>ONZH01017499.1:0-128081 GCA_900303285.1 Rhinella marina
AACGTGTCCTTCCCACCCTGGTAGCCAGGCTGCAGCTGCTGGTTGTATCTGGCTGGTGAAGGAAAAAGGGGGGGACCCACGCCATTTTTTTTTTCAAATATTTCATTATTTAAAAAAAATATGGCGTGGGGTCCCCCCTTTTTTCCTTCACCAGCCAGATACAACCAGCAGCTGCAGCCTGGCACTACCAGGGTGGAAGGGACACGGTTATTGGCCCTTCCCAGCCTAATGGTACCAGCCTGCAGCGCCCCAGAGCCAGACCCTCAATTTAGAAGGTCCGGTCCTGCGGGTACCCGGCTCTTCCCGGCACCCCTGGTGGCGGTGGGTGCCGAGGTAATAGATGTTGGGGTTAGTGCTGGCCTGCCATACCGGCAAGCACTAAGCCCAGTATTAGTAATCAGGGCCGTCTGTAGATAGCCATAATTACTAAAACTGTAGTATTGTAAAAAAAAATACACACACAAGTATAAAACATTTTATTGAAATAAACACTCCCCAGACCCCTGTTTGACCATTTTATTTAAAAAAAAAAAAAACTGGTCCGACGTAGTCCACCGATCCGACGTAGTCCTCTGCATTCACGACCCTGAAAAATAGAAAACAAACACACAAACACAGACCACTTACCTCTTCCTGCACTGGGATAATACACACAGCGATGTCACTGTACAGGGATAATACACACAGCAATGTCACAGTACTGGGATAATACACACAGCGATGTCACTGTACAGGGATAATAAACACAGAGATGTCACCGTACAGGGATAATAAACACAGAGATGTCACCGTACAGGGATAATAAACACAGTGATGTCACAGTAACAGGGATAATAAACACAGAGATGTCACCGTACAGAGATTATAAACACAGTGATGTCACCGTACAGAGATAATACACACAGCGATGTCACTGTACAGGGATAATAAACACAGAGATGTCACCGTACAGGGATAACAAACACAGTGATGTCACCATAACAGGGATAATAAGGATGTCACAGTAAGGATCAAAAGTGATCAAGAAGATAATAACACAGTGATGTCACAGTACAGGGATAATAAACACAGTGATGTCACAGTACAGAGATAATAAACACAGTGATGTCACAGTACAGAGATAATAAACACAGTGATGTCACCGTACAGGGATAATAAACACAGTGATGTCACAGTACAGGGATAATAAACACTGCGATGTCACAGTACAGGGATAATAAGCACAGTGATGTCACAGTACACCTGTGCAAACAAGGCCTGGGGGCGCAGATAAGGCTAGGGGCTACACTGAAAAGGGCCAGTGGCGCACAGATAAGGGGTAAGGGCAGGGTCCCAAGCAAGGTCTGGGGGAAGGGGGGTGAGCGGTGCACAGATAAGGCCAGGGTGGCGCACACAGGGGGCAGCAGAGACAAGAACCAGAGAGGCGCAGACAAAGAGGGAGTGGGGCACAGATAAGGGCCCAGGGGGGCAGACCAGGAAGAGGCATACAAAGACAAGGGCCAGATCCCAGGGGTGCAGACAGGGGCCAGGTAGGCACAGCCAAAGGGGCGCAGATAAGAGCCAGGGGCTGCATTGAAAGGGCCAGGATGGCGCATAGAGCAGGGTCACAAGCAAGGTCTGGGGAGGGTGAGGGGCGCACAGATAAGGGCCAGGGTGGCACAGAAAAAGGGGGCACAGATAAGGGCTGGGGGCGCAGACAAGGGCCAGGGTGGCGCACACAGGAACCAAGGGGCAGGGAGGCGGCGGCGCAGACAAACGCCAGGGAGGGGGAGCACAGATGAGACCCTGGGGCAGACAGGGACCACGGAGGCAGAATGGGGGGGAGCCTAGATAGGATCCCGGCCCTGGCCCATGGGAGTGTGTCTTATTCCTTGGGGACCCAAACCCCTAAATATGTGGGACCCATAGGCCTGGGCCCGGCGCGGCTGGTTCAAGGGTTACATTTAAATTCTTGAAACTGGGTTCAAACATAACCCTCAACGGAACTTTGTTACATTGTTCTGGAGGGCCTCGCGTAAGTTGCGGCAAGGGGGGCCCCATCATAAATTTTGTACTCCATACTGCTGGTAGTAATCTGGCCCTGGTAAGGAGGGAGGACATAAATGTATTGAGTCTTGGGTTGACAAATAGACAACGAACAGATGAGCGCATTTTTATTTTGCGGGACAAATTTTTTTTTTTTTTTTTTTTATATTGATATTAGGGCCACCGAAGGTGGGGGGGAGATAAATGTGATGTAAAGGGAAAGACAGATGTTGCAGAGCTGTATGGGTAGCGGTTCAGGCACAGTGTGAGAGGGAAATACAGATGTAGCAGAGCTGTATGGGTAGTGGTTTAGGCACAGTGTGAGAGAGAAAGATAGATGTAGCAGAGCTGTATCGGTAGCGGTTCATCCACAGTGTTAGAGGGAAATACAGATGTAGCAGAGCTGAGAGAGAAGTTGCTTAGCTATTGGGAGAGGTGAACACAGATGTAGCGAAGCTGTATAGGAAGCAGTTCATCCACAGTGTGAGAGAGAAAGACAGATGTAGCAGAGCTGTATCGGTAGCGGTTCATCCACAGTGTGAGAGAGAAAGACAGATGTAGCAGAGCTGTATGGGTAGCGGTTCAGGCACAGTGTGAGAGAGAAAGATAGATGTAGCAGAGCTGTATAGGTAGCGGTTCAGGACCAGTGTGAGAGAGAAAGATAGATGTAGCAGAGCTGTATAGGTAGCGGTTTAGGCACAGTGTGAGAGAGAAAGACAGATGTAGCAGAGCTGTATGGGTAGCGGTTCATCCACAGTGTGAGAGGGAAATACAGATGTAGCAGAGCTGAGTGAAAAGTTGCTTAGCTATTGGGGGAGGTAAACACAGATGTAGCGAAGCTGTATAGGAAGCAGTTCATCCACAGTGTGAGAGAGAAAGACAGATGTAGCAGAGCTGTATCGGTAGCGGTTCATCCACAGTGTGAGAGGGAAATACAGATGTAGCAGAGCTGAGAGAGAAGTTGCTTAGCTATTGGGGGAGGTGAACACAGATGTAGCGAAGCTGTATAGGAAGCAGTTCATCCACAGTGTGAGAGAGAAAGACAGATGTAGCAGAGCTGTATTGGTAGCGGTTCATCCACAGTGTGAGAGAGAAAGACAGATGTAGCAGAGCTGTATGGGTAGCGGTTCAGGCACAGTGTGAGAGGGAAATACAGATGTAGCAGAGCTGAGTGAGAAGTTGCTTAGCTATTGGGGGAGGTGAACACAGATGTAGCAGAGCTGTATAGGAAGCAGTTCATCCACAGTGTGAGAGAGAAAGACAGATGTAGCAGAGCTATATCGGTAGCGGTTCATCCACAGTGTGAGAGAGAAAGACAGATGTAGCAGAGCTATATGGGTAGCGGTTCAGGCACAGTGTGAGAGAGAAAGATAGATGTAGCAGAGCTGTATAGGTAGTGGTTCAGGCACAGTGTGAGAGAGAAAGATAGATGTAGCAGAGCTGTATCGGTAGCGGTTCATCCACAGTGTGAGAGAGAAAGACAGATGTAGCAGAGCTGTGTTAGAAGTTGCTTAGCTATTGGAGGAGATGAGGACAGATGTAGCAGTGCTGTATAGGAAGCTGTTGAGCAAAAGAGCGAGAGGGGATTGTGAGGGATGATATAGCAGACCTGTATATGCATATGCTGGATATGCATCTATATATATATATATATATATAGTCAAAAGTGTATTTACAACTGCAGTAGATCTATAATGTAAAGAAATCTGCATCAGTGTTGGTGGTTGGGGGATGGTGATATTTTATGTGAGGCTATAGCACAGATTACTAGCACAGGTTACCAGCTCACATGCTATGGGGACAATGTACAATAGTAAATTATTGTTTTTATGGTAAGAATGGGCTTGTAAAAGATAAAACATGTTTGGTGTGTAAAACTATATTAGAATGCAAGAGAGCCACTTGTTACTGTCTGCTTAGCTCACTCTGGCTCTCTGGGTGAGGATTCCACAGCAGGAAGGAGGTGTTCACAGACACTGCAGGCTGCCAGACTGATGACTCATACTATCCTCATGAACGAGCACGCAAGGACTGAGCTCTCAGTGTGATGTCATAAGGAGGTGTGGATAGCCTTCACTCAAACTGCCTAAGCCCGCCCAGCCTTAGAAGCAGGAAACCAGGAAGTGAACTGCAGAGCTGCTAGAGGTGAGGCTGAAATAGCAAGATGAGAAAACCCCTTTAAATCCAGAATAGAGGCTTCTGGTAGGATAGCTTTCATCAATTTTTGTATATATTTTATAAGTTCGTTTGGAGGAACAGATTCTGGGATGCCTCTGAATTTGATATTATTTCTTCTAGATCTGTCCTCCAAATCTGCTAGTTTTTGTTTCATGGTTGTGACATCATCATCTAATGCATTGTGTGCGTCAATTAGGTTGTTGTGAGCCCCAGCGTATTCAGCCATCTTGTGTTCGATATGATCAACTCTGTCCCCCAGGTCTTCTATATTGTTTGATAGAGTCGTACACATTTGCGCAATATCTGACTTGATAGAGGTATTTAAAGCTAATAACATATCTTTCATCAGATTTACTGTTATAGGCTCATTGGATGTTGGAATATGTTCAAAAACACTTGAAGAATGAGAGGGAAATATAGATTGTTTCTCACCTTCAGTGTCCAAGTTATAAGAATTATCCCTTCTGGGTCTTTGCTTGGCTGGGCTATGCACTGTAGATGAATCTGATAATATGGCCTCTTCTTCTTCTTCCCTCTGTGCTGAGACTTTTGGCGGTGGTTTTAATGTTTTGGCTGACGCGGTATTTCTGCTATTTCTGGGTGTTTTTGTTGATACTGGTTGTTTGGTTTGTATAATAATCTCTTTTTTTTCTTTTCTTACAGGTTGTGAGCCTGGTGAAGATGTGCTGCTGCAGCTGCTGCCTCTTGCAGAGCCTTCTTCCCTCCCGTCGCCATCTTTGCTCCCTCTCTTCTCCAGCATGAAGAAGTCCTCCAAGTGCTTTGGAGGCTCCCTCCTTCTCCCCTTCACCATGGTAAGTATTGCTTCTATGTCTGTGTGTTTGTCGCTTACTTTTTAGGGTCTTCTGGAACTGGTGCAGTCGCTTTGGACGCCGCTGGATCGTGGTGAGGTGAGGAGCTTCCCTAACACGCGGCCATCTCCGTCGGCAGCAGGCCACGCCCCCTGACGTTTTGGATTTCTAAGCTGACCATAAATATTAAATTTATATGGGTCAAACCCACCAATTTCGGAGGATTTGGCCAGCCATCTAATGTGTATGTAGATCTGCTGACTCTTCTGATGACGGATGCTAAGAGAGAGAAAGATCAAGCATAGTGGATTTCAACATAACTGATCCTTTTATTAAGGATATAAGCGGCTCGCACAGGTATCTGCAGCGGCTTTCATCCCCTCTCTCTTCAGGAAACATGCATGCCCAGCCAAACTTAACATATATGTATGGGGGGGATCAGGAGAGACAGCTGTTTGACTGACAGTTATCTCATATGTATGGCTGACTTTAAAGAGTGACACCATGAAGCATGCATAAAACGTCCTCAGTTACATGGTAAAGGCATTTTCAGTATGTCCCTTTATATTTTTTTAACCCCTTCAACCCCGGGCCTGTTTTCACCTTCCTGCCCAGGCCATTTTTTGCAAATCTGACATGTGTCACTTTATGTGGTAATAACTTTGGAACACTTTTACTTATCCAGGCCATTCTGAGATTGTTTTCTCGTCACATATTGTGCTTCACGACAGTAGTAAATTTGTGGCAAAATATTTCATTTTTATTTATTAAAAAATACCAAATTTAGCAAAAATTTGGAAAAATTTCCAAATTTCAATTTCTGTACTTTAAAAAAAATAGTAATACCTCCAAAAATAGTTATTATATTACATTCCCCATATTTCTACTGTATGATATCATTTTATAAATGTTATTTTACTTTTTTAGGACGTAGAAGTTTAGAAGCCATTTTTCAAATTTTCAACAAAATTTCCAAAACCATTTTTTTAAGCACCAATTCAAATATAAAGTGATTTTGAGGGGCTTACATAATGGAAACCACCCATAAATGACCCCATTTTAGAAACTACACCCCTCAAATTATAAAAAACTGATGTTACAAACCTTGTTAACCCTTGAGGTGTTCCACAAGAATTGAAGGAAAATGGAGGTGAAATTTGAAAATTTCACTTTTTTGGTAGATTATTCATGTTAATAATCTTTTTCTTGCAACACAGCAAGGGGTAACAGCAAACTAAACCTCAATATACATTGCTCTGATTCTTCAATTTACAGAAATACCCCATATGTGGTGGTAAACCATGGGTTTGTGGCAGTGGTCAGAAGGAAAGGAGCGGCACACAAATTTTGGAGGCAGATTTTGCTAGAATGGTTTTTAGGCACCATTTTGTAATAGAGAGACCCTGACGTACCCCTACAGTGGAAACCCTCAAAAAGTGACCCCATTTTGGAAACTACACCCTTCAAAGAATATATTAAGGGGGGTACTGGCCACTTTGACCCCCTAAGCGTTTTACGGAATTTGGAAACACTTGGCTGTGAAAATGAAAAGTTTCATTTTTTCCAATAAAATGTTGCTTTAGCCCCAAATTTTTCATTTTCACAAGGGGTAACAGGAGAAAAGCACCCCATAATTCGTTCCCCATTTTCTGCTGAATACGGCAACACCCCATATGTGGTAGTAAACTGCTGTGGGGGCACATGGCAGGACTCAGAACAGAAGGAGCGCCATATGGATTTTGCAGCACAGATTTTGATGGATTTGTTTGCAGGAGCCATTGATTTTTTTTTTTGAGTTATTGCCTTAGGTGGGGGCTCATTTTTTGCTGGATGAGGTGATGTTTTCATTGTTACCATTTTGGGGTACATAAGACTTTTTGATCGCTTGGTATTACACTTTTTGTGAGGCAAGAGGAAAAAAAATGGCTGTTTTGGCCTAGTTTTTAAAAAAAACATTTTTTACAGCATTCACCTGGGGGGGCCATCTCATGTAATATTTTTATAGAGCAGGTTGTTACGGACACGGCGATACCCAATATGTGTACCATTTTTATTTTTGTTACATTTTACACATTAGATTTATTTTTGAACAGAATAAAATCTTTTTTTGTGTTGCCATTTTCTGAGAGCCATATTTTTTTAATTTTTCGGGCGATTGTCTTAGATAGGGTTTACATTTCTGCGGGACGAGATGACGGTTTGATTGGTACCATTTTGGGGTAAATACGCCTTTTTGATCGCGTGGTATTATACTTTTTGTGAGGCAAGGTGAAAAAAATGGCTGTTATGGCATAGTTTTAAAAAAATTTTTTTACAGCATTCACCTGGGGGGGGCCATCTCATGTAATATTTTTATAGCGCAAGTTGTTACGGACGCGGTGATACCCAATATGTCTAACATTTTTATTTTTGTTACGTTTAACACATTATTTGCATTTTTGAACAGAATAAAATCTTTTTTTTTGTGTTGCTATTTTCTGAGAGCCATATTTTTTTATTTTTTGGGCGATTGTCTTAGGTAGGGTCTAAATTTCTGTGGGACAAGATGACGGTTTGATTTGTACCATTTTGGGGTAAATACGCCTCTTTGATCGCCTGCTATTACACTTTTTGTGAGGGAAGGTGACCAAAAAATGGCTGTTTTGGGACTGTTTATTTTGTTTTTTCTTTTACTGCTTTCACCTGGCGGGGTGGATGATGTGATATTTTTATAGAGCCGGTCGATACGAATGCAGAAATACCTAATATGTATACTTTTCTTTTTTTCCCCTTTTTTTACAATTTTTTTTTTAACTTTATTTTGGGAAAAGTGCGCTTTTTTATTTTTTATTTGAAACTTTTTTGTAAAACTTTATTTTTTTCACTTTTTTCCCACTTTTTTTTTCACTTTTAGGGGTCTGATCCCCTTTACAATGCATTACAATACTTCTGCATTGTAATGCATTGGCTTGTCTCTGACCACGCTTCAGCGTCTGCCTCTGAGAAATCAACATCATCAGCTGCTGCCTTTAGTCCAGTCTTCTCTGCAATACCACTTCTCACCACCGTTTCTGCTATTGGACTCAGTTCAAGCTAACTGCAGTTCTTACTGCAACTTGAGTTACTGGAGCGTTACCTGTTGTCTGACTCTGTGTGTCAGCTGTCAACCATATTAGCTAATCCTGTAGGTAGTGGTTCAGTTTCTCTCTTGCTGCGTTCTGTCCTGTCTCCTGTGAGAGTGCTGAATAACACCCTAGGAGTTGCCTGCCATCCCTTGGTTGACACGGAGAATCCACACTCTCTAGTTTTGGTCGTAACAAACTACTACAATTCTTCCTACTATGTACAAGTATATACTGTAACTTCCATAATATTAAAGACTATATGGTTCCAGGCCATAGGAGTCCAGATTTCTCATTCACTACATCACTGCAAATGAAGACGATGGTCAATGGCAGGAAATGTGATGGGAGCTGTGACACCAAATTTCCTTCTGCTAAGCCCCTTGAAATGGTACGGGCAGCGACAGGGGACTGTAATGAAGGTGCCACCTGTGTCAGGATTGTGGACAAGAAAACTGTAGGAGCTTCTCAAATGATATTCTCTACTGATGGTCTGTCTGGGCCATCTGGAGCCTGATTGGTGTGTGTGCATGCCCTCACGTGACCCCTGCTCCCAACACCTTCTAACAGCCTAGATGGTGGTCAATTCATCAAAATAAGCATCCTGTTTTTCTCAGTCCAGTAATGCAAAGTCTCACTTTCAAAGTCTGTACACTGGACATAATGTCTTCGGGTTCGTTGTAGAGGCATGTCTAGCAGTCAACTATCTTTCACTAAGAGATACACCATCCAAAAGTAGCCGCTGAGAGCCTTTTTATAGGGCAGCAGGAGAAGCACTTTTACTTCCTATTGCAGACAAAATCTGGTGTCTAATCAGACCACATCTGTAATCATTTACATACAGTATCTGCCTGATATGACATAACTGCATGGCGAGTTTTCCAGCAATCCAACATTTCTATCTAGATGTGCTATTTTTGTCAATGAGTGTATAAGTACTATACTGTAATGTTAAATTATTGCCCCCATATGCACAAGAATATATATATATATATATATATATATATATATATATATATATATATATATATATATATATTATACAATATTTTGCTGATATACAAGAATAAAACTACTATAATACTAATCCCTATGTATAAGAATAGAACTACTATAATACTGTCCTTTATGTAAAAGAATATAACTATTATAACACTGCCCCTATGTACAAAAATAGAACTACTATAATACTGATCCCGATGTATAAGAATAACTACTCAAGAGGCCACTGAAGTATCAGGTTCAAAAAGTAGCATATATTGCCAAAAATGAAAGGATCCGATGAATAACTTATACAGGAACTAATTTAAAATGGCAAACAGCTACAAATATATGAAATATCAATTTAATGTACAATTAATAATACAGACCCCTCCTCCCAACACAATTTCACCCCGAGGCTTCTCAGTAGCTATCGTTCCTTACCATATAGAGGAGATGATTGTGCAGTGAGCCCCTTAAGAGGCGGTGCAGAGGATATAAGTGGAGGTGTTTTTTCATGGTTTACTCCCTTGGTCTGCTACTCTGTGGGGATTGGTGCAATGGAAAGGTAGTTTTAAGAATCAGGCCGGAAGTGAAATGGCAAATTTTATTTATCATGTACAGTCATGGCGAAAAGTTTTGAGAATGACACAAATATTATATTTTCACATGATCTGCTGCCCTGTGTGTTTGTCAGATGTTTTTATCACATACAGAAATATAATTGCAATCATATTATGAGTAACAAAAGCTTATATTGACAGAATGAGTTAATGCAGCAAGTCAATATTTGCAGTGTTGACCCTTCTTCTTCAGGACCTCTGCAATTCTCCCTGGCATGCTCTCAATCAACTTCTGGACCAAATCCTGACTGATAGCAGTCCATTCTTGCACAATCAATGCTTGCATTTTGTCAGAATTTGTAGGTTTTTGTTTGTCCACCCGTCTCTTGATGATTGACCACAAGTTCTCAATGGGATTAAGTTTCCAGGCCATTTAGTTATCACCTTTCTTTATGGCAAGGTGCTCCATCATTCTGGAAAAGGCATTGTTGATTGCCAAACTGCTCTTGGACGGTTGGGAGAAGTTGCTCTCGGAGGACATTCTGGTACCATTCTTTATTCATGGCTGTGTTTTTAGGCAAGACTGTGAGAGAGCCGATTCCCTTGGCTGAGAAGCAACCCCACACATGAATGGTTTCAGGATGCTTTACAGTTGGCATGAGACAAGACTGGTGGTAGCGCTCACCTCGTCTTCTCCGAATAAGCTGTTTTCCAGATGTCCCAAACAATCGAAAAAGGGATTCATCAGAGAAAATGACTTTACTCCAGTCCTCAGCAGTCCACTCCCTGTACCTTTTGCAGAATATCAGTCTGTCCCTGATGTTTTTTCTGGAGAGAAGTGGCTTCTTTGCTGCCCTCCTTGAGACCAGGCCTTGCTCCAAGAGTCTCCGCCTCACAGTGCGTGCAGATGCACTCACACCTGCCTGCTGCCATTCCTGAGCAAGCTCTGCACTGCTGGTAGCCCGATCCCGCAGCTGAAACACTTTTAAGAGACGGTCCTGGCGCTTGCTGGTCTTTCTTGGGCGCCCTGGAGCCTTTTTGGCAACAATGGAACCTCTCTCCTTGAAGTTCTTGATGATGCGATAAATTGTTGACTGAGATGCAATCTTTCTAGCTGCGATACTCTTCCCTGTTAGGCCATTTTTGTGCAGTTCAATGATGACTGCACGTGTTTCTTTAGAGATAACCATGGTTAACAGAAGAGAAACAATGATGCCAAGCACCAGCCTCCTTTTAAAGTGTCCAGTGGTGTCATTCTTACTTAATCATGACAGATTGATCTCCAGCCCTGTCCTCATCAACACCCACACCTGTGTTAATGGAGCAATCACTGAAACGATGTTAGCTGGTCCTTTTAAGGTAGGGCTGCAATGATGTTGAAATGTGTTTTGGGGGATAAAGTTCATTTTCTAGGCAAATATTGACTTTGAAAGTAATTGCTGTTAAGCTGATCACTCTTTATAACATTCTGGAGTATATGCAAATTGCCATTATAAAAACTGAAGCAGTAGACTTTGTAAAAATTAATATTTGTATCATTCTCAAAACTTTTGGCCATGACTGTAGAGAAAGTTAATACAAGTCACTTACAAATATATTGTGATTGCTTGCTGGATTATCTTTTCCACCACATTATACACTACTCGTTTCCAGGGGTTATGACCACTGCTGCACGGCAGATACAAGGTGGCCAGGATAGGACCTTTCCAGGGGTTTGGTGGCCGTACTTGCACACTATAGGAAATGGCGCATAGGTTGGCACAGGCCACCACTGACATGGCCACCACTGCTGGATTGCACGGTAGTCATAACTAGAGATGAGCGAAACTGTTTGCTGATTCATTGATTCGTATCAAATCTTGGAAATTTTTAGCCGCGAAGGTGATTCGCTTCGGCTTTGTACGCATTTGCTACGTAGTTTGTCCTATAAATTACACTCTATTGCTACGTATAAGTTACTGTTGCGTACGAATTCAATTCATTAGCGAAATTTTACTGTTAGTTCGTTTATCGTGTGCAAAAGCCCGGGAAGGAAACAGTCACCTGTCCTAGAGGGCAGGGCTTGCTCTGATTGGCTCAGGCTCGGTAAGCCAGTGACGCATCACTTCTGCTGCGACTGCTGAGACGAGCACAAGCACTGTGTGTGAAGTTCTGAGACCTGTTTTGTGAAAATTGGGGTGTAATTGCTCTGGGAATCCATATTACACATATCAGGGATACTGCAGGGCAAGTGCAGGGCCTGTTCAGGGCTAGTAATAAATCAGGCAGGGAGAGAGAGACAGGGAGAGATAAGGAGAGACAGGGAGATACAGGGACAAAGACCAGCTGCAGGGCCACAGAGTAAAGTGAAAAATGTCTGGAATGGATAAGCAAAAGGGGTCTATTTCCAGCCAGACCTCGAGCTCTAAAAAAGAGGAGAAGGTGGCACAGGGCAGAAGTGCCAAAGGACCTGTACCCGGAGCATCTACTAGTAGTATTCGCAATACTTGGCCGTTGTTCCACCAGGCTAACCCACCAAGGCGCAAAATTTTAGTGGAGGAGAAAGTGCATGAGGTAGTGGAATGGATGGCACGCTCATCTCAGTCTCAGCCGGATGATCTGCTGTCATCTGCTGATACAGTATCCATAAAAAGCCAGGGGACAGACAGAGCATTCCTCCTGCTCCACCATTCCTCTACAGCAAAGCCCTTCATTTTCGTATGCACTTTGTACGCTTATGCGTACGTATTCAAAGAGGTTGCGTACCTTTTTACCTGAACGTTCGTTATTAGTGCGCAAATGTTCGCTAAAAGCCATATAATTACATATATTTTGTACGCAAATTCAACGAATCTATTCGTCGAATATACGAATCTTAGGAAAAGTTCGGTGAATATTCGTTGAATAACATTTTGCATGATTCGCTCAATTCTAGTCATAACCATGGAAATGAGTAGTGTATAATGTAATGGAAAAATGGATCAAGCTAGCAAAAGAGTCAATATGGACAATCACAATACATTAGTAAGTGCCTTGTATTAACTTTGTCTACATGATACCCATTCAAGCTTTGAATAATACTTTTAGCAACTAATAATTGTAACAACTGATTGACTGCAATTAGTGTCTGACCTTGTGTATGACAAGCAAGCTCCCTGATAGCTGGGAATAATGCCCCTTTCACACGAGCGGGAGACTCGCATGTCTCCCGCAACGCATCTACAGGTCTGGACTGGGCACGGACAGGGATCGCATATAATGCTATGCGATCCCTGTCAGTGCCGAGTCCAGCCCTGTAGATGCGTTGCGGGAGACATGCGAGTCTCCCGCTCGTGTGAAAGGGGCATAATAGTATACAGCTGTTGCACGCTACCTAGCATTTAGGGTCCATTCACACAACCATATTTTAGGGTCTGTATCCGTTCCGCAATTTTGCAGAACGGGAACTGATCCATTCATATCCACATCTGCAGTTCCATTCCGCTGCCCCGCAAAAAAGATGTCGTATTCTTGTCCGCAATTGCAATAGGCCAGGAATGGCCAACCTGCTGTTGTAAAACTACAACTCACACCATGCCCTGCTATAGGCAGTCTGGGCATGCTGAGAGTTGTAGTTTTGCAACAGCAGAAGAGTCTCAGGTTGGCCATCCCTGCAATAGGCATTTCTATATAGGGCTGGCCTTGTGCAATCTGCAAAATGCAGAACGCACAAGTCTGGTACCCATGTTTTGCGGATCCGCAATTTGCGTACGCTCATGTAAAGGGACCCTGACTGAGTGAATTTATTATTCTTTTCGCACAGAAAAAAGTTGTACTTTTTGTGATTTTATGCCACTCTAATCAGTTTTAAAATGTGGGAGTTCACATCAGATTTATCAATTGTAACTGTTCAAAAAGTCACAAGTTTTACTCCAGTAGTGAAGATAATGTACAAAAACTGGACTAACATCTGTAGACAAAGGTTTCATCGATCTTCTGCAAATTCCAGCAATGCAGACTTAACAAAAACTGACTTCAAAAATTTCTCTCATGATAAATTCCTCCCTATGAAGGGGTGGACATAAAGGTGATGCAGCCTGTGTAGATGCGAATAGACCTAGTTGTCAAGGGGAACTCATACCATTATTAAAAAATAATTAATAGATTAATGAGATTCTGTTTTCAGGAATCTACAGGTTAACATGTGGAACAGATACTGCAAAAACCAATTTAAGCTGCTACTGCCCCCTGGTGGTGCATTACATTGTTGGAAAAGTCTAAGGAAATAAGGGCTTGTTCACATCACCGTTAGGGATTCCGTTCTAACTTTCCGTTATAACATTGTTATAACAGAAAATAACGGAATCCCTAGGACAGAAATCAAAACGGACATCTTTAAGAGGCATTCCGTTTTGATTCGTCATAATAGAAGCCTATAGGAAAGCATTACGGATCCGTCTGGTTGCCGTTTTGCTGGACGGAAAACAAAGTTCTGTCGACAGAACTTTGTTTTCCGTCCAGCATAACGGCAACCAGACGGATCCGTCATGCTATCCCATAGGCTTTTATTATGACGGATCAAAACGGCACTATGCCACGCCCCTAACTCCACCCACTATAAGCTAATCACCCAGTCCCCTTACTGTACGGGGATAATAAACACAGTGATGTCACAGTACAGGGATAATAATAATAACAGTGATGTCACCGTACACCGTTTATTATCCCTGTACGGTGACATCACTCTGTTTATTATCCCTGTACTGTGACATCACTGTATTTATTATCCCTGTACGGTGACATCACTGTGTTTATTATCCCTGGGTGACATAGCTGTGTTTATTATCCCTGTACTGTGACATCACTGTGTTTATTATCCCTGTACTGTGACATCACTGTGTTTATTATCCCTGTACTGTGACATCACTGTGTTTATTATCCCTGTACAGTGCCAGAGACCGGGACATAGCTCCCCCGTACCGGGACAGCGGGGCAGCCACTGCAATCCGGGACTGTCCCGCTGGATCCTGGATGGTTAAGAGGTATGCCAATGCAATGCTCAACTGCATTGTGGTACTGTCAATGTCCTGAGGTGGTAATACCTTATGACTAGCACATCACACCACCACTTGCTAGCTGACTAAAATGCAGTAGCATGACCTGGAACTGTCTGTAGCAGCAGCTTCTCACTGCCTGCATACTGCTATGTCTGCTAGACACTGCTATTTATCATCTCATAGATATTTGCTTTCACTATAATTCAAGGACCTGCATAATTAGACCCTGTGACCAAAAAGGTCCTGTGCCCATATTATCTACAATAAATAACATAATTGGCCACCAGGTGGTAGTATAACCCTAGGAATAAAGCGCAGCGTTAGACAGAACAGTGCTGTTTATAATATACATGTAAGCAATACCCATCAACATTCGCTATAAGGGAATATCACCCAGTGAGGCATTCTTCTGATATACAGCCCAAAGTGACATCATCAGTCTCTGGTATATAACATGCACATGTCCTCTGTGCTCAGGATAGGGCTAAAAAAAATGTAATTCACACCAAAAATGTGTTATTCCACTCCCGGACCCCAATAAGTTCAAATGAACTCCCATTGGGTTTTAACAAAATAGTAATGCCAGCAAGGACAAGGTAATAGAAATATATACAGTATCACGTAATAAAGTCAGCAGATTCAATTAAAAAAAAGAAAAAATATGAATAATCAACAAAATTGCCTTCTCCTTATGTGTACAAATGGGAGAGCGAACCCTATGCATATCTCCATTAGCACAGATTCATCAGGGGTGATCTAACCCACACTAGTAATGCCATGTTAAGTAGGTCAATAATTCACCTGTTCTTGCAGTACCATATCATATCCAGCTCAACGGTTAGGTCACATTACCAACAAGAAGCCCTTGTCCATCTCCACATTGTGGACACGCCCCAAGTAGTAATTTTTCTACCACAAAGCTAGTAAATACAACACCCAAAATCAAATTGGTGCTATGTCATCAAGGTGCAACAATTGTCCCGGGGCAATAGCTACAAGAACGTATGTCCATCCAAAACTCCCTTTAAATTACCAAATTACCATACAGAACTATCCTGCTGTTCATATATGATCAATATCAAACTGGTGAGGCTCACCACCAAATACAATAAATTACTGCACAAATCAAGTGCTGAATGATTATTCAAGTGACTCAAGTGAAAAATGATTTATTACTGGGGTATTACTGCTTTTGTCTTCTCTTCTCCAGTATACATAGCACTCAGTGAGTGCTATACAGTAAACAGTGGAAGCAGGTAGCCTGCAAATGAGACATCTGCATTAGTGACTGGCTGCAGCGACCCAGAGAGTGACTGAATACCAGGTGAGAAGAGCTGGGGTCCAGACAGTGAAAAAGAGTGAGAGATAATTCAATGTTAGTGCCACCGGACCAGAGAGAAGACAACACCGTGGTCCATGCATCAGCCCTAGAAGACACTTAGCCGGGATGGGGTGGGGGAAGTAAGATAATTTCCCATCAAGGCCCACGAGATCAGGTATGCAGCTGGAAGTGAGTGGAGACCAAGACCTGCTGGACACTTCATAGCCTGAAGGCATGTCATCACCCCTTTACCAGGGAGGCCCCCTCTTTATATATAGTCCTAGATAGATAGATACCTACCAACAGTCCTGGATCCGGCAGGACAGTCCAGATGTTAGTGGCCGTACTTAGGATGCAGAGACAGTTGGTTGCTTCACCATTCAACTGCCGGAGCTCCCCTTCAGGCAGAGCCAGCTTCAATTTTCTTGGGAGAAAAAATGATGGAAAAAACGTGAATCAGCCATTTTAAATTGTTTTCTGTTATGCCATCCACCATATGGGCTAACTTTTTAAAAAATATTTTAATAGTATGGGCGTTTTCGCATACGGCGATGCCCATAATGCTTTTTTTGTTTCTTTTTATTTTGGTGAATTTAATTTTTACGGTTTTTCATATTTTCAAAACATTTTTATTATTTTTTTTTTACTTTTTGTTAAGTCCCCCTAGAGAACCACAACTTACAATCGTCAGATGTAAATTGCTCCGTTAGTCTGTATAGAAATCACTATATCTCAGTTCAGTGCTGCCATCTAGTGACCTGAACTGGGATATACTAACAATGAGCCTGGAAGCATAGTACAGGTTGTGGCTTATTTATAGAACAGGGTGCTTTCCCCGATCTCTGCTGGGGGAAAGTGCGCCTGAAGAGGAATCCCGCGCTTCCGGTTTTTAACACTCTCAGATGCCGGGAGTGAAGGGAACTCATTGCTGTGAGGGGGGGGGGGAGTGTGGTGTATTCTGGCGCCATGAGGGTGCAGATCTTTGTGCGGAGCTTTATGGGGTGTAAATCTGTGATGGAGGGTCAGAATCGACAGAATTGGGGCCCCACTTTTGATTTTGCCCAGGGCCACATTTCGTCTAAAACCGGCCCTACCAGCAGGCATGATGTAGTCACACACATTGTACTGCTGGGCTGTGTAGGAGGAAAGCTCACAGGCTGATTCTCAGGCCTGCACGCTCCTCCTACATAGCCCAGCAGCGCAATGCATGTGACACCCTTGTGCCTGCTAGGGGGCGCAGGATGCATTCAGATCATTGGAAGAATGGCTAGCTATTTTGTGTTTTTTTTTTCTGAACAGAGGTGGCACTATTAAAAGGGTGGCACAATGTGGGCATAACTACTAAAAAGGCAGCACAATGTGGCTTAACTACTGTGAAGGAGCACACTGTGCACATAAGTACTGTGATAGGGTACTAAAGGGGACTGGGCGTGTATAGATTTGCATGTGACCATTGAACGTGTTGTTACTCGGCCTAGGGAAAGCAGCAAGAAGGCCACAGCTCTACTGTGAATGCTGCGGCATTCTCATACAGCTAATCGGTGGGGTCCCAGGTGTCAGACCCCCACCTATTAGATACTGATGTTCTCTCCTGAGGATAGGTCATCAGTATTAAAATCTGGGTAAACACTGATGAGATGAGCGAGCATGCTCGGGTTGAATTTGCGTGCGCTTTTGCAAAATCTGCACGCAATTCATACACATATTTTAGTATGTACACTAATGCGTTCGCTAATGTGTACTAATTTATAAAATGCCTACGCATTAGTGTACATACTAAAATATGCATATGAATTGCGTGCAGATTTTGCAAAAGCGCACGCAAATTTAACCCGAGCATGCTCGCTCATCTCTAGTAAACACCTTTAACATTCCTTTCATTTCTAATTTTTGAATGCAGTGCTAGGTTTAGCCTTTAGATGGCACACTTCCATTGCTTTTTATGACCTCCTGCTCTTAGGCATGTTACTGTAAAATCACACAATATCCATTTCCAACCTAAGTGGGGGATTATTTTTGTATTGCAACATTGGACTAGGTAAGTCATGGGGCAGAGTGAATGTCTCATTTATGTTCTGATTTTGGACATTATGGCAGTCACTTGCATGGAGGCACTGTGGCTGTCACTGACAGTACTGTAGTTGATACTAGCCTGTAGACATAGAGACTGTGATTGTAGTAGCTCATTGTGACTGATGAGGTTATGGGGTGACTGACATTATTATGACACTGTAGATGTCACTGTCATGGGGGCATTCATGCTGACATTAATATTGGGCCCTTGTTATTAGGGCACTGTGACTGTCACTATGATGGGGGCTTTGTGGCTGATATTGTTGAATAAGGCCTTAAAGGGTTTCTGTCACCATGTTTGACCAATGCGCAATGCGCAAATGTCACCTGATGTCTAATATGGTCTTCTTTTTAAGATCTGTGTCCCCGTTTTCTTAAAAAACTACTTTTGTAATATGCAAATTACCTTCACTAGGTGCAAAGGGCGGTAACCCTGCACCTAGTAGCGCCGTTTTCCCCACCTTCTATATTTCGTCATCAGCGCTGATTGACAGGGCCAGGCAGCTCGCTCTATCTGCTGCTGGCCCTGTAAGCGCTGCAAATCCCGCGCCTGCGCCGTGGGTCCGTCATTCAGCGCAGGCGCAGTGAGTACAGCTGGCTGCCTTCTGTTTCGGGTGTAGTGTGACGTCATCGGCGCAGGCGCAGTGAGGAAACTGGGAGCCCAGCAGCCAGCTGCACTCACTGCGCCTGCGCTGAATGACGCACCCACGGCGCAGGCGCGGGATTTGCAGCGTCGACAGGGCCAGCAGCAGATAGAGTGAGCTGCCTGGCCCTGTCAATCAGCGCTGATGTCGTTTTCCCCACCTTCTATATTTCATAGAAGGTGGGGAAAACGGCGCTATTAGGTGCAGGGTTACCGCCCCTTGCACCTAGTGAAGGTAATTTGCATATTACAAAAGTAGTTTTTTTAAGAAAACGGGGACACAGATCTTAAAAAGAAGACCATATTAGACATCAGGTGACATTTGCGCATTGCAAATGTCATCTGGTTTAATATGGTCAAATTTGGTGACAGAAGCCCTTTAATCAAGATGCTTTTTTTGATGGTTCCCATAATTTGATTCCCTTTGTTGGTGATCCAGCTCAATGAAAAGCCATTATGAAAGATAAAAGAAGAACCATGTGGCATGTAGGACATTATTATCAGTGGAGGTCAATGGATCTTCTCAATGTTACGTTTTCAGGTTTTGCTTGCCTTGTATTGTTGTGCTTGGAGAGGGTAATCTAATCTGGTTCCAATGCTACTTTCTAAGCTTATGACCTAACAGTGCAATTGGCGTATGTAACCAAGCCAACCCACCCATGGCTGCCAATAGCTGCGTGATTTTACCACAAATATAGGAGATACAGTTGAAGGTACACACAGAGGGGGGCATTTATGAAATCTAGTATGCCAGCTCTCTGGAGTTAAAATGTTGCAGGCTAGCCCAAGCGACCTTTAGCGCAAAATTTTGCGACTTTTGGCCTACCACCCTGCACCACTTTCAAAAGTGGGCTAGGATGAAGGCCACATTTGCAGATTTGGTACAGTTTTAAGTCTCATTTATCTTCTCCGACATTCACAAAAGTTGCAAAAATGTCGCAACTTCACACCAGGCAAGCCCTAGCCATACTATAAAAGATATAGGCATAAACCACATAGCACTTGAGCCAAATCTATTATTACTCATTATTTCTTAAATTAGGCAGACTTAAAACTGACACAAAAAACACTGTAAATGATAAATTCTGTCTCTGTTTTGGAGAGTTTTCAATCTACCGGTTCAGTGGTTATCAGTGTGTGCAGGGCAGAAAAGGCTGTGTTAACACTTTTTCCCAGTTTTAGTTAAAAAAGGGGGTGCAAATTGGCACAAATTGGTGCAACTTGGCGCATCTAAGGTTTCTACACTTTTTCCCAACATGCTTGGCAAGGAGGCAGCACTGAGCAGATGGGGGGCACATCCGGAAAGAGGCAAGCCTAAGATGCACCATTTTGCGCCAACATTTCAATGCAATTGTGAGGGAGCTGATGTCACCCATTGTAAATGGTGGATCCTTTGTTATCTACTGTATATATAGAGGTGTTACTTGTCATTGTAATTCTGCATGTGGCGATAATAATTATAATGTACAGTATAGAACACAAAATCATGACCTATTATTAGGCCTAGTGTGAAAATTGCAGGACAATTTAAAATTAGAAAAAAATTCACCAAAATTCTAGACAAATATGTTAAAGGGATATCACATTATACACTGCTTGTTTCCATGGTTACAGACCACCCTGCAATCCATCAGTGGTGGTCGGGCTTGCACATTATAGGGAAAAGGGTTAACCTCTCGGGTGGCCATGGGATCACACATAGGCTAGTGCTTTTTCCTATAGTGTGCAAGTATGACCACCACTGATGGATTGCAGGGTGGTCTGTAACCATGGAAACGAGCAGTGTATAATGTGATTGAAAAATGAATCCAGCCAGCAAAGGAAGCAATATGGACAATAGCAACACATTAGTAAGTGCCTTGTGTTAACTTTCTCTACATGATAAATGCCACTTAATGAAGTGAGACAACCCCTTTAAGCGCAAAAACATGACTTAGGTTGCTTTCTGATGACACCTTCTCTTTAAGGGCATTATCTTGAGGCTATGCCATGTAGGGAGGAGGTCTCTAAAAAGTAGTGGGGTGTATGTATAAAAAGGAAAAGGAGGAAACATTTCTAAAAAAGAAATCTGAAAAACTACAAATAATAATAATGCAAATGATTTGTAAAGTATAATATAGTCAATTAATAAAATGTACCTTATTTTTTGCCCCATAAGACTCAAAAAGGTGGGGAAAATGTCTGTGTGTCTTATAGGGCAACTACTAATGAGCACTTCCATTATGGAACCTCACATTAATACCAGAGGACCGGGAAGCGGTGAATGCCGCTCTCCCAGGGTTCTGTACTCACCGCTTCCTGGTCCTCTGCCATCGGCTGTGCTGTGGCTGCGCACAGCGTGAGGACATCAGCGCTCTGTGACATCACTCTGGGTATGTCGGGTCACAGCAGAGCACATGGCAAGAAGAAAAGAGCTGGATACTGGGAGCTGAGGCGGCGGCGTCCGGAGCAGGAGACGTAAGTGGATTTTTTTTTTTAATTGCAAGGGGGTTTGTACTGAGGTCTGGGGGTAATTCACATTGGTGGGTCTTATCTGAGGTCTGAATGGGGCTGCTATCTCAGGTCTGAGTGTCATTCACATTTAGGGGCCGTCTAGACGGCCATAGTATTGCGGATCCGCAAAAATGCAGATCCGAAATACCACGGATGCTGCCTGGTATGGGTTCCGTAATTTGCGGAACACACGGCCGGGGCGCCCCCTTCAAAATGCCTATTATTGTCTGCTATTGCGAACAATAATAGGACATATATATTCTTGCGGAGCCGCAGCACTGAGTCGCGGCTGCCCGCTCTAATAGAAGTGAATGGGGCCGCATCTATTCCGCAGAATTGCGGAATAGATGCAGACCCATTCACACGGTCGTGTGACTGGGCCTTTAGGGTCTGATCTGAGGTCTGAATGGGGGGGGGGGGGTTCTTATTCATATTACGGCTTAATTAACTCTTAATTAAGTCTTATTAACATTGGGGTCTGAGCTGAGATCTGATTGAGGGTCTTATTAACATTGGGGGTCTGATTGGAGCTCTAAGTTGAGGTCTGATTAACATTGGGGGTCTGATCTGAGGTCTAATGAAAAATATATTTTTTCTTATTCTCCTCCTCCTCTAAAGTCTTATAGGGTGAAAAATACAGTATATATATATATATATATTATATATATATATATATATTTATATATATATATATATATATTAATTAGAAAGAAATTATATTTTAATTGCTACATAATTATCAATAATAACATCTCATTTTATTAACTGTGTGCGTGTGTGTGTGTGGATACAGGTAACTCGAATCTCTTGTTTTTCCATCCATAGTACCAGAAATGCATTATAACAGAGAACGTGAGGTTCTGACAGTCCAGGAATGCCGGCCATCCAGTTTTCATAGGTCCATCACTGTAAACTTGTTTCTTGTTTGCAAGAAGAAAAGAAAAAAACGGCAGGAGACGTGCAAAACTCAGTCAGAAATTATGTCATTTTCCCCAACAGGGACAGCTGGGGGTTTAATTTGTAACCAACTGTGATGCGTGTTCCTGTCCCTGTTTGCATAGCTGCGTGTGTGCCACTGGCAGATCCTTCCTTGGTGCTAAGTTTAATCCAGTAGTTGGGTGACAATAGAAGTGACTGGTTAACACAGTGGCCACGCCGGGCAGTGACTTGTACGTCATATACAGTTAATAAAGTAGTGATGTGGACCCAAGTGTTCTTTCATTTCCTATGAAAAGTAATAAACAAGAATTAAACAGTTAGTTTAATATGTATTTAAATATTGAAAAACTTTCCTTGAAAGGCAAACTTTTTGTCTTTTTTAGATAAATTCTTCCTACATAAGTAAAAAAAAAAAGTTGTCCACACTTGAAAACTATTTTGGAGATTGTATATATATATACTAGCTGAAGGACCCGGCTTCACATGCGTATATTTAATCTATTTCATTTAATGTTTGTGTGCGTCATTAAGATATCGACAGTATCCACTATAACAGTGACCTCTGCAGCACCCCGCCCCCTCAACAGCGACCTCCACAGCCCCCCACTCCTTAACACTGACCCCCCCACAATGCTCCGTCTCCTTAAAATGAGACCTCCACAGCAGCCCACCCCCTTAACTTTGACCTTCACAACAGCCTGCCCCTTTAACAGTGAGTTCCACAGCACCCCACCCCTTGACAGTGGCCTCTACAGCAATCTGCCCCTTAACACTGACCTCCATAGCAGACCATTCTCTTAACTGTGACCTCCACAGCAGCCTAGGGTGGCCAGAGGTCCTGTTTCAGGCTGGACAGTCCGGCTTTCAGACTCCCTGTCCTCCGTCTGGCGCAGGGCTCTGATGATCCATTATATGAATTTTTATTGCATGTATACATGTATGTTGTGGGGGTGTCACCAAACTCTGGAAACCACCCCTACAATGTGCTTTGGCGTTTTTTTTGTGTATTTATAAGTCCCTATTTGTATACTTACCTTTATACCTGAAGAAGGAGGCCTAAGTACCCCCGAAACGCTTTGTTTCTTTTATGTGTGATACCTATAAAAATAAAAAAAAGGATTAATTCACCACTGGCATTGGACTTCTTGCGCTGAAAATAGGATCTCCTACTTTCTCATGATATCTCCTTGAGGGATTGGGCAATCTCCATACCAAGGATTCTACCCAATGGAAGCAGGTCCAGCCGCTGGATAAAACGTATTACATATACGGTTAAGTCTTCAATAGGGTTGTGCCTATCACTAGCACAACCTGAAAAGGTGAGCATCCATTTGGCTTTTTATGATCTCCACTTTGCATTGAACGTACTACCCTATTTTGCGCTCTCCTTGGTGTCTGTTTTTTTCTGGCTACGTCCACTCTTTTTCCAATACTCCGTCTAGCGCAGGGCCTGGATGGACACAGGGATGTCCTTTTCACAGTCTATTGAATATGGGTGCTAGGTAGAGCATGTAGAGTGCAATGGCTGGCATATGGTGCAGGAGTCATTAACCAGCACAGATGTAGCAAAATAAACATCTCTCTTTACTGAAGTGCAAAATAGGAGGTGTAGTACATTCAACAATAGCAAAACACAGTACCAACTGTACGCAGTGCCATTCTTCCAAGATAATGTATGGATTTCTGCAAGGATGGGAGTTATAGCCCTCTCTTCTTACAGAATCGACGGAGGCAATTTTGCTTGTACAATGTTGATAGTAATGTCCACTAAAGAATACAATGTTTTAGAGATACGACTGGCCAGGTCATGTCCAGGTATGAAGGGTGTCTTAGCAGTGTTCCACATGGCAGTAAAGTCTTAACTTTTGGTAGCAGGTTACCTTACTGACTCCAATGCTCAGTCAAGCAGACACTAGGTTCTCCTTCTCTCTTTGTCTTACTCCTGCTCTCTTGCTGTAGATCATGCAGAGATCGTGAGTCTGTAGTTTTTTCGGCTTAAGAAGAGGGAGCACAAGTCACAGCTTCCTCTCTCTTCAAAACTTTCCCTATCACTGACTAGAGCTACGGTACAAGCTCACAGTGCAAGCAGGGCTCAGCACAATTTACTTCTATGGGGCTTACGGGAATAGCCAGCACTCGGCTATTTTTGGTGCTCCCATAGGAATGAACGGAGGACAGCCGCACATGCGTGGTGCGCCCTCTGACACTTTGCAGACTCCATTCTAAATATCAGACATTGGGGGCATATCCTAGCTTTAAAAAAGGCCATGCCTGTAAAGACAGTAAGTAAGGTTCTGCATGTTTATGGCAATCAGACTTTGCTGCTTGTGGAAAGGGTATATCGCTTTGGTGACCAAAATACTTTTAGATGGACTATGCATCCGAATCTAAGATCTGCACGACACAATCTAGGAATTGTAGAAAGGGTTAATGAGATTTGGAAGATTATGAATTTAGAGTGAAAATCAGGGAGGATTACCATCATCATCGCTGCTGTCTACAAACAACTTTTTGGACAATCCTGCTCTGTAACATACTTCAGGACTGTGCCTTTTGCTGCTCCATGTACTACAACTCCCATCTGCTATTCAGTAAAGAGAAACTCTGTTGGGTACAAGACAAGGACACACTGAAACCTTGGGTTCAGGACAATAACAAACTAATGCTTGGGGTACACGCATTAATATTTGGGGTACAAGACATTGATACACAAACACTTAGGTTACAGAAGAGTGACGCAACCACACTTGGAGGTGACAGGACAATTATACACTGATGCTTGATGGAACAGGGCAGTGTGATAAACTAACAATATCTTCCTGTTTGACTTGTCATTGAAGAATGGACATCAGGCCTTTGACCTGACAATCCACCTTCCTTAGGTATTGTATTCACCTGTCACAAAAACATTCAAGAAAAGACGTCACACTCGTCTAAATATCTTAGACAAATGGATACGTGTCTTTCTACTGTGCATCACTGGGGTAGAAGGACGTCGTATTTTACCAGTTATTACTAGCACGGTATCAAGTGCTATTATGTACTTCTGCAATCTGTGGAGAACCCAGTTGTACGAAGTTTCAGCTTATTAGGGAGCTTTTCCAGCTTTCTACAAAGCAGAGAGGAATGTAGTAACTGATGCAAGATTTTTACATTTTGCAGCAAAGCTTTTTTAATCAGATATGTATAGTTAGAGAATATATAAGGCTTTGAAAACTTGCTGAAAAGCACAAAAGCTTTAACACACGCTTTTAAGAAATAACGTTATGTACCATCTTGACAAAGCAAACAAGGACTACAAGTAGCAGCACACTGCCATGTACAAAGACACATGCAACACTAGAAACATGAACAAATGTAAACTGCATTACTGCTATACTTACTATAAGAAAATTAGAAGCTCTTTGCACACATTTTTTTTTATCAAAATCTTGTTGGGCTCATCTACCAATGAAAAGATGGCTTCTAACAGACATGTACATTAACAGACTTGCGTCTCCTGGGCTTTGAGCCTACAAAATTTTATATAGGAAGTCCTGTCTCCATATAAACTTGGTCTGCTGTTCTGTATCTCCCTCATGCTTTACACTGCAGCACTGCCTGTTCAGTGTTGCTGCTGTTTGTAAGTGGAAGGCCAGTATGTGATTACAGTAAAGACAGAAGATTATAAACTACATGGACCCAAACCCTGAGAGAGAAGAGGACTATCAGGAAGCCGCTGCATGTAGATGGAGGGGAGGAGCATTAATAAGGGGGAAGGGCCCGGGGAGGTGCTTTCATCAGCCATTGAATGGCGCAGGACTCGCTGCGGGAGAAGTTGCTCTGGATGTTTCCAAATTTTGCTCCTAGTTACACCCTTGGTTATAGTAATGCTCCATAGACTACTTTGGGGGCTGTATTACGGCTGCGTACCACTTGTATATTACTCTGGTGTTAATGAGTGGCCAAAATTAAATGGACTCTATAATTTGGACAACCCCTTTGTAATCACCAGTGTGGACACAACACAAAAATACACATCTCATATACTGCAGACCTTCTTATAAGAAGGACGAGGCTTTATCCAAGCATTCAACGGTGGACAGGAATCTCTTTCTTACTTTTCAGGAAAAGAGGTTGTGCAGCATCTGTATCTCAAATGCTTAAATTCTATTTAAAGGATTAGAGTGTTTCAGATAATATAAAGATCTGACCCCTAAGATCTAAAAATGTCTCAGCGTGGATCAGCAGAGAAACACCTATGACTTTGGGGTGTTCGCCATAGCATTTGCCTTTGAGTTTCTGACAGGTGACGGGGAGCCCATAGCGATCTTCCAGCACAACGTGATGAGAGACCATCTAATATCCTGCCTGCAGAATGGCAGGATCACAGGCTTTCCCCAAAAAGTCAATTAGCAACTCCATGTCTTTCATGACATGTCGAGTCTATGATGGGCCAAGAGATTGCCCTGACCAGAAGCCTGATATTACTGAAACAGATCTGGATCCTCTACGTCACCAAAGCTGCAGTCTCTACCCAACCCGCTGACCCATGCTACAGGTCTAGAACCCACAGACTTGCTGGCATCAGTAAGTAACCAGTGACTTTTCTAAGTTTGATCATCTCCATGTACTGATTGTAATAATGTCTTCCCATGGGATAATATATGTATGTCTAGTAAGTACTTAGACAACCCCCAAAGGTTCGGGATAATCACAGCCCACAAACATTGGCCTTTTAGTCTATGGGCCTCATAACTTTGCTGTGTCTATAGTTATATGTATTAATGGGGGGAAGGGTTATCCTAGCTTATTATTTTAACTTGGTCCTAGAGACCTAATTATCAGGCAGTTGTGTCCCGGTAAAATGTGTCAGACTATCAGATGATAGGGACTGCATCCAAGAGAAGACCTTGTATCTTCATTGGGTATATTGATGATTTGTGATTTTTCTGCTTCTTGATATTTATGGTGTTTTCTGTATAATTTGGACACAGGGGTATCCACTGGTCACAACTGGAAATAAAAACAGCCTGAGGTTAAGAAGGCAATTGCAGCAGAACGGATCATCAGAGGTCTGAGACAAAATGAGGTGCAAAATAAACCATCTCCTGATCTTCACCAGTGACCGCTGCTAGAAGGTATTGGTCTTACGAACCAAAAACAGCCCTAAATAAGGTAAGGCCTTTGTTGCAGAAGTCATAAAATGTAATGTGATTTATGACAGCAACTCAAAACAATAACAGACATGAATAATTTAGGGTTTAGACTTATAGGTACAGAGGCAGGCCAGTCAGTTTCCTCTTCCCCCTGGGCTCAAACTTCTTGAAGTTGTTGGACCCCATAGTCAGTCATCTTGAGTATCTCATTGCTGCCTACCGCTATGTAGGCAGGTAATATTTGCATGTATCTGCACAGTGGCATACAGTCTAACATTGATATGTACTATAATACTGCTCCATATGTTATGTACATGACAATATAAGCTCTAAAATACTTCCTCATATGTACAAGAATATAGCATCTTGTTACAGGAGTGGGTGTGGAACCACTGTGTCAACCAACTGGCTTGACTTTGGGTTAAACCTAGGGGAGTTATCCTGGCAGTCCCCTGGTATTCACCCTTTAACCCGATCTGAACATTGATGCAGAGGAGCCACCAGTCTGCTACCACTAGTCCCAGTATGATTGACAGCTGACCACGAAGGTCAAAGACATCAGTAGAGAGCACTGAAGAGGCACACAAGAAACGTAGTCAATAACAGGTTGAGGTCAGCGTAGGCAAAGTTGATGTGAATGTGGAACAGGTCTAAAGTTATTGCTGGCAGCAGAGGATCAACAGTAAACAGGCACATGTCGGGTCAGGAAGTGGAAGGTCAGTACATGGCCAAACGGACAACAACAACTAGCAACAGATTAGTAAGCTAGGAACCTAATTGCTCAGGCAAGGAGTAAAAGAAACAGTACACCATATATAGCAGGAGCCAGGGATGCACTTTCTGCTGGCTGAGGCGAAAAATGAAATGGCACCCCCCATGACAGTTTCTTAACCTAACTGCTTTGCCACAAAGCGCTCATTGCCCATGGCTCTTCCGCTGCCCCCCTCTTGCACCTACCTGGTGCTGCATGAGGCGATTGCCTCACCTGGCCTCATTGGTGGTGCACCCCTGGCAGGAGCTAATTAGCAAATTGGAAACAGCCTAGAAACAGCAACACCCAGAGCCATGGAGATGTTAACCTTTGCAGTACTGCACAAGGAGGTGAGGATTAATGAAGAGATATAGAGTGAGTGGAGCAGAGCCTGTGCCTGCCTGAAATAACAGGAGAGCGAGAGACACAAGTTGCCTATGTATGATACTGCCTCCTATGTACAAGAATATAATTACTATAATACTGCCCCTATGTACAAGAATACGTATAACTACCATAATACTCCCCTATGAACAAGAATATAACTGGTATAATACTGCACCCTATGTACAAGAATATAACTACTATAATACTGAACCCTATGTACAAGAATATAACTACTATAATACTGTCCCCTATGTACAAGATTATAACTACTATAATACTGCTCCCTATGTACAAGAATATAACTACCATAATACTCCCCTATGAACAAGAATATAACTAGTATAATAGTGCCCCTATGTACAAGAATATAACTACTATAATACTGAACCCTATGTACAAGAATATAACTACTATAATACTGTCCCCTATGTACAAGATTATAACTACTATAATACTGCTCCCTATGTATAAGAATATAACTACTATAATACTGCTCCCTATGTATAAGAATATAACTACTGCAATACTGCTGCTTTGGACAAGAATATAACTACTGTACAGCCCCCGAGATACATGTGCATGAATATAACTATTATAATACTTCTTCATATATACAAAAATATAACCATTATGATCATGTATTTTTATATCTGACTGGAGACTCTTTTTAGAGGGGTAGATCAATTATGAAGGCTGCTGCTTTATAAAATGTGCTTTCTCACCCTTCTATTTGCTAAACGTTCAATCCATTTGTGAAAAAAAAGATGTGTTCAGGTGAACCGTCAATTTCCATAATTCTCTATTATTTATCATATACATTATAATGTATAAGGATTGCAGAGATCAGTATAAAAGGAAGAGATAGTTCACTGAGTCAGAACTGAAGCATTTATTGATGCTATGTGTTACTGTGCTGGACTGGTACCTGATACAGTTACCAGTCTAGCACCGAAATATAGCACCGGTCCTGCCTCTATAGACTATATACACCAGCACCTTACTAACCTGCTATTTTTCAATCCCTTGGTTATGGTACAGCTCCCACCACAGAGTAGTGAAGGAGCACCAGATATTTCCAAAAAGCGTTCATTGGTATGGTGCATATACTTCGCATGTCAGCTTCTTTACACTATAGTCTACCTTATGAAGTGTGTGATCATTATGTTCCATTATGGATTGGTCTAATGCATAGGAAAGCTGTAGATAAACTGAGCATGGGTTAGAGCTATGGCCAACTGTGTCCTAGCATAAGGACATCTCACCACTCTACAAGTGGAGATCACTAGTGTTGGACAGGCCTAACAGAATACCAGAGGATCCGCTGGTGGGACCAGTCTTTGAAGCTATGTTGGGCCCCAAAGGTCCAGGATAAACAAAAAAACAACGTTGAAGCTAATCGCTTGTCACTAGGGTGTATTTCTTTGATTCAAAGCCTATTAGACCTTATTGATGATAAACAGTTTGGGCCCACGAGTGAGTCAACATCAGCATTGATGAGTGTATTGAAGACAATAGCCAGTGGCAAACTACAGAGGCTTCCTCAACAGAAGAACTTGAAGTAGTTATTTTTGTACCAGAGCAAGTCTTGGAGGTGACACTTGTGTTCACAAAGGAAAAAACACCACCTTTTATCTAGAACATAGCACGACTAAAACTTCAGAACAAAAAGAAAAACAGATCAATCAGTCATTCCATACAGTGTGAAAGTTCCTTCAACTTCACCTTATCTCTGTGTGCAATCTGAGGCTGTAAAGAGGCCAATCAAGAATATTATATTTACGGGTCTGTTTACTGTCATCGTGAAATATTATCACCCTCTGATGAAATTTCTATTTATATCTTTTTTGGAGAATGCTGGATGCCAACCTATATGTCCACCATTTCAGCTCCCTCTGAGATTATGGGCTAGGATATAATAGGAATAGCAATGGGTTCACAAGTCGACATCCATATCAGTCCTAATAAAGTTTTTGGAAGTGTTAAGAGAGTAGATAGGCTTTGAAGGTTTTTAGAACTACTGAACAGGAATCCTCACAGCATTTAATCACTGGTACATTATTTGGGTACTCAATGGCACTGATATTTGATCACTGTATGGTGGTATTATTTAGCCACTGTATGGTGGTATTGTTTGGGCACTGTATATTGATATAACTTTGTTATTATATGATTCTTCTATTTACTCACTGTATGTCAATGACATTCAATGCTAGAGTAAAACTAACCCTAAATTGTTCTTCAATTATATAAATACTAAAAAGTATAAACCTGAAGGTGTCGGCCCCTTACAGAGTAATGAGGGAGGAGTTGCAGAGAGCGATGAGGAGAAAGCGAAGCTACTAAATAACTTTTTCTCCACTGTATTCACTGAGGAAAATAAACTATCAGATGAAATGCAAAGTATAAAAGTAAATTCCCCTTTAAAAGTGTCCTCTCTGACCCAGGAAGAGGTACAGCAACGTCTTAAAAATATTAAAATAGACAAATCACCAGGACCGGATGGCATACACCCCCGTATCCTAAGAGAATTAAGTAATGTCATCGACAGACCCTTATTTCTGATATTTAAGGACTCTATACTGACGGGGAGTGTTCCACAAGATTGGCGCATAGCAAATGTGGTGCCAATATTCAAAAAGGGTCCAAAAACAGAGCCCGGAAACTATAGGCCGGTAAGTTTAACTTCTGTTGTGGGTAAACTGTTTGAAGGTTTTCTGAGAGATGCTATCTTGGAGTACCTCAATGAAAATAAGCAAATAACTCCGTATCAGCATGGCTTCATGAGGGATCGGTCATGTCAAACCAATTTAATCAGTTTCTATGAGGAGGTAAGAAAGGTTAGTATACAAAATGAGAATGCTTGGCCTGGGAGAAAATGTCTGTATGTGTAAGTAACTGGCTCAGTGATAGAAAATAGAGGGTGGTTATTAACGGTAGATACTCAGATTGGGTCACTGTCACTAGTGGGGTACCACAGGGGTCTGTATTGGGTCCTATTCTCTTCAATATATTTATTAATGATATTGTAGAAGGTTTGCATAGTAAAATATCAATTTTTGCAGATGACACTAAACTGTGTAAAGTAATTAACACAGAGGAGGACAGTGCACTGCTACAGCAGGATCTGGATAGACTGGAGGCTTGGTCAGAAAAGTGGCAGATGAGGTTTAACACTGACAAATGTAAGGTTATGCATATGGGAAGGAATAATGCAAGTCACCAGTACATACTAAATGGTAAAGCACTGGGTAACTCTGACATGGAAAAGGACCTAGGAATTTTAGTGAACAGCAAACTAAGCTGTAGAAGCCAGTGCCAGACAGCTGCTGCCAAGGCCAATAAGATAATGGGTTGCATCAAAAGGGGCATAGATGCCTGTGATGAGAACATAGTCCTGCCACTTTACAAATCACTAGTCAGACCACACATGGAGTACTGTGTACAGTTCTGGGCTCCTGTGAACAAGGCAGACATAGCAGAGCTGGAGAGGGTTCAGAGGAGGGCAACTAAAGTAATAACTGGAATGGGTGGACTACAGTACCCAGAAAGATTATCAAAATTAGGGTTATTCACTTCAGAAAAAAGACGACTGAGGGGAGATCTAATAACTATGTATAAATATATCAGGGGTCAGTACAGAGATCTCTCCCATCATCTATTTATCCCGAGGACTGTGACTGTGACGAGGGGACATCCTCTGCGTCTGGAGGAAAGAAGGTTTGTACATAAACATAGAAGAGGATTCTTTACGGTAAGAGCAGTGAGACTATGGAACTCTCTGCCTGAGGAGGTGGTGATGGTAAGTTCACTAAAAGAGTTCAAGAAGGGCCTGGATGTATTTCTGGAGGGTAATAATATTACAGGTTATAGTTACTAGAGAGGGGTCGTTGATCCAGGGAGTTATTCTGATTGCCTGATTGGAGTCGGGAAGGAATTTTTCCCCCTAAAGTGAGGAAAATTGGCTTCTACCTCACAGGGTTTTTTTTGCCTTCCTCTGGATCAACTTGTAGGAAAACAGGCTGAACTGGATGGACAGATGTCTTTTTTTGGCCTTATAAACTATGTTACTATGTTACTGATATTTCAGTAGTGTATTTTGGTATAAATAAAAAAAAAAGTATTGTGGTATTATTTGGGCACTTACTAATATTCGGGTATTGTGTGAATGTATTTGGGAACTGTATGGGGTATTATTTGGGCACTATATGGCACTATTTTTCAGTGACCCAGTAGTTCAATGCTAAAGGGCCAATACCAGGTTCATAGCTAAAGGGTCAATACCAAGTTGATTGTTAAAGTGGTTAAAGTGTTCACTGTGATACTATGATTTATGCACTATATAACCCAAAATGCTATGGGTAGGTAGGAAATAGTTAAGGTAGCAGCTTTGGTAAAAGTTGCTAGGAAGTGGGCGGGTCCCATTTTCCTGGTGAGTTCTGAGTACTGGTGAGTTCCTAGAAGACAAGCTAGAATGAAGACCTGTTTAGTGTGTGTTCCTGCCAAGCAAAGGTAGATATTGCTCCAGAAAACAACACTATTCCTGTGAATGAAAGCTACCAGAAAAATAACTTTGCTAAGGACAGAAGCATTGGATTTTGCAGATGGTTGAGAACCTTAAGGCTGTGCTTGGACTGAGTCAGTAAAAGTAACACACTTTATATAGCTTTGGTCTTTACTGCCTGTAGTCCGGGTTAATTGCTTTTGGCACCTGCCACACTTCTGAGACAGACTGGCCATCCAATCTAAGACCGCCACATGTGGCTGGGCACTACAGAAGAATATTGAGGAAATGCACACCTGTGGTCAGTTGGGAAGATTGTCTCACGTACCTAGAGATCGAGACTTAGGGGGATTATCATACTGTCTGCCCCTATACACAGTCTTTGGGGGAAAAAAACTGCCTTGTGATAGCTCAGAACTTTGCTTTCTGTTGATATCTGTACTACTCCACCCATCATGCTCCGTTAAAAGGCTGTTATATATCATAATCAAGCCAGACTGGTTACTGCCTCCATGCACCTGTTCTTCTGCCTTGCACCTTGCCAACCATCCACTATCAAGGGCACCCCAGCCACCACCTAGCAAAAGCCCCAAGCCCAAAGTGTGCCCCAAGCAGAACAAAGATCGTTTCCCTCCATCCACTGCAGCCATGGCCGCTCCAGCCGCCTCTGCCGCACCAGCCGGCACCGCGAACATCGAGTCAGGACTCGGTGGGATTCTCTTGGCCAATTGTGACACTCTTATGTAGTCTGAACTGGACGGTGGTTCGGGTAACTCGCTACCAAATACCATCTCTCCCCACTTTGGTCGCAGTTGCTTTGCCATGCTGTGGTATCTTTTTCACCGCTGGCTTGAACTGGAGAGGAGGGCGGAGTAATGAGGGAGGAGTCTTCACTCCCTATACGTGCTTATAGTTAGTTCCCGGTGGGCCGGGCTGGTTTTTCCCGCTCTTGAGGGGCCAGGGGAGGGGGGGTGGGCAAGAAGAATGCGTACGTAGCGTTTAAAATTTAAAGAACATTTTCGAATAATACGAAGCGAATCTGAATTCGGAGTAGGAAAAATGGAGGATTCGATACGAATCTACGAAGCGGCGAATAGATTCGCTCATCTCTAACTACAACCAACCCCAGGTGACATTTCACTCACACCATGTTGTTTGTCGAACCTTTACACTATCAATAAAGCAATAAAATCTTGTAATGGTAACATGTCTGAGTACTGTATATTAAGAATTATGTTTTCATTGCGTTATCACTGCACTTCGCTGTATAACATCTTCATGGCTTCTTGTAAAACTTTGTACCCAATGGATTCAAAGAAAGACATTTTGCATCAAAATGTTCAAAAAATTATAATAAACAATCAAAGCAATAAAGATAATCATAAACCTAGAATGTCCTTTTAACCCTTTGTTATTGGGTAATTCAACTAGTTTATTTCGAAGGGATTGTCTGGTTTTATATTACACAACCATGCAGAAATTGATTTTTTAATGCATCAGTTTATTAAAAGAAGTACTGTGTAGGCTTAGCTACAACTGCTCACTACACAGTATCACACATAAGGCCCCTTTCACACGAGCGAGTTTTCCGCACGGGTGCAATGCGTGATGTGAATGCATAGCACCCGCACTGAATCCTGACACATTCATTTCAATGGGTCTGTGTACATGAGCGTTTTTTTTCACGCATCAGTTCTACGTTGCGTGAAAAACGCAGCATGTTCTATATTCTGCATTTTTCACGCAGCCCTGGCTCCATAGAAGTGAATGGGGCTTCAGTGAAAAACGCATTGCACCCTGAAGCAAGTGCAGATGCAATGCGTTTTTCACTGATGGTTGCTAAGAGATGTTGTTTGTAAACCTTTAGTTTTTTATCACGCGCGTGAAAAACGCATCAAAACGCATTGCACCCGTGCGGAAAAAACTGAACACAATCGCAGACAAAACTGACTGAACTTGCTTGCAAAATGGTGCGAGTTTTCCTGAACGCACCCTGAACGCATCCGGACCTAATCCGTCGCGCTCGTGTGAAAGGGGCCTAATAGATTGGGATACAGCATCTTAGCTGGTAAGAAGACAATATGAGGCCTTATTCACACATCAGTGTTTGATCAGTGTTTTCAATCAGTGATTGTGAGCCTGAGGCTCCATTCACATGTCCTGTTTTTCTTTCCTGATTCGATCCTGATTTTTTCAGGACCCATTGAAATGAATGGATCCAGATCAGGATCAGGATCGAATCAGGAAAGGTAGGTACATGTCAGAAACACAGACCAACTGCAAATCTTGCCATTATGCCTTATTTCTGTGTAGGCTCTGCTTCTGGTGTTGGCTAACATTCCCTGATAGAAATCACTGACAAAACACTGACTATGTTATTAATGGTCCCTTTACACAGGGCAATGATCTAGCAGATCCCAACAATCTACTGATCGCTAGCGGAGGAGACAGGTGCATTTACATGCTCTAATTTCATTGCTCTTCCCCATACTGTCTCGTTGTTCCCCGGCAGCAGATCGCGAAGTCACTGGGAAACAATGATATGATCTGCTTCACAAAAGGGTAATCGGCAGTGCATTTACACCGCAAGATCATCGCTAATGAGCGTTACTAGTAACGCTGGTTAGCTATGATTGTTTTAATTGTCGGCCCATGTAAAGGGCCCATAAGGCCTAATACTTGATTTCTTAGATACCTTTGTTCACTGGAATATTTTTAATTCTGCCAGCTCGGGTACCTTGATGTTCGCTCTTTTGTCAGTGTAGGTGCGCTGGGTCCTGTTGAGTATTTTGCTATGTAGGCAGAACACCTTAAGACTGCAATGTGTTCTCTACCTCCCAAGATAAGAAGCCATAATGCTGTGTTTGTCACAGAGCAGGTGAAAGGTCTTTCATTTAAAAGGTAGCAGCTGGTAAAAACACCACTGATATGTTCCTTGAAACGGATGTAAAAGAGACGTTACTTTACCCTCTCACAGTAAAAGGGTTACTGTGTGACTCTGCATCTGTTAATATTTTGCACATGCATTTTGGATTTTATTGAGTGTGGACTTCATTCTCACATTTCTGTTTTCATATATTATTGGAAATCTGGGACCTGGGTGTTAATTACCCCGCCTAGCTCCTCCATAGGCCTCTTCTTTTGCATGGTATTGTTGTTTTTTGTGATGTATCAAAATTAATGTACCAGCTTACATTGTTTGGATTGTAATGCCTTTATTGAAAAAATGAAAAAAATAAAAAGATATTTACAAAAACAAAAACACCACTGATATAAATTTCAAACAGGACGTTTCTGGTACGCAGGGGTATTATTCTTGAATATACTGTCCCCTACATAGAAGAATGTATCCACTATAATAATGCCTCCTATGTACCATAATATAATTACTATAATACTGCCATCTATGTATAAGAATATAACTGCTATAATAGTGCCCCCTTTGTACAAGAATATAACTACTATAATACTGCCCCCTTTGTACAAGAATATAACTACTATAAGGCCCCTTTCACACGAGCGGGAGACTCGCATGTCTCCCGCAACGGATCTACAGGGCTCGACTCCGCACTGACAGGGATCACATAGCATTATATGCGATCCCTGTCCGTGCCGAGTCCAGCCCTGTAGATGCGTTGCGGGAGACATGCGAGTCTCCCGCTCGTGTGAAAGGGGCCTAATACTGCTTCCTATGTACAAGAATATAACTACTATATTATCACTCCTATGTATAATATAACTACTATAATACTGGAACCTATATACAAGAATATCACTACTATATTACTTATCCTATTTATAAGAATACATCTACTTTACTACTGCCTTTTATGTACAAGATTATAACTATTATAATACTGCCCCCTATGTACAGCAATGTAATTACTGTAATACTGCCTCCTCTGTACAAGAATATATGTAATATAATACTGCCCACCCCTATGTAGCCCTTATATAACTACTATAATACTGCCCCATATACAAGAACTATTTTAATACTACCCCTATGTACAAGAATATAACTACTATAATACTGCTCCCTATGTACAATAATATAACTACCATAATACTGCCTTCCATATATAAGAATATCATTACTATAATATTGTACTATACTACAGCCCCATATACAGGAATATAACTGCTATATTACTGTTCCTATGTACAAGAATATTACTACTATAATACTGCAAACTGAAGAAAAAAATTAATTCCAGCTTCCAGATAAAACAATGGAATCCTTTATTGAAAAATAATCATAAAATCCAGGTATGCCAAATATACAGTGCACAGAAAAACACCCCTCCTGTGACGTGTTTCGGATGTATATAACACCATTAGGCCTCATGCACACGAACGTGTGCCGGCTGTGCCCATGCTGCGGGCCGCAATAAACGGGCACCGGCCGTGTGCAGCCCGGATTGCGGACCCATTCACTTCAATGGGTCCGCGATCCGGGAGATGCGGAGCGGAGGCACGGATCGGAACACCATGGAAGCACTACAGTGTGCTTCCGTGGTGTTTCTGGCTGTGCCTCCGCACCGCCAAAAAGTAGCGCAGCACGGGCGCGGCCGGCACACGTTCATGTGCATGAGGCCTTAGTCATAGCAAGGTAGTACGAATATTGGTGCCATGATTTTCTGTGCCCCGAACCCATGCATTGGAGCCGACCATGATTATTTCTTTACTATAATACTGCCTCCTATGTACAAGAATATAATTACTATAATACAGCCATCTACGTACAAGAATATAACTATAATACTACTTCCTATGTTCAAGAATATAACTACTATAATACTATCCCATGTACAAAAAAAATATATACTATAATACAGCCTCCTATGTACAAGAATAGAATTACTATAATACAGTCATCTATGTGCAAGAATACAACTGCTATAATAGTGCCCCCTATGTACAAGAATATGACTGCTAAAATACTGTACTGCCCCCTATTTTCCCCTACTATAATGTAACTACTACTACAACTAAAAGTAACAGAAGGTGAGAATACAGAGCATACAGAGAAGTGGTACTGTGCATTTTCTATAGTGTATATAATAATGATCTCCACAGAGACTCTCTCCCCTCTGATCCTGGTGTATTATTTAGCACTTGTATGGTCTAGACTGTTTACTCTGCAGTTCTGTACGTTTGTTCTGTTCCACTGTTAGTTGCCCCGTCCTGGTCCCTGTTTTCAGTCTCGTTAACCACTAACAGGGATCTTGTTGAATGAGCAGAGAAGGACAGACGTCACAGCTGGATTGTCCTGAACTTTCACCTGCATGCAGAACTAGCCGGCAGCATCAACAAGTATTCTCCAACAACATGGCCTTCACTGAGACGAAAACAGCCCTTATCCTATGCGAGGGAATAAATTAAAACTAGGTGACTGACACACAAGGCTTACAATCTATCCGACTGTATTATATTCACTCACTCATTCACTTTAGTGAAAAGTAGATGCATGCAGTGGATGGGATTTCTTAGGGCTGTGGAGTCAACAAGCCAAGCTTCGACTCTAACTCAAACTCCATCCAAAATTAACTCCACCTCCAGGACTCCACAGCTCTGAGATCTGCTTTTGCAGTGGTCGGGTTTGGGGGTCATCCCAATGCTACTCTGGGTCCCCTGGACGTCATTGAGGTTTCACCACATGTTGATATTCTCCGGAAGGGGTGGTAAGACATGGTACACACCAATGGTCAATAAGTCCAGTGAGTCAGGGCCTGCAGTAAACCAGTGTGCTTCTTTATTGGAGGATCTCAAATGCAAATCAATACAGGCAAGGCATTGAGTTGGCAGAAGAAGGTTCTATGCTGAGGAAAGACCTGAGCTAGCTGTTTCTCTTTCTCAGAAGGCTGGTACTCTGGCCAAAGAGATGGTGGCCCAGGGTCTGTGGTTTAGTCGTCTGGTTGGCCATCTGGTCAAAGGGTTGGTGATCCAGGGTCTTTGGTAGTGAAGCCCCATCTTAGCGCATTCTTCTAATCACTCATGTAGTCTGGCAGAGTCTCTTGTTCTAAACATTGGTCCCTATCTGCACACAACTAGGGTCTCTGACTGCTCTCCTTATATACAGTTTCTAACTCAACTAGAACCTTCTAGTGGGAGGGGTGGAATGGAGAAGCGCAGCCTAAACAGAAACACTATTGCAATGTCAGTCTGTCGTAGACTTGTGTAGAGTTTCAATACAAGTCTATAGGAATGACTAAGCAGTTTTTCCAGACATAAACAATTCTTCAAATGTAAATAACAGAGCTAAACCAGTCAAAAGATCACAGTGTCTGTCTTTTCCCCTCCACAACTTAGCCCTGCATACTCTCCCATAGTAACTGTTGGAAAATTACTAGTTTTATTTAGTTAACTGCCTTTCAACAGTGCAGTGCAAATACAGAGCAATAACAGTGCAAATGAACAGGTTATATCACAATAAACATATAAAATGCAGTTCGGCAATATAAAACAGTATGAGTGAACGGCATACGTCATATTGCAAGTTAACCCTTCAAAGTGCAATAAAATAGGGAATTGAAGGCTTTGCATAGTAGCAATAGGAGCAAATGACCACAAACTCCCATAGTCCAAAGTATCCTTGCTCCAGGCCACTATATTATTCATGGAATGCTGCTGCCAGCTGCCAGAACCCTGCTGCTTAAGAGCAATTGTACAATACAAATGGCATGGGGCCCATGAGAAAAGGGGGCCCAGCTCAGACTCATCCTATCTGTTGCTACGTGTGAACCTGCACAGGGTTGTAAGAAAAATGGGAGTAAGAAAAGTAGAAGATATCCTAGTGGATGGAGAAATGATGAAATGGGAAAGGTTTAAATCTAAATATGGATTAACAGACGAATTTTGGTTAGAATATGGCCAAATCGCCTCGGCGTGGCAGAAGTCTGGATACAAACAGGTTTCTACACAGATTACTGGTGCAGTTAAAATTATTAAGGAAGGTAGTAATATTAAAAGCTTAATGTCTAAATTATATGCTGCCATTAGGCTGGATAGTAGGAAACCTGGAAAATTAAAATGTTGCTTAAAGTGGGAGAAGGATCTAGGTCCCATAAATGATAGGGAATGGGAGAAGATATTCTCAAATGTAAAATTAAGCTCAGGTAATTCAAACCACAGGATGATCCAATTTAACATCATTCATAGGGTCTACTACACACCAGCCTTCCTATTTAAAATTGGGAAAAAAATCTCCTCAAAATGTTTTAAATGCAGCATGGAGGAAGCTGATCATCTGCATCTACTGTGGGAGTGCGTGGAAATTCAAAAGTTTTGGGAAAAAGTACTAAAGGAAATAGCAAATAGGATTGGATCAAGCACTAGAATATCTCCTCGAATGATTATACTGGGAGAGGATACTGGGATCACTCTTCCTAAAAAACTAAAGTCAAATTATTAGGTATGTTACTATGGGCGAAGCTGGTTATAGTTAGACAATGGGGCTCCCCGACTCCCCCAGCATATAATGCCTGGCTTAGAATTGTGGAAATGATATAAGAGTGGGGGGAGAGGAGGGGAGATGGGGGGGGGGTGAGGGGGAAGAGGAGAAAATTTATTGGGTTTTTTTTTTTTTTTTTTGTATGTGCCTGACTGTTACAGGGAGGGTGGGGGATGGGAGGGAATGAAGGATGGATTAAGTACCCATGTGTTTCTGTACAATTGTAATTTAAAAGGGTAGGGCCCAGTGGGGGCCCACTACCATAACAACGAGACAGAGATAATGATTGGGGAAATGTATTAAGAGGGGTAATTGGGAAGAGGGAAGAAGTGCTGTGGGCGTGCTGCTGGTGGGGACCCCCGCGTCCGCGCAGACAGGAAAGGGGTTTGCTGTTGCGGACGCGTGGGTTCCCCGCCAGCGGCTCGAGGCTCAAGCAACCAATCAAGTAATTTTTTTTAAGATCTAAATCATAAAAACTTCACTAAGTTCTCGTTGGGTTGGTGTGGTAGCCCTTTCTGGGTCGTCCCTTTGACGAAGAGACACACTTATATGTACATAAAATGAAATTTGGATATGCAGAGATTTGTACATGTATTTTAAATTACTTTGTTATCTGTTATTTACAAAAAATAAAAAATATATAAATTTAAAAAAAAAAAAAAAAGGGTTGTCCTTTTTATATAAATATAGCTGTAAAATAATATACTGTATAAGGTCACCTTCTCTCTTACAAGACTGGAGATGCATCAGCCTTTGTAAACCCGCCCCCCCGCCAATCCCAATCCTTCCTTGAGAGACCTCATTTTGGTTTTTATTATAGTGTCTTCCCTACCATATTCACAGCACTTGATAATGTGTGTTAGGCTAGTTTCACACAAACGTTGTGTTTTGCAGTCCGCAAATTACGGATCTGAAAAAAAAAAACACTTGGCATCCGTGTGCATTCCGTATTTTGCGGAATGGAACATCTGTAATACAGACAAGAATAGGACATGTTCTATTTTTTTTGGCGGGCTACGGAACGGGCATACGGATGCGGACAGCACACAGTATGCTCTCAGTATTTTTGCAGACCCATAGAAATGAATGGGTCCGGAATCGGAGCCTGCAAAAAATACTATCATGTGAAAGAGGCCTTAATGCCTTGCGATTTCAAGAATCTCTGCTTGCTGTCAGTGAATGGTGACATGGCATCCAGAGACTGAAAACTGTACAGGCTGTGCCTCTCACAGCTGTGGATTTGTATCCAGTCTATACATTCCTCTGTGAGCTTAACAGCCTCAACTCCATCAAGGCTAATATTTTTTTATCTGTACAGATACATTGTTGCAGATTATCGCTACAGGAGAGGTTTGTGCTGCTTATGGGGTTATCTCATAAAACATGGTTTGTGGTGAATTGAACTGTAGCAATCTTGCATCTGTGAGCAGTATTGCGGCTACATGAAGTAAAATATTCAATTGTTGTACTGCCATAATGAAGTCCTGTATGTATCAAGTAGAAGAGTCAAGTAGGACAGTGGCCATAAACAATAATCACTGGAAAGATATGGATCCAGTGGTGAGTTATCATCTGATAGGACAGTGTGGCATTTATGAGGTATAGGCCATTAGGTTACCCTGCATTGTGACCTGGGATATCATTTTGGTCTACCGTCATGGGATTTATAATTGGTTGTGTATCGCTTGAAATAAGACTTTCCTTGGGATAGGTCATTAATATCAGACTTGCAAGGGGTTTGACTTCCCCAGGAATGAATATTTCATCCAATGTGAAAAGTAAAATCCAAGGCTTTATTAATCACATTCAAAAATACGTCTCCTGGAGAAGGCAAGTTCTGCATCTTGTGGACTTAGCATGGAACAGAACACTCCCACCATCTTTGTAACTATCAGAAGTAACTACTGCAACATTGTTCACAATCACATAGAAAAAAGGAGTACCACAAAAGCACATGATATGAATAGTGCAGCAGTACAGCACTAGCCATAAACAAATCAATAAGTCTGGAAGGCAAAATAATTCAAAATGACATAATTAAAAAAAAAAAGGTATATACTCAATATAGTGAATTTCTTCTATGAGACCTGATGGGGCTCTGGCATTTAGGGTTAGAGTCCAATAAGCCTCATAATCCAGAAGATGGCAGTTAGCATCCGCACCTCTGGGGGGGCTCTAATTCTACATGGGCCTCTGGAGGGGATGGGAGCTCTAAGTCTACCGCCATGGCAATCAAAAAAGTGTCTAGACTCATGGGATATATTAAGACTGGATTGTGAATATCATTGAAATGCTCCAAAATGTAATAGCTCTCCTCCTCTCCTGGAGCTCTTAAAGGTCTGACATGAAGCTACTTTGGAGGTGCTGGAGATGGTTTGTCTCAGATTTCTTAATCACACATGTCTGATGGTGGAACCTACCATACTTCCTATTACTGCTACAGGAAGAGTTCAATGAGAGACTGTACTAATACTTCATGGGAGGTGAAGCACTACATGATACCATTAATATTAATGGACATCCCCATAAAATACCATTGGCCCACTAGAAATGAATGATAATGGAGTAGTGCAAAAAGATAGCTAAATTGAAAAATAATCAGACCAAATGGCACTGCAATAAAATGGCACGCCTTCATACCAGGTAAATACCAGTATTTTATCAAACAATATGTACACAGCAGGCCACATTACCTCTGGACACATTAAGCTGGAAAAATCTTGCACTGAGGTGGGGCCAACACTTGACTGTGTAGGGCGTCACTGTGGCCCTTTGTCCGACCTCAGTTTCAGCACAACACTGGGGATTTGTAGTGTTTGTTGCATTTACCTGATTTTTGCCCCTGATGAGTCCTGGAAGCATGGATAAAATGTGTAGGGATCTGATTAGGATCTTTTTAGGGCAATTATAAAGGTACCCACCGGCAGGGTCATCCTTTTCAGGGCAGTTACCCTGCTGTTCACACCACATCAGGGAAAAGTGTTGATTTTGTTAGAGTTTGCATGGAGAACGTCACAACTCCAGCCCTTTGACTATCTCCAGGCGTGTATCATGGACCATGGTAACCCGAAGGGCTGATTGGGTAAGAATATTCCAGCTTAGTATGTCCGGAGGTAATTTGGTCTGCTGTATGCATATTATTATAATATTGTATGCAATACTATACATACCTGCGGTGTAGGATAATTTAATGGAATTTGGTTACTTTTCACAGTCCAATTGTTTTAAAGAATTTAATTATGAGTTATATTTTATGCATTGCCACTAGTGTGTGATTTTGGCTTTTGATGCGTTAGTGGTGATTCACCTGATTAGTCTGTATTGGGAGGTTTGCTGAGATTTGGATAACAGGGAGCAATAGCTTGAATTCACTTGTCCTTCAGTTGACCACTTCCTGGCCTGAAATAACTATAGACTTTGCCCACCTGTTCTGTAGTCAACATCTCCCCCAGCAAATGGAAAGATGATAGACTGCAGGTTATCCTGCAAACAAAGGGGTTGTTCACCTTTGGGAGGCCTTTCTGCCAGACCCCAAACCCCCGCAGCCCCAATCGCACTAATGGGTTCTGGCAACTTCGCTCCTCCTCTGCAATGTGAACTGTCCCTTATGTTAATTTATCCCCTATACACAGGTCAGATCGGTGAGGGCCCACCAACAAGGTTTTGTCCCCATGGAGCCCACCAAAATGAATGGAGCAGCCGGTTGGGCATACGCACAGTTGCTCTATTAATTTCTAAGGGAGTTCCAGAAATAGCCCAGTACCACGCTCAGCTATCTCTGTATGCATGCGGCTGCATGCAGGCACGACTGGCTGCTTTGTTCATTTTGGGTGGCTCTATAGGGTACAGGGAACCTGTTCTAGTGATTGGTAGCGGTCCCAGCACTAGGATCCCCACCAACCTAATAGTTATGCCCTATCCTGTGGTGTTTCCTTGGCCAGTCTTAAAAAAACAAACACACCCACAGGTAGAAGATCTGATATAATTTACAGCACTTTTCTGGCACAAGTATTGGTAATTTTTGGGGTTTGTAGGCCCCTCCCCCACATCCTGCCCACTTTTCTGAAAAGTGGCAGTGTGGTGTTAGGCTGGGTTCACCAATTGATTTTTTAAGGCATTTTTTGACTTTTGCGGGTTTTGCCACATTTTTCACAAGCATTTTTGGTGTTTTTTATGGCAACTAAATGCCACCTCCACATGTTAGCTGTAAGTTTATGGGAATTATGACAGACTATCAGCAGATTTGATTTCCAGTACCATCTCTATGCCAATGACACCCAACTATACAACTCCCCGTGATATTACCCTTGCTGTACTACAAAACTCAAGTGACTGTCTGCTGTCTCATCATCTCAACATCATGCCCTCTTCATAACTGAATTTTTCAAAAACTGAACTACTTGTGTTTTCTAAATATGTGCTCATTCACACAAAAACAGAGCCCGGGAACTATAGGCCGGTAAGTTTAACATCTGTCGTGGGTAAACTGTTTGAGGGTTTTCTAAGAGATGCTATCTTGGAGTACCTCAATGAAAATAAGCATATAACTCCATATCAGCATGGCTTCATGAGGGATTGGTCGTGTCAAACCAATTTAATCAGTTTCTATGAGGAGGTAAGTTCTAGACTTGACCGCGGGGAATCAATGGATGTCGTATATCTGGACTTCTCCAAAGCATTTGACACTGTACCACATAAAAGGTTAGTATATAAGATGAGAATGCTTGGCCTGGGAGAAAATGTCTGTATGTGGGTAAGTAACTGGCTCAGTGATAGAAAACAGAGGGTGGTTATTAATGGTACATACTCAGATTGGGTCACTGTAACTAGTGGGGTACCACAGGGGTCAGTATTGGGCCCTATTCTCTTCAATATATTTATTAATGATCTTGTAGAAGGCTTGCACAGTAAAATATCAATTTTTGCAGATGACACTAAACTGTGTAAAGTAATTAACACAGAAGAAGACAGTTCACTGCTACAGATGGATCTGGATAGACTGGAGGCTTGGGCAGAGAAGTGGCAGATGAGGTTTAACACTGACAAATGTAAAGTTATGCATATGGGAAGGAATAATGCAAGTCACCAATACATACTAAATGGTAAAATATTGGGTAACTCTGACATAGAAAAGGACCTAGGAATTTTAGTGAACAGAAATCTAAGCTGCAGAAACCAGTGTCAGACAGCTGCTGCCAAGGCCAATAAGATAATGGGCTGCATCAAAAGAGGCATAGATGCCCGTGATGAGAACATAGTCCTGCCACTTTACAAATCACTAGTCAGACCACACATGGAGTACTGTGTACAGTTCTGGGCTCCTGTGAACAAGGCAGACATAGCAGAGCTGGAGAGGGTTCAGAGGAGGGCAACTAAAGTAATAACTGGAATGGGTGGACTACAGTACCCAGAAAGATTATCAAAATTAGGCTTATTCACTTTAGAAAAAAGACGACTGAGGGGAGATCTAATAACTATGTATAAATATATCAGAGGTCAGTACAGAGATCTCTCCCACGATCTATTTATCCCCAGGACTGTGACCGTGACGAGGGGCCATCCTCTGCGTCTGGAGGAAAGAAGGTTTGTACATAAACATAGAAGAGGATTCTTTACGGTAAGAGCAGTGAGACTATGGAACTCTCTGCCTGAGGAGGTGGTGATGGTAAGTTCACTAAAAGAGTTCAAGAGGGGCCTGGATGTATTTTTGGAGGGTAATAATATTATAGGTTATAGTTACTAGAGAGGGGTCGTTGATCCAGGGAGTAATTCTGATTGCCTGATTGGAGTCGGGAATGAATTTTTTTCCCTAAAGTGGGGAAAACTGGCTTCTACCTCACAGGGTTTTTTTTGCCTTCCTCTGGATCAACTTGTAGGAAAACAGGCCGAACTGGATGGACAGATGTCTTTTTTCGGCCTTATAAACTATGTTACTATGTTACTATGTTACTATGTATGTGTTTAGTGGTCCACAAAACTCGGATACCGGAGGTATGCGTTCCACATTTTGTGGAGTGTACACGGCCAGCCCTATGTTAGAAATGCCTATTCTTGTCCGTGATTGCGGTCAAGAATAGGACATGCTCTATCTTTTATGCCGGGATGCGGAATGGAAGTACGGATGTGCTGTTTGCATCTTTTACAGCCCCATTGGAATTAATGTGTTCGCATCCATTCCACAAAATTGCGGAATACCACCATAATCAGAACCTCTCACTACCATCTCCAAGACTTCTCCCGAGCTGCACCAGTTCTCTGGAATGCTCTATCCCAAGAAATTAGATGAATTCATAACATCCACAGTTTTAGGCTCTCCCTAAAAATACATCTTTTTAGGTTAGCCAATAATGTTTTAGGTTAACCAATCACATTTTAGGTTAGCCAATAAGCCCCCCCCCCCCCACATCATCATCATTCTCCCAAACCTGCTCAGAAGCACTACAGATATGGGTTGGTAACTGGCTCATGCAGCTTTATGTCTACCCCTGTATTGTATTTTAAGATGACCAAAAAAACAAAACAAGCACTATTACCTTTTGTGTGACCCATATCTCCTCATAGATTGTAAGCTCTTGCGAGGAGGGCCCTCACTCCTCTTGTTTGAATTGTTGACCTGTTAGGACACGTGCATTTAAATGCTTTTTTTGTGGGGGGGCATTTCCATAACTTTCACTATACGGAAAAAGCACCTGAAATAAAAAATGTGTGAAGAAAAACCCACAACAAAAAATGCCATAAAAATGCATTTTATGGTGTTTTTTGTAGCAAAAAAATGCCAGACTAAATTTACGTGTATAGGATCCATCAAAGGAGGAAAAGGAAAAGTTGCACATTTTTGTGCAAAACTGACATGCACAGTGGCGTAGTTATAGGGGTTGCAGCGGTCCCAATTGCGACCAGGCCCCCCTTGCCAGTGTTGTTCTATTTTTCCCTTTATAAGACGCAGTGCATGTTATAAAGGGAATATTAGTGAGCACTTTCATTCTGGTAGCGCTCACTAGTATGCAGGAGGTGGGGGAGTGAAGTGCTGTGAGCGCAGTACTTACCTCTCCCTGCTTGTTCTTCTCGGGGCCCGCACTGCACTGTCTTGACTGTGTACAGCGTCAGAACGTAGGGTGCGCACTGTGACCTCATGCTTCAGGCAGTCAGGTAACTGTACAGTGCAAGCCCCAAGAAGACAAGAGAGCCAAAGAGACTGCTGGACCTGAAGAGTGGCAGCGGAGCAGGAGAGGTAAGTTACTTTATTTATTTTAAAGTCTGATCTGAGGTCTGATACATGGGGGTCTGAGAGGTCTAATGGGGGTCTGGGGTGAGGTCTGATATGGAGTGGTCTGAGAGGTCTAATGGGGGTCTGATCTGGGGTCCAATAGGGGGGTTTCTGACATGGGGGTCTAATGGGGGTATGATTTGAGGTCTGGAACTGGAGTCTGATTTGAACTCCTACATAGAGGTCTAAAGGGGGTCTGATCTGAGGTCTGATAAGGGGGGATCTCATCTGAGGTTTGATATGGCATCTGATCTGGAGATCTGATATGAGGGTCTGATCTGAGGTCTGATCTGAAAGGTAAGGGGGTATTTTTTTGTACTGCTGGAACACATTAGGAAGTATTTTTCCACTGGCACACATTAGAATTACTAGGGGGGGGGGCTATGGGGAACATGATTATTAGTATGGGCACAGTGGGGCATTATTACTATTGGGGGCACTGTTAACACTATGCACTCTGGCAGATAATTATTCTATTGGTGGGACTTTGGGGAGCATTATTACCGTGGGAGGAACACCTGGCACAGCTTAGCACACTTATCTATCTCAAGCGAGAGAAAGGCTCAGTCGAGCCGAAACGTCGCACGTCCCACATGGGTAAATAAATTTTGATTTACCTTTTATTTATTTTTTTGAGAGTGCTGCCTGATTTTTGATTTTTGTTATTGGATCGCTGTCAGGTCACTAGGCTTGCATCTCAGCTGTACTGTGTGGTGCTGCCGATATCTTTTTCTTTTCTGTATCCTCAGGATCAGCTATTTGAAGAGAAGGCAGCACTACCTTCTCTGATCTGCTCGTCGCAGTATTCGCAGAGGTAATTACAAGTATGGTGTCCCCATTTACTTCTGTAGCATTCACATGAACAGATGGAGCAGTCCCATAGAAGTGAATGAGGACACCATACTTGTAATTACACTTGTTCACCGCTCATATGAGCGCTGCCTTCTTTTCAAACAGCTGATCAACCCCTTTAGAGGTTGGACTGGAGGGAAGGGGTTAGGTTGGCATCAAGGGACATTTCAATTTTTACCTCAAGCAGAAAGGCTTGGTGTACATCTGCCTGTTGCCACAAAGGGTGGGGGGCAAGCTGAACTTTTTCATCAGGTCCCATGAGCCTTTAGCTATGCCCCTGGACATGCGCCAAATTTTGTGACTTCTATGTCACTAAAGACTGGTGTAGAACATTACTAAATTACCCCTTGGTGTGCAGATCCCCATCTATGAACTGTGTAGACCAATCAGAAGCGACAAGACGGCATATGCATTGGTGATTGCTCCGTCTCAGTGCACAGACTTGTTTGCTTTTATTCTTTACTTTTATTGCATTATAGTATGGTGTGTTACACAGGTCCATTACTCAACACCGGCTGTAGTACATAGGTTGACTGCCATGTTGCAGTTTGTAGTCAGCAACAATTGAGCAAATAGCTTTTGGTTATCTGTAACAAAGCCTGAAAACTGCTGAAGTCCGGGAGTTTAATGTATGAGCAGTGATTGCACAGGATGGAGGATGGGGAAACTCTTTAGGACACACACCTTGTACGAGCCTTCGCCGACCCAGCCAATGAGGCGTCTGTCTGTGGCCGAGCCTGTATGCTGGACCTGCCCTTGTGTAACGCTGCCGCCTCCATGTACTGTGTCTGTAACAGCCAGATATCTTGCATCAGTTCTTTCCTAAGTAGGTGAAAGTTGACAGCACTGTGCAAATGACGGAAGAACAGAGGAGGATGTCTTCTTCAAATCAGAATGTGGATATTAAAGTGTTTAAAAGTTATAAAACCAATTTTATATTTATCACTAACAAATTATATAAAATAGAAAAAAAATCTATCTATCTATCTATCTATCTATCTATCTATCTATCTATCTATCTATCATCTATCTATCTATCTATCTATCATTATTATCTATCTATCTATCTATCTATCTATCTATCTATCTATCATGTATTATCTATCTATCTATCTATCTATCTATCTATCTATCTATCTATCTATCTATCTATCCATGATCTATCTATCTATCTATCTATCTATCTATCTATCTATCTATCTTCTATCTATTTGTCTTCAGATCTACCTGAATCTACCTGTAATACCACTTGACTGGATCCTAGTGAAAACCATATATCTATTATAATTCATCTGTGTTTCATGTAGAAGAGCATGCTCATTAAATCCCTAGAAATCTTTGCAGATGATGCTGTTGTTGATCTGCGTTGAGGTTGCAGATAGGAAGCTCTTGCTGTGCTGCAGGTGATAAGAGCTGAGTACATTGTGTATCGTGTAGCCACTGTCCTCGGATCAATCATTAGCTCTTAAAGGAATTCTGTTGTTCAGAAAATCTATTACGACAAAAACTTGTTTGTCGCCTGAGAGTCAGAAGAGATCAATACCATGATGGGACAAACCTCCAGAATTGGGAGGGAGCTGTGGGTGGAGCCTAAGACACTTTAGAGTATTTAAAGGAAACTTCATCCAACCTATAATCATCAGAAGACACTGAGAGGAAAGTCAGATTTGTCTTAAGAAAAAGCAAAGAACTGAGACCTTCTCCTTCAAGGAAATTCTTATATTGTAAGTAAAGAAAAACTAAAACTTGAGAAATATAAATGCTTTGTCTTGTATGTTCTGTTATGGCATTTGTAACATTATTGATGCTTATTGATTATTAATTGATGTTATGAGAATTATTGATAGAGTAACCTCCATCTATTTATCCAATGTGGTTATTAGCCCTCCCTTGTAATCCAATGTGTGGAATCATTCAGTTTGAGATTATATACATTTTGGCTTTATAACTTCGATGTATTTATTATTATTATCATTATTATTATATTTATTACAGTTCTACAAATAGGTATTTGTTCCTACTAAATGATGGTTTGTTGGTACCATCTGAGGGTCTGTGTCTGGAATACACCAGTGTTATTGAATTATATTTATGTACTTAACAATACAAAAAAAATAGGCACAGTAATGGGCACGGTCGATGTGTCTTCATTTCTTTGCTCCAGATCTATATGCATAAGATCTATATTTATATAATACTATCATACCACAGTATTCTGAGTTCCAGAAAAAATATAAATGGCTACCCTACCATCCCAGAAATGGCGTGATGATGCTTTAGGGACTGTCATGCACCATACAGTCCACCTCTATTCTTACAATAGATTAGATACGCAGCTATAATTATAAAGATGTACATTCTCACTTCTTCCTTTCATTTCTCTAGTACTAGAACAAGCAGAAAATACAAGATATATCATGCCATCCCAGCAAAAGACAGAGCTTCTGATATCCGACATGGTGACTCAGGGAAATCTGAGCAGCTTGAGTCCAGATGTGGTCAATTTTATAGTAACCTATGTAAAGATCTGTCTGCCAGAGAATATCCATATATGTGATGGCTCAGAGGTGGAGAACAAGAAGCTTCTCCATCACATGGAGGAAATTGGAATGATCAAAAGACTCCACAAATATGAGAACTGGTGAGTTTAATGGAATTACAGTAACTATACAAAAGTTAAAGCAAACGTAAAATTTCCCCTAGAAAGCCGAGATTGTCAAATCTGCATAGTTATGTGGTGATATACTGGAACAAGGGAAAAAAATCTACCATCCAATAATCTAAGTTTTCAAAAATTCTTCGAGTGGATGGCAAGGATGTCTACCCTCCCAAGGTGGGATGCTTTTACAGATACTGATGTTTTTCTCTCTTTTTATTCAGTTGGCTGGCTCGTACAGATCCCCGTGATGTAGCAAGAATTGAAAGCAAAACTGTAATTGTCACTCAGGAACAAAGAGACACGGTACCAGTTTCCAAAAGTGGCGTCAGTCAACTCGGCCGCTGGATGTCAGAGGATGATTTTGAAAAATCCTTTAAATCCAGGTTTCCTGGATGTATGAAAGGTAAAATGAGAGAAAAATCCTTGTTTAATTGAAGATAAATTGCAACCAATATTAGCTTTACCAATGTGTGTCTTAAATTACAGGTCGCACAATGTATGTCATTCCATTCAGCATGGGACCTATAGGCTCTCCCCTCGCCAAGATTGGCATTCAGCTAACCGATTCTCCATATGTGGTAGCGAGCATGAGAATTATGACCCGTATGGGCACTGATGTCTTAGAGGCTCTTGGGGAAGGAGAGTTTGTGAAATGCCTTCACTCTGTAGGCTGCCCATTACCTCTAAAAAGTAAGGACAGCACATTAAAAAAATCAGTTTTCTAAAAATATTATTGATGTCAAATTCAAGTGTAATAATTTAATTTAAATTTCAGCATACATCATTTATTTTAATAAATAATAACTTAAACTGTCATTTTTATCAACTTTTTATTTTATTATATTTGCTATAAACTTTTAAAATTGTTTTTATAAATTTAAATTTATTTCCATTATATAATAAATACCAATAATGAAAGTAATACAATAATTGTTGATAAATAATTATTTAATTCATTGAATTCATAATAATAATTGTAATAGAAGTGTAGTAAGTGTTCTAAAATCAGATTTCTTCTTGTAGAACCTCTTGTGAATAACTGGCCATGCAACCCAGAGCTAACCCTCATTGCGCATATTCCTGACCGAAGAGAAATTATCTCCTTTGGAAGCGGGTACGGGGGTAACTCCCTCCTGGGCAAGAAATGCTTTGCTCTTAGGATAGCTAGCCGAATTGCCAAGGAAGAAGGCTGGCTGGCAGAGCACATGTTGGTAAGAAGCAGCAAATCTTTACTAACTTATATTAGAATTATTAATTCATGATTTTTTATTAATATCATAGTACTATCAATAGATTTACTGGCAACAAAATATATTATAGCACATGGAGAGTGACATACATCAGAGAGCAATGCATAGGATGAACTTAATCAAGGGTCCTGCCCCTAACAGCTTGCAATTTTACCAGAACAAGAGGTTGTGCACCTTTGAGGGGAAGGGGGGGGGGGGTTGGCAAACCCCCTGCTAGGCAGATCTGCAAAGTGAAGCATACTTGCCTATTTCTGGACGCTGGCTTCCCAGTCCGTTTCTCCATGGCCTCGGCTACTCACTTCCATTTTGACTGGTTGCAGTGGTGCCCTGCTCTTCTTGTCTTATGTGACCCATTGAAGGGGCACAAGGGGAGCAAGTCACCGCTGCAGCCAGCGATCGGCTGCAGTAGCGTCCAAAAAGAAAGTTTGGATTCTGGGGGTTCAGCAGAGCAGCCAAGGCTGGAGAGAAAAGGAGTGGGGAGCCAGCATCAGGAAGCAGAAATTTGCTTCCTTTTGCAGGTCAGCTCAAGAACAGGGTTTGCCAAAACCCCCCAAAGGTGCACAACCCCTTTAAGAACAGGATAAATGAATATGGGGAAAACTAAAAGAAATACATGATAATGCTAAAGATTTTTTCATATATTAATTCTGATTTTATGCTAATGCATTATGTCTTTTTTCAGATTTTGGGAATTACCAATCCAGAAGGAAAGAAGAAATATTTTGCAGCAGCATTTCCAAGCGCTTGTGGGAAAACCAACCTGGCAATGATGAGACCATCTGTTCCCGGCTGGAAGATTGAGTGTGTAGGCGATGATATTGCTTGGATGAAGTTTGATGGGCAAGGTAATTATAAATTAAGGAGATCTGAAGACCTTTGTATCATGAACTACCTGGGCCCTGCACCTATCACCTGAACAAAGGTCCTAATCGAGCACTTTTGCTCGGCCTTATTCGGAACTCTCTTAGAAGAGAATGGAAAGAGTCTCTCCATTCACAAGCTCGGGTAGAGGCAGGACAGGGAGGTTGGACCACTATTCAGGAGATGGGATAGATCCCAGATAGATCCCAGATGAGATAGATCCCAGAAGAAGGACTTGCCACTATTAGACATGTATGGCATATCCTGTGGATATACCATAAATATCTATTAAGAGAATACTCATTTAATATCTTGGCTTATGTAATTTTGTTGATTCTATTAATATACAATTTTAAGAAATATCTTATAATTTTCCAGGCAATCTCAGGGCAATCAACCCTGAAAATGGATTTTTTGGTGTCGCCCCTGGAACATCTGTGAAGACCAATCCTAATGCCATGGAAACCATTTCAAAAAACACAATATTCACAAATGTGGCTGAGACAAGCGATGGTGGTGTCTACTGGGAGGGCATGGATGAATGTCTGGCACCAGAAATTACACTTACCTCATGGAAGAACAAGGAATGGATCCCAGAAGATGGTAAGCAATGATAAAAATGAATAAAATAGACAATATTTGCCTATACCATTTTATAACTTCTAAACATAGCAGAAAACAGTAAATCACATAATTAACTTCTTTTAGAAACCTACAAGCATATACTCTTGAACATTTATGCCAGAACAGCCCACCCAATAGTTCTTTTCATTTTCCCAGGTGAGCCTGCAGCCCATCCCAACTCCCGGTTCTGCACTCCGGCCAGCCAATGTCCTATCATTGATCCTGAGTGGGAATCTTCTGAAGGTGTACCCATTGAAGGAATCATTTTTGGTGGGCGTAGACCTGCTGGTAAGTATCCATATTGTTTTTATGCTTCTTCTTGATAAAATACTCATGAAGATTTTATGGGTAACCGTTTATTGCCTAACATAAACAATCAATGGTTTCTATTTGAAGGTGTGCCACTGGTTTATGAAGCATTGAGTTGGCAACATGGAGTCTTTATTGGGTCAGCAATGAGATCTGAAGCAACAGCTGCTGCTGAGCATAAAGGTAAGCTATTATAAAACACAGGACCTCAATTACCTTTGCAAATTTCCATCTTCAAGCCTTCATCACATACTATATAAATGGTTCATTACCTACTTTGGTTCTTTACAGGAAAGGTCATAATGCATGACCCTTTTGCTATGAGACCCTTCTTTGGCTATAATTTTGGTCGATATCTCACCCACTGGCTTAGCATGGAACACCTCCCATCTGCCAAGCTGCCCAAGATCTTCCATGTCAACTGGTTCCGTAAAGACAAGCAAGGCAAATTCCTGTGGCCAGGCTATGGGGAAAACATCCGTGTCCTTGAATGGATGTTCAACCGGATTGATGGTGAAGACTGTGCCACTGAGACCGCCATTGGCTATGTTCCAGCAGAGGGGTCTTTGAACCTGAAAGGTCTAGGAGATGTTAACATGGAAGAGCTTTTTGAAATATCCAAGGAGTTCTGGGAAGATGAAGTGAAGGACATTAGGAAATACTTTGATGACCAAGTCAATGCTGATTTACCATATGAGATAGACTGGGAACTGAACTCTTTAAATGAGAGGTTGAAGCAACTGTGAGATATTTAGGGAGTCAATGATAGAGCACTTAAGATTTAGAGAAGCAAAATTCTCTGACCCTTGAATCTGGGTCCCCATCAGCTGAATCTATTAATATGTGGTCTATAGGTAGTATCACTGCTTCCTGGGCTTTTAGATGTAATGGGGTGACCTACCTAGTAGGACGTACTGTATACTGTATTCCATTCTTTCTAATACTTTCTCTAGCTTATATATAGTAAATAAGAGAGGGGAAGCTGAAAAGTAGGAAGAGTGTTTTCTTGATAGACGGTAACGTGAGTATGGAGCGAGCAATGTGTATTAAGTGAGTTTAAATATTAAGGGAGAGAGGGGAGAAGAGTCTGAAATGTTTTTATATAATACTTTATATGTTTTATATTGATTTATATTGTGAATATTTTATGTCTTTATTTTCTGACTTTGGTTTCAAGAGGAATAATAAGATTTTTTATAAGAAAACAAAACAAGTCTCGTTTTATGTGTCTTTAAAAAAAAAACTTCTGGGAATGGCATCTGGCCAATCAATTTCTATGCTGGCAACACAAGGGGACAAAATAACCCATTGTAATTTAATACATATGTTTGTAAGATTGTGGGGGTGATGAGCTACATAGTAACATAGTAACATAGTTTATAAGGCCGAAAAAAGACATCTGTCCATCCAGTTCGGCCTGTTTTCCTATAAGTTGATCCAGAGGAAGGCAAAAACCCCCTGTGAGGTAGAAGCCAATTTTCCCCACTTTAGGGGAAAAATCCCTTCCCGACTCCAATCAGGCAATCAGAATTACTCCCTGGATCAACGACCCCTCTCTAGTAACTATAACCTGTAATATTATTACCCTCCAAAAATACATCCAGGCCTCTCTTCAACTCTTTTAGTGAACTTACCATCACCACCTCCTCAGGCAGAGAGTTCCATAGTCTCACTGCTCTTACCGTAAATAATCCTCTTCTATGTTTGTGTACAAACCTTCTTTCCTCCAGACGCAGAGGATGGCCCCTCGTCACAGTCACAGTCCTGGGGATAAATAGATGATGGGAGAGATCTCTGTACTGACCTCTGATATATTTATACATAGTTATTAGATCTCCCCTCAGTCGTCTTTTTTCTAAAGTGAATAACCCTAATTTTGATAATCTTTCTGGGTACTGTAGTCCACCCATTCCAGTTATTACTTTAGTTGCCCTCCTCTGAACCCTCTCCAGCTCTGCTATGTCTGCCTTGTTCACAGGAGCCCAGAACTGTACACAGTACTCCATGTGTGGTCTGACTAGTGATTTGTAAAGTGGCAGGACTATGTTCTCATCACGGGCATCTATGCCTCTTTTGATGCAACCCATTATCTTACTGGCCTTGGCAGCAGCTGTCTGACACTGGTTTCTGCAGCTTAGTTTGCTGTTCACTAAAATTCCTAGGTCCTTTTCCATCTCAGAGTTACCCAATATTTTACCATTTAGTATGTACTGGTGACTTGCATTATTCCTTCCCATATGCATAACCTTACATTTGTCAGTTTAGTGTCATTTGAAAAAAATGATATTTTACTGTGCAAGCCTTCTACAAGATCATTAATAAATATATTGAAGAGAATAGGGCCCAATACTGACCCCTGTGGTACCCCACTAGTTACAGTGACCCAATCTGAGTATGTACCATTAAAAACCACCCTCTGTTTTCTATCACTGAGCCAGTTACTTAACCACATACAGACATTTTCTCCCAGGCTAAGCATTCTCATTTTATATACTAATCTTTTATGTGGTACAGTGTCAAATGCTTTGGAGAAGTCCAGATATACGACATCCATTGATTCGCTGCGGTCCAGTCTAGAACTTACCTCCTCATAGAAACTGATTAAATTGGTTTGACATGACCGATCCCTCATGAAGCCATGCTGATATGGAGTAATTTGCTTATTTTCATTGAGGTACTCCAAGATAGCATCTCTTAGAAAACCCTCAAACAGTTTACCCACGACTGATGTTAAACTCACCGGCCTATAGTTCCCGGGCTCTGTTTTTGGACCCTTTTTGAATATTGGCACCACATTTGCTATGCGCCAATCCTGTGGAACACTCCCTGTCCCTGTGGAACACTCCCTGTACAGTAATTACAAATTTCATTATTGTGAAGGGACTACATATTCACTCCACTCCCGATGACAAATGCCCCCCAAAGGTATGTACTGGTTTCCGCAGCTCCTATCTACCGTATTTTTCGTCCCATACGATGCACTTTTTTCCCCCATGGGGCGAATACTAATAAGCGCTTCCATTATGGAAGCACTCATTAGTACTGGAGGGCCGAGAAGCGGTGAATGCAATGCTTCCCAGGCTCTGTACTCACTGCTTCCTGGTCCTCGGCCGTCGGCTGTGCTTTGCACGTCGGGTCACAGCACAGCCGACGGCAGGAAGAAGAAGAGCGCTGGAGGTAAGCGGCGGCCTCTGGAATAGGAGAGGTAAGTGGATTTTTTATTTGCTCTGAGGCTGGGGGCTGCTCTGAGACTGAGGGCTGATATATGGCATGGGGGCTGATATAAGGCATGGGGGTTGTTCTGAGGCTGGGTACTGATCTGAGGCTGGGGGCTGATATATGGCATGGGGGCTGATCTGAGGCTGGGGGCTGACATAAGGCATGGGGTCTGCTCTGAGGGTGGGGGTTGATATATGGCATGTAGACTGCTCTGAGGCTGGGGGCTGATATATGGCATGGGGGCTAATCTGAGGCTGGAGGCTGATATATGACATGGGGGCTAGTCTGAGTCTGGGGGGCTGATATATGGCATGGAAGCTGCTCTGAGGTTGGGGGCATATATATGGCTTGGGGGCTAATTTGAGGCTGGGGACGAATATATGGCATGGGGCTGCTCTGAGGCTAGGGGCTGATATATGGCATGGGTACTGCTCTGAGTTTGGGGCCTGATATATGGCATGGGCGCTAAACTGAGGCTGGAGGCTGATATATGACATGGGGGCTACTCTGAGTCTGGGGACTGATATATGGCTTAGGGGCTGATTTGATGCTGGGGGCTGATATATGGCATGGGGCTGCTCTAAGGCTGGGGGCTGATATATGGCATGGGGGCTTCTCTGAAGCTTGGGGCTGATATATGGCATGGGGGCTTCTCTGAAGTTTGGGGCTGATATATGGCATGGGGGCTGATTTGAGGCTGGGGCTGATATATGGCATGGGGGTTGATTTGAGGCTGGGGGCTGATATAATGCATGGGGTTGATATAAGGCACGGGGAGCTGATATGAGGCATGGGGGCTGATCAGAGGCATGGGGGGGGGGGTTGCTCTGAGGCATGGGGATCTCATCTGAGGTCTGAATGGGGGTCTTAACATTGGGGGGTCTGGTCTGAGGTCTGATTTACAGTCTTATTAACATTGGTGGTCTGATTGGGGCTGTGAGCTGAGGTATGATTATCCTCCCCTTTTCTTATTGTCCTCCTCTAAAACTTAGGTGCATCTTGTCGGACGATGCGTCTTATAGGGCGAACAATACAGTATTTCTGTCAGCAGCTTAGCATGGTCAACACTGCTGACAGATTCTCTTTAATACCATCCTTGCAATTAGCTACACTCTTTGCTGGAACATGGTAATCAATCAGTGTTCAATTTATCCATGCCATCACAGGAGAAACTAAGAATTACATGTTGTCTATTGAAATCAATAGGCTACCAGTAAAACCCATGGATATGTTCGGAAAGAGAGAGTTGCTCTTTGTAGACACTTTCTGTCCTGGTAGATTGATGGTGATTATGAATGTGGACGTTCAATCTGAGTTAATAGTGGGTATCCCATAGTAGGACACCCTCTATTAACTCAGCAGGGGCGGACACAGACAGCAGAGGGCCCTTGTGCAGGGAATGTGTTTGCCCCCCCCCCCCCCCCCCCGCCATTCCCAAACCAAATTCTCAACCTAACCTAAGATGTCCTAACATTACATACAGCGATACAAAACACACATGGTAAGGCTACTTTCACATATGCAGCACTACGCTCCGGCCACCTGATTTGGCAGAGAATGCAAGAAATTGGCCGGACACAGACTCAGTCATGCAGAGGTTTGTGTCCTGCTGATTCTCTGCATTTTTGCCAGATTGTGGCCGGATCTCTGTCTGACCCCATTATAGTTAATGGGGCCGGCGGGCATTCTGCATCCAGCAGTGCCGGAGCCGGTGAATTCCAGAAGGCTGTTCTCTGCTGGAACAGCCTGCCAGAATCACTAACGCAGATGTGAAAGTAGCCTAATACAGGTCCACATACCTCCTACATCCAGTGACGTCTTCTTAGATGTAGATGTTCTCTTTCCTCATCTTCTCCTTTTAGATCAGACTGCCATGATGATTTCTTCCAGCCATCTCTTCTCTCTGTGGAGTTTGACAAATAGACATCTTAGTTTCCTACTTTTGTACCATTCTTCCACCTTCTTGAACACCTCATCCTGCCACTCCCCAATACTGTGCCCGCTGTGCTCCCCAAAACTATACTGCAGAAACAGTCCCCCTCAAATACTACTGCCTTCAGTAATTATTGGCACACAGTGACCTAAAAAATAAGTGCACCCAGGAAATAGTATCCCTGACACTAAATTATAACCAAAATGTTCCCCAAAAATAACTGTGCTAAGCTGATACTGTGCCCCCCACCGTAATAGTCCCAACAATAGAAATAATTAGTGCCCCCGGCCAGCCAATGTCCCCATAGTGCCCTCATAATGTGTGCCAATGCCCCTACTATGTACCCAAAAACCCTCTTAGTGCCCCTATACAATGACCCCAATAGTGCTCCTCTCCCCCCCCTTCTCCATAGTGCCCCCCATGTTTGCCAGAATATAAGATAGGGCCCCCATAGTCGTCCTCCTCCTCCAGAGTGCCCCCCATAATGCTCCTCCTCCATAGTGGCCCCCCATAATGCTCCTCCTCCATAGTGCTCCTCCTCCATAGTGGCCCCCCATAGTGCTCCCCTCCATAGTGGCCCCCATAGTGCTCCCCCTCCATAGTGGCCCCCCATAGTGCTCCCCCTCCATAGTGGCCCCCCATAGTGCTCCTCCTCCATAGTGGCCCCCATAGTGTTCCTTCTCCATTGTGCTCCCCCTCCAAAGTGGCCCCCATAGTGCTCCTCCTCCATAGTGGCCCCCCATAGTGTTCCTTCTCCATAGTGGCCCCCCATAGTGCTCCCTCTCCATAGTGCCCCCCCTCCATAGTAGCCCCCATAGTGTTCCTTCTCCATAGTGGCCCCCATAGTGCTCCTTCTCCATAGTGCTCCTCCTCCATAGTAGCCCCCATAGTGTTCCTTCTCCATAGTGGCCCCCCATAGTGCTCCTTCTCCATAGTGGCCCCCCATAGTGCTCCTCCTCCATAGTAGCCCCCATAGTGTTCCTTCTCCATAGTGGCCCCCCATAGTGCTACCCCTCCATAGTGGCCCCCCATAGTGCTCCTCCTCCATAGTGGCCCCCATAGTGTTCCTTCTCCATTGTGCTCCCCCTCCAAAGTGGCCCCCATAGTGCTCCTCCTCCATAGTGCTCCTCCCCCATAGTGCCCCCACTGAGTGCCAACTTAAATAAAAAAAATTAACACTTATACTTACCTCCTTTGCATCTGTCAGCGACGCGATGCAGGCCTCTTCCGGCCTGTGTCCCGCGCTGTACGGCTCAGGCGGCGCGATGACGTCATCGCGCCGCCTGTGCCGGCCTCTGATAGGCTACAGGCCTAGTGCCTGCAGCCTATCAGAGGGACGGGGAAGGGACACGCCTCTCCCTCCCTTGCCCCGCATTATCCATCTGTATCGCCGTCCTAAGGACGGCGATACAGATGAATATAGAGATGAGCGCTTCCAAAATGGAAGCGCTCATCTCTACCTGCCGCCGGGAAGAAAGGGCCCCCCTCCGGCCCCGGGCCCCTGTGCAGCCGAACCGGCTGCACCGCGGTATGTCCGCCCCTGTAACTCAGAATGCACTAATAGATAACCTCTTTAAGCTGTAGCTGATTCACTGGAAGAAAGATGATTCCATCCACTGCTTTATCTACTTGGAGTGTGAGAGTTATTTGCCCTATAAAATGAGAGCTATTGAGCTGTGGTTTCTTAAATTGACAGTTACACCAGTTGAGAGGCGTTTTGCAGAGCAAGAGCCCTGAGGAGAGGTCCTCAATGTCCTGACACTGCACAATCCACTTAAGTACCAGCTAAGTTTATTCTATATTGGTTATGTACAGAAGCCACCTCTAGAGGTTAGAGAACGCAGTCAAATCTCTATCTTTACTTCCTCCTGACCACAACTGACAAGGAATGTTCTGCTGTCACTTGGAGGCTTGTGGTGTGACTGATATCAGATGCTGTACTAATGTAGGCTGAAGACCTTTTTGGTTAATGGTAGAGATGAGCGAATCTATTCGCCGCTTCGTAGAGTCATATCGAATCTTGGAAATTTTCAGCTGCAAAGCGAATCAGAATTTCTTTGGATTCGCTTCGTATTATTCGTAAATCTTCACAAAATTTAACACGCTAGCATATCGTATTAAACGTACGAAGGTTCAGCACTTTAGCCCATTGTGTGTATTCTTTTTCTGGTACTGCAATGTGTCCTATTATGCACTTATTGTACGGTGTTTTTAGTAAATTATTTGAGCACCTTATTTTTCTAGTTCATATGGACTGCCTCTAAAGACTGTACGCCGCGGCCTAGCCTCGTGCGTATGACACATTCGCGCGTCAATAGTACGTTAAGGATTCGTACGCACTTTTGTACGCTAATGCTTACGTATTGCGTACTTTTAACTACGCTGACTGTACGTACGTAATTTGGGCAGGAATGTTCGCAAAACAATGAATTTTTTTATGTAGATTCGACAAATAAGTTCATTTAAATACGAATCTTGTCAGAAATTCGGCGAATATTCGGCAAAGCAAATTTTGAATGATTCGCTCATCTCTAGTTAATGGTCCTCTAAATTTGCATTCCGTGTCCCATCCCTGTAGCACTGATATGTCCATTCAATGTACCAAACACGATTTCCTTTTAATACATTTTATTACAACTGTGCTAGGGATTAATGAATCTTGGCACTCCTGACTATTGACTTTCATGAGAAATGCTGTGTTTGGAAAGGATTTGTGAAGTGTAAACCAGATTATCTGCACTGATATAACTCATTAGGTTGAGAGGCCAACTCTGATGTCACACAATAGCAGCGCGTAAAGAAATCACTGACCAAAATGCAAATTCACCATAAAATAATGACCATGGATGAAACATCTCAAGTATTTAAACACCATACCTGTCCATGGACAATGTTCCCTCTAAGCCTTTGTGGCCACTGAGTGAATAGGGACGGAAATGGGCACCCTTTTCCTCTTAGTTTGTGTTCACAGAAGAAACTTTCAGCAACATGTATTGCACGTATCCATAGAGCTTTATTGACCTAATCTGTACCAAAATTGTCCTTTTGGCAGCAGTATACATCAGATCCATCGTAGACCTCTGATGAAAGGCTCTGATTTGATGTGCCTATGCCGGTGATGCAGAACTGCATTAAATAAATATTTCTGCACCTGGCCCTAATATTTGGTGTTCTATGTCAGTGAATGTCAGGACCGTGGTATCCTAGGTCAATGAAAGGGTAAATGTCAAAATCCCTGTGGGTCTAGAACAGTGAAGGGCTCAAAAGGACAGGGGCGTTGCTTGGGTCTCATAAGATCCGGGGCCCAAGCCCAATGAATATGGCCCAGTTCTCTAAGTTGACCCTCCCCCCACACACCGCATTTTGCTGTACTTGCTGTTCAGCTGCACATACCTCTCATACATTCACGGCCACCCAGGTAATGTCTCCTCTGATGTAGACATTTTCTTTCATGTTCTCCATTTGGTCCGTACACTTCTTTCAGCCGTCTCGTCTCTGCAGAGTGTGATACACAGACATCTTAGCTTCCTCACTTTTCTATCATCATCCCCCAACCTGGAGTCCCCACAGTATTATCCTGCTGCTTGCTGTGCTTCCCAATACCCCAAATACTATCCTGATTAAAAAATTAGTGCCCCCCATAGTAATAGTGCTCCTCATCGTCCCACCAATGGCAATTCCCTTCTAGAATGCCCTCATTAGTAATACTGCCCCCTACAGTGCCCCCAACAGTGATAATGCTCCCCAACAGTGCCCCCACTAGTAGAAGGGCCCCCATAGTGCTCTTAGTAGAAATAAGGCAGATCTATAAGTCCCTCCTATAGAGCCCCCAGTAGTAATAAGATGCCTATAATGTCCCCTGGATTTTTTAATACCCCTACAGTGCCCCCAGTATTTATACTGCCCCCTACTGTTATAATTCCCTCTGCAGTGCCCCCTGTAATTATATTCCTCCCTCCACCATACAGTCCCATGTAAATAACATCACACCATCTCTCATGCCCCCTCCAAAATACAGCCCCATGTAAATAACATCACTCTCCTCCCTTCAGCCTCTACAATAATAAATAACACTATTTCCCTCCCTCCTCCATAGAGTCCCTATGTAAATAACATCACACCATCTCTCCAGTCCTATCCAATATACAGTCCCATGTAAATAACATTCCTCTCTATCTACAGCCCCCTCCAAAATACGGTCCCATGTAAATAACATCACCTCCTCATCAGTGGCCTTCAACCTACAGTCCCATGTAAATAATGTTGGGATTGCATGTTGGAGCCATCTCCAACATGCAATCCCATGTAAACATCACCCCCTCAACATACAGTCCCATGTAAATAACATCACTCCCTCCCACAGCCGCCTTCAACATACAGTCCCATGTAAATAACATCACCCTGCCCCAGCCCCCTCCAACATTCAGTCCCATGTAAATAACATCACTCCCTCCCACAGCTGCCATCAATATATATTCCCTTGTAAATAACATCACCCCTCCTCTGCCACCTCCAACATTCAGTCCCATGTAAATAACATCCCTCCCTTCAGCCCTAACATAACATAAGTTAAATAACCATAAATCCCAACATTGCTCTTCCTCTCCCTTCACTTACCTCTCCTCATGTAGAAGACATCACCACAACTTGTTCCCCAGGTTTTCTCCTCTTCACTGCCGTCCTCTCCTGTACTGGTCATATAATGGTGACATCATCGCAGGTCATTCTCAACCACTGCCTGTTTTTACTGGTCACATGACCTGTGATGTCACCACAGGTCCTTCATCTCTTCCAGTGCATTAGAATCAATTGTATCACTGTCCTGAGGACAGCAATACAGTTGTATCTAGCTGGCAGGCGGTATATTCGGAACTTGGGACAAAACATCAGGACCCCGAATGTTTTAACCTAGCAACGCCCCTGTAAAAGGGGTTATTCTGGTGTACATTTTTGCCTTTCCCAGTGGTTCCCCTACCAGGCCATGCAATTTCCTAATGTTTATGCTCTATTTTTTCTGTCTGACTCCAGAGATCTGGAGAAGTCTGCTCAGCTAATCATGTTATAGCACATTGTTACATGGTACCCATGTGCTATGCCAGCCTTTAGCCAAGCTCATTCAGCCCACAGCTATTAAATGTGTATGGCCGCCTTAATGATTGAGAATGGGACAACATTCTTGGATATGGCATGGGCACCCAAGAATGCCACACATTCTGTCCACATAGTTTTTTTTATTTTTTTTATTTTTTACTAAAACCTAGTTAAAAGGAATTTGTTTCCAGGAAATGCACTGTTGAAAAAGTCACAATTTCCTGTAGAAGCTAGCTCAGTTGAATGTATTTGATACCTTTAATGATATTTTCTAGCTTCCTGGCCCCTTGTAGCCCCTCATAAATGTCTTCAGTATGCATGTACAGTTATTTCCGACTTCAGGAACGTGGCCAGGTACCAGGTAACATAGTAACATAGTTTATAAGGCTGAAAAAAGACATCTGTCCATCCAGTTTGGCCTGTTATCCTGCAAGTTGATCCAGAGGAAGGCAAAAAACCCTTGTGAGGTAGAAGCCAATTTTCCTCACTTTAGGGGACAAAATTCCTTCCAGATTCCAATCAGGCAATCAGAATCACTCCCTGGATCAACAACCCATGTCTAGTAACTATAACCTATAATATTATTACCCTCAAGAAATGCATCCAGGCCCATCTTAAACTCTTTTAGTGAACTTACCACCTTTTTAGTGAAATCACCACCTCCTCAGGCAGAGAGTATCATAGTCTTACTGCTCTTACCGTAAATAATCCTCTTCTATGTTTGTGAACAAAACTTCTTTCCTCCAGACGCAGAGGATGTCCCCTTGTCACAGTCACAGTCCTGGGGATAAATAGATCATGGGAGAGATCTCTGTACTGACCCCTGATATATTTATACATAGTTATTAGATCTCCCCTCAGTCGTCTTTTTTCTAAAGTGAATAACCCTAATTTTGATAATCTATCTGGGTACTGTAGTCCACCTATTCCAGTTATTACATTAGTTGCCCTCCTCTGAACCCTCTCCAGCTCTGCTATGTCTGTCTTGTTCACAGGAGCCAAGAACTGTACACAGTACTCCATGTGTGGTCTGACTAGTGATTTGTAAAGTGGCAGGACTATGTTCTCATCACTTGCATATATGCCTCTTTTGATGCAACCCATTATCTTATTGGCCTTGGCAGCAGCTGGCTGACACTGGTTTCTACAGCTTAGTTTGTTGTTCACTAAAATTCCTAGGTCTTTTTCCATGTCAGTGATACCCAGTGTTTTACCATTTAGTATGTACTGGTGACTTGCATTATTCCTTCCCATGTGCATAACCTTACATTTGTCAGTGTTAAACCTCATCTGCCATTTCTCTGCCCAAGCCTCCAATCTATCCAGATCCATCTGTAGCAGTGTACTGTCCTCTTCTGTGGTAATTTCTTTATATAGTTTAGTGTCATATGCAAAAAATGATATTTTACTATGCAAGCCTTCTACAAGATCATTAATAAATATATTGAATAGAATAGGGCCCACTACTGACCCCTGTGGTACCCCACTAGTGACAGTGACCCAATCTGAGTGTGTACCGTTAATAACCACCCTCTGTTTTCTATCACTGAGCCAGTTACTTACCCACATACAGACATTTCTCCCAGTCCAAGCATTCTCATTTTATATACTAACCTTTTATGCGGTACAGTGTCAGATGCTTTGGAGAAGTCCAGATATACGACATCCATGGATTCGCCGCGGTCAAGTCTAGAACTTACCTCCTCATAGAAGCTAATTAAATTGGTTTGACATGACCGATCCATCATGAAGCCATACTGATATGGTGTTATTTGCTTATTTTCATTGAGGTACTCCAATATAGCATCTCTTAGAAAACCTTCAAATAGTTTACCCACGACAGATGTTGAACTTACCAGCCTATAGTTTCCGGGCTCTGTTTTTGGACCCTAATTGAATATTGGCACCACATTTGCTATATGCCAATCCTGGAACACTCCCTGTCAGTATGGAGTCCTTAAATATCAGAAATAAGGGTCTGGCTATGACATTACTTAATTCTCTTAGGATACGGGGATGTATGCCATCCGGTCCTGGCGATTTGTCTATTTTAATCTTTTTAAGACGTCGCTGTACTTCTTCCTTGGTCAGACAGGGCACTTTTAATGGGTAATTTACTTTTATATTCTGCATTTCATCTGACAGTTTATTTTCCTCAGTGCACTAAAGGTGTGTTGAAGCCACTCTGTGCACCCTTGCTCCTCCTGGTACCTCTGTGAACCCCTCCCTCTTCTTCTTGACTAGAGGCATGAGCCAGGTGAGTAGATAGGAATCTGGCCCTGTCAACCATGAAGAAAAGGTTGGGGCTGGCAAAGGAAGCAAGAGGAGAAAGGGTGCACTGATCGACTTGGGCCCCCCCTCAGTGCACTTAGTTGCTCATTTGCATAAACATTAAAACTTTTTCTCCAGAATGAAGTGAAGGATTGCTAAGGAAAAAGTATCATTACATTTAGCTGAGGTAGCTCTACAAGGCACTGTGTCTGGTTTAACTGTGAATTTCCTGGTGACAGATTACCTTTAATGCATCAGTGTTAAGTCTCCTCATGACTTCTCAACCCTAATTCTGCAGCAATTGTGCCTTTTACTGAACACTTGAATAACCTGAGGGCAAATGGCTGCTTGTAGGTAAAGTTTGAAAATACCTGGATTACTATGGGGCACTGGCAATGAGATAAATCAAATTGAATAGCATGAGGACTGGGCCAAGAGTCACAGACCAAAAAACACCTGAATAAAACATTAAAAAGATTTATTACTTTTATAACAAGCCATATAGCTTACATAACCTACAGTCTGAAAGTCATGGGCAGGGCAGAAGGTGTTCACAGTTCACAGTGGCAGTCTTTCCCTTTGGCACTCCCTGGGTCTATGCAGTAATTGGAGGGTGCATCTTTTCTTCCTTCAGGGCACACCTTGGTGTTGGGGATCGTGCCTAGTGGTACAGTAGCTGGGATACCTTTGATGTTGGGTGTTGGTTTGGGTGCAAGACAGGAGGGATGGTAAAGGGGCTGGCGAATGGTGGAGTCAGTACCAGTTGATATTAAATGTCTGTCTTTAATAAAGTGTAGCATAGAAGTGGTAGTATATCCGGCAATAGCAAGGCACAGTTCCAAGGCATATAACACAGTGCAATCTGTCCCCAATAGCAGTGTACAGACAGCAGCAGTGGTAGAAGTTGTAGTACTACTTCTCTCTGTCTCTCTAAAGTCTCTCTCTGCAGAACCTTAGACGTGCAATAAGGTAATTGTTAACTGTTTCTACAGTTGCCGGGCTGAGGGATGCAGATCTGAGATATAGCTGGTCAAACTGTCTCCAACAGTGAAAGGGTTGCTAGCAATGTTCCTTCTGACAGCAGTAAGGTCTTTTTGCCATAAAAATGCACAATACCTTGCTGCCTGACTCTATTAAACGGCCAAGTAGCTTCCTTGACTGTAGAAGTCTCAAAGATAAAGGTTCTCTGAGCTGAGGCCTAGGTCTGAAGTACTTGCACATGGAGGTTCTCACTGTAGCACAATTAGACTTAGACTACTCTGACAAAACTAACCAGGGAGCAGACCGAGGTCCATATCTTGGCAACCAAACAGGATGAGCCAAGGTATTAACCCTTAGTTGTCCATACAGTGCTATTTGGTACACAAATATAGCAAATCATAACACTGAACTTAGAAGCTTAACAGCCATTTGGGGTACTGCACTTATTACAGGTATAGCTAGAAAAGATTATGTAACAGGTAATGTAGGACTGAAGCTCTGAAATGAATTTAGATGTATAGATTTAGGGAATAAGTTGCCCAAAATCCAAAAATGTCACCCTGACCCTGATATTATAGGGACTTATTTGGGCCCCAGTAGCTGACCTCAACTAGGTCTTCTTCATTGTGACTCTCTTCTCCCAGCAGCTTCCCTCTTAAAGAGAGCAGTTTGACAGGAACACTCACCAATGTGTAGTATATGCAGGTGCCAGAGCATAGTGTTTAGTGAGGCCCTGCCCCCTCACCCCCCTAGGCAGCTGTGAAAGCGGAGGCAACCAGTTCTGCTCACATTCTAGGATAGGTCGCAGCCATTTTGACTTATTCCTAGAGAAACCCTTTAACTATTTGAAACAACAGGTATCTTACCATCCATCCAGTCATCTAGACCAACACAGACGACAGCCACATAAAACATGTGCCCACTGCCATATTCTTGCAACTTCAGTCCTGAAATACGTATATCCTCTAATACAGTGATTCTCAACCTCAGGGCCGGACTGGGACTGAAATTCAGCCCTGGCATTTTGAAATCAAAGAGGCCCACATGCCTCGACTTTTTAAAGTCACAGCCAACCCTTTTAGAGGCCCTAAAAATTATTAAAATATAATAATTTAATAAACGTAAACCACACCAAACAAGGTAAATAAACTGCCCCTGCAGAGAGAGATGGAAAAGCTATATCTCCTGATAGGGTACGGGTCTAGAACTCAGACCCGGACTGATCAAAACTTTTGATATGTCTCTGTGACATGTCAAAAGTCTTTCAGTTCATCAGTGTCCCTATTACACAGATTGATGTGTAAAGGTCCTTTTACAGGGGCCGATTATCGGCCGAAAAAGCGTTCCTAGGAACGCTAGTGCCGATAATCGACCCGTGTAAAAGTGGCCCTAATCAGCCGACGAACTAGCAAAACGCTCGTTCGTCGGCTGATTGGATCTTTTGGTTTGTACAACCTTTTCCCTCCTAACATTACGTATATCACTACAGAACATACAGGGTAAGGCTACAATCACACCACAGTTGTTTTTGCAGCCTCCAATCTGCATATTTTGCGGCTCAGATGCGGACCCATTCACTTCAATGAACACTGTGTGCTGTCCACATCTGTATGTCCATTCCTATTTTTGTCCATTTGCGGACAAGGATAGGCATTGTTACAGTGGATCTGCAAAAAAACGGATGCCATACGGAACATCATCCTTTTTTTGCGGATCTGCAATTTGCAGACTGCAAAACACAATGTTCGTGTGAATGTAGCCTAATACAGCGCCCCATACCTCCTACATCCAGTATAATACAGCGCCCCATACCTCTAACATCCAGTATAATACAGCGCCCCCTACCTCTTACATCCAGTATAATACAGCGCCCCATACCTCCTACATCCAGTATAATACAGCGCCCCATATCTCGTACATCTAGTGATGTCTCCTCTGATGTAGATCTTTTCTTTCCTCATCTTCTCCTTTCAGACCAGATGCCATTTTTCAGCCATTTCTCATCTCTGCAGTTTGACAGAAAAAAATCTCAGTTTACTACTTTTCCATCATCCTCCCGTGTTCTGGACAAATCATCCTACCACCCCCAGTACTGTGCCACTAGGACCACACAGATAGTGCCCTTCAATAATTATTGGCACACAGTGTCCTAAAATACCTGCGCCCAGCAAATAGTGTCCCCGACAGTAATAGTGTAAACATAACGTCCCCCAGAAATAACTGCGCTGATACTGTGCCAGGTGCCCCCACAGTAATAGTGCTCCCCACAGTAATAGTGCCCCCAAAGTCCCAACTACTAATTCTCTGCCAGAGTGCACTTGTTAGTAATAGTGCTCCCAACAGTACTAGTGTCCCCACTGTGCCCCAGAAGTAATAATGCTTCCAATGTGCCAGTAAGAAGTGCCCCCAAAATTTCACCCCAATAATGTGCCAGTAAGAAGTGCTCCCCACCCATAGATGCCCCCCAAATTATGTGCCAGTAAGAAATGCCCCAATAATGCACCAGAAGTTTCCCCCCAAAATCATGTGCCAGTAAGAAATGCCCCCAGTGCCCCCATGTGCCAGTAAGAAATACCCCAGTGCCCCCCATGTGCCAGAAAAATGCTCCCAGTGCCAGTAAAAATGCCCCCAGTGCCCCATGCCATAAATAAATGCCCCCAAGTGCCAGTAAGAAATGCCCCCAGTGCCCCCATGTGCCAGTAAGAAATGCCCCCAGTGCCCCCATGCGCCAGTAAAAATGCCCCCATGTGCCAGTAAAAATGCCCCCAGTGCCCCCATTCCATAAATAAATGTCCCCAAGTGCCAGTAAGAAATGCCCCCAGTGCCAGTAAGAAATGCCCTCCAGTGCCCCCATATGCCAGTAAGAAATGCTCCCAGTGCCCTATGTGCCAGTAACAAATGCCCCAGTGCCCCCATGTGCCAGGAAAAAATGGCCCCAGTGCCTGTAATAATGCCCCCCAGTGCCAGTAAAAATGCTCCCAGTGCGAGTAAAAATTCCCCCATGTGCCAGTAAAAATGCCCCCCAGTGCCAGTAAAAATGCCCCCAGTGCCCCATTGTGCCAGTAAAAATGCCCCCAGTGCCAGTAAAATGCCCCAGTGCCAGTAAAAATGCCCCCAGTGCCAGTAAAAAGGCCCCCATTGCCCCATGTGCCAGTAAAAATGCCCCCAGTGCCAGTAAAAATGCCCCCATTATCAGTAAAAATGCCCCCAGTGCCCCATTGTGTCAGAAAAAATTCCCCCAGTGCCAGTAAAATGCCCCCATGTGCCAGTAAAAATGCCCCCAGTGCCAGTAAAAATGCCCCCATGTGCCAGTAAAAATGCCCCCAGTGCCCCCAATAGAGCTCCGGTCCGTGCTACAATAAAAAAAAATTAACACTTATACTTACCTCCATGGTGCTGGCAGCGATGCGATGCAGGCCTCTTCCGGCCTGTGTCCCGCGCTGTACGGCTCAGGTGGCACGATGACGTCATCGTGCCGCCTGAGCCAGCCTCTGATAGGCTGCAGGTGGGGGCATTTTTTATACTACCGGTAGGACACATTATGGATATGTTATTACTACTGGGGGAACTATAGGGGGGATTATTAATTACGGAGCACTATTACTACTGAGGGAATAATGTTGGACTCTACTACTGGGGATTATGGAGAACATTATTACTACTATAGGCACTATGGGGTCATTATTACCTCTTGGGCACAGTGAGGGACATTACTGTTGGGTCACTAAGTACTCTGGAAATGAATTATTGCTATTATTTTTGGGGGACACTGTGTTTACAGCACTATTACTTTAAGTAGCTGGGCACAGTTATTTTGGGGCACTGTGTGGCAATAAATATTGACAGGGGCATTATCTGTGTTGTATTAGTAGTTTTAGGGGGTAGCTGTTTCTGCAGTATAATATCGTGGAGCACAGTGGGCACAGTATTGGGGGTGGCAGGATGGGGTGTTCAAAAGATTGGGAGCATAGTGGAAAAGTAGGAACATAAGATGCAGGTGTGATAAACTTTGCAGAGACTAGACATAGCCGAAAGAAGGCATCATGGCGATCTGGTCTGAATGGAGAAGTTAAGGAAAAGCAAAATCTACATTAGAGGAGACATCACTGGATTTAAGAGGTATTTGGATGTATTCTCCTGTATGTCTGGTAGCTCGGGATGTAATTTAAAAATTAATAGTCCTCCGTCAGGGGTCCTAGTGTGGTGTCTGTCATTTTGACTGGAAGATTAGTGTGCATGCCGTGCTATTCTTTTTGTCAAAGCTGAAGGAACTGCTGACAGAGGCTCAGTACAGAGACTGTGACAGTGGTGTGAGAATAGCCTTTTTGTGAACATTTATGACTGTTCGCTTCCTTTAGGTTACTTGGTTCAAACTTCTTATCACTAGAGGGTACTTGGCATGATAAGATTGAGAACCCCTGTTCTAATACATACAATACACTGCTGCCTAGTTTTAGTGCTGAAAGAGTTAAATAAAAGGGCCTTGTCACTGTAAAACTTGTTCAAAGGTCTAGTTCAGAGAAAAGAACAAAACATTTTTTTTTTTCAAACTGGTCTCTGGCGGATTTACGTGAAACGTGTTGACCAAACTCCAAATAATAAGGAATAAAATGAGTTCATGCTGAAACAGGGGCAGTAAATATTAACATATAGAGTACAATGTGCCACCATAGAGCAGCACAATAACCTCTTATTTATTTGCACTTTATGGTCCATGCACCTGAAAAGGCTGATGAAAGCTTGCTGGGCATTGGGTATAAGGTGACTGATGCATTTTAGGCCTGGAGTGAAGTAACTTTCTCATGATATAGAAAGAGATCACTAAGGTCCTGCACGTTTCCTGCTCTTATCTGCATTGCTTTCCATGTAATAGATGATAACAGATCTACCTTTACACAGACCCCGTGTCAGAATGTGAAGGACCCCAGAATTGTACTGTTAAGTGAAATGTTCTGATTTCCTGTGTTGAACCCTGAACCCAATCTCAATAATACAAAATACTATAAAATAACAACTTGACCCAAACCCCTTAGATTGCCAGGAGATGGACCTTGGTCCGCACCTGCTTAGGGAATGAGTTGCTCTGTGCTAGCTAAGGAAGAGAGAGGACCCACGTGTGTGTTTCAACATGCTAAAGAACAACTGCTGCATTAAAGTGCTCCAGAAAGACAAGAAGTTGGAAGGTCCAGAACCTACAAGGCCCTGCACTGGAGTCAGTCAGCAAGGTATCATATTAATCTATGGCAGAAAAAGGAACCTTTAGCAGTGAGAAGGGATATTGCTACCACACCCTTCTACACATTGAGAAGTACCACAACCCCGATTATTTCTGCTAAACATACATTACTATTGGGGATGACCTGCATTATGAACTGCTCAGAACTGTGCTTTGATACTTTTGGATGTACTACTATCCCTATCCTGCACTTTTTTCTACCACTTACCTGGCTACTGACTCCTCAGTCATCTGCCAGCCACTTCATACACACTCCTGCCTCGCACCCTGCCAAAACAGCTAAGAACATGGGCACCCCAATCACCACCAGGCAGTATTATAGTAGCTTGATTCTGGTATTTAGGGGACAGTATTATAGTAATTATATTCTTGTACATATGAGGCTGTATTATAGTAGTTATAACCTTGCACATAGGAGGCAGTCTTAAGGTAATTATATTCTTGTACATAAGAGCAGTATTATTTTAGCCATATTCTTGTACATAGGGGACAGCACTATTGTAGTTATATTATTGTACATAAGAGGCAGTCTTAAAGTATTTATATTCTTATAATTAGGAAGCAGTATTATTTTATTTTATAGTAGCCATATTCTTGTACATAGGGGACAGCACTATAGTAGCTATATTCTTGTGCATAGCGTACAGTATTATAGTAAATATATTTTGTATATAGGGGCAGTATTATAGTATATTATTGTACATATAGAGTGCCCCAGAATAGGGTCACTGCAAAGGGTGAATTGTTGCAATGTTATATTGTTAGGTGAAAAGTTGTGAGTTATAATATTTGTATACCTAATAGTACTGTATGGACAAGCAAGGTCAGTGTTTGGTCAGTGATTTCCATCAATGATTGTGAGCCAAAACCTGGAGTGAAGCCTATACGGGAAAAAGATATAATGGAAGATTTGCACCTATTCTTTATTTTTGACCTGCACCAGATTTTGGCTTACAATCATTTATGATAATCACTGAGCAAACTATGACTGTGTGACAGCGGCCTTATTGTAGTTATCTACACAAAACTCCCAACATGGACTGACTCTCAAGAAATATATATATATATATATATTATTTATTACTTAATTAAATGTACAAATAGTAATATCGACATGAAAAAACCTCAGCTCACATGTTTCTAACCTAACATGTGCTTATTTATACCATGCTTGTACATAGGGAAAGTATTATAGTGTAATATTTTTGTACATAGGGGCAGTATTTTAGACGTAAATATACATTCACAATCTCATATGTCTAACAATCCAGCTTCCTTTCCCTCTGGCATGGTTGATCCAGATCAAAAACCATTGATTGCAACATTTTTTGATCTGGTACATTAACAACTCCAGGAGGTGGGTGACATGTTGTGGTTGCATCCACATTAGCGTACTCCTAAAATCCCAGAGTGCCAGGCGTGACTACTTTTGCACAATTTGAAACTTCCATCTTGTTCAGACCAAGCTAATGTTCCTACATTAGCCACGGTAGATGAGTTGCGCCATGAAAGGGTTAATGGAGCCATGTATGCGAAAGGTGTGAACTGGTGGCTGGTAGGAGGACTGTGCCACACTCAGCTGAAGTCCGATGTGTAATGTAACGTTGCATCATCGAGACTTGTGTTAGGCTGACCCTAGGTGAAACACACAAAACTGCTGAACACAAAGTAATATATCAGGCCATTAAAATGGAGGCCAAAAGACAGTGATCCTAGTTTGACATGTTCCTAATATATGTTAATAAGGCGTTGTGGGTCACATGGGAAAGAGTACCGCCATATGGACTATAAACTGTGGGCTGATGTATCAATCAATTTGTCAGGCAATAGCTTTCTTCTAATTTTATAACATGGCACAAATCACATTTGCTGTATCACATGATAACATTATATGTAGTCATGTGATTTAATCAGAGTACAGAATGCCAGAGGCAATGGACGAAACAATGATATGATTATGTCATGTGACTATGTTGCCATGATCAGCATTAATAGCAGCAATCCAGTGCCAATATTTTATTTGCACCCTCACATAGAAGTTTCATTTTCAGTAGTGAAGGAGGTACTGTATGAGAAAGTTAATTGCTACTAATGGCTGTAGCTCAGGCTGTACTGCACCTAGAGATAGTTATGTTTTAAAACTAAGAATATAAGCTTTAAATCTAGACCAGGATCACAGTACTTGTCACCATAAAGCCCGAGATAGACGGTAACTCTTACAAATTGGATGAAGTGAGATCTGCAGGTATTACCTAGCTGTTTTCTAGTTATATCTTGGGCTGTTTGGCACCTAGAACGAGTTAGACTCTTAGCTTTAAAACATGACCCGGCTTGTATCACTAGGTGCTATACAGCCTGAGATATTCAAGATTGAAACACACACCCCTCAGCTGGCCAGCACAGAAGTGGATGGGTCCGTGGGGGACATGTTGACAGGATGCAGGGACAGGAAGGGGAGTATAGGACCTCCTGTTCCTGTGTATCTGTACTTGACCCCAGGGGAAGGGTTCATTCATAACTGCATTAGAGGTTCCATCAGGGCCCTCTGTTGTCCATCTAATTTCAATCTTTAGAATAAGACAAATGCAGTCTACTTTTCCCAGTACAAAATCTGATTTTAAATAAAAATTAAAAAATAGCATTTCTCAGGATTAGAGAAGTGGATTTTCACAAGAAAGTTAAGGGGCACCTACTCTTCATGATGGTATACTTATTAGGTAACCTATTTTGGAGGTGACAAGACTCCTTTTAAGCGACATACGGTGTGGGACCCATTTAAAGATTAGACGTTGTGTCCAGTGCTGTCATCTAGTGGAGCACCATGATAATTGACTCTAGTGTTTTGCCTCTGGGATAAACAGCAAAGTAACCTTTGGACAGTTCTCCAGCAAAACATATTTTACATGTAAACTGATCGGCATATAATTGCTGGTTATTTTTCAGACCTGAAAACTTCCGGGACTATATATAGCATGTTTGTCTTAATGAGTGAAAACCCAGCAAGGCAGATTCCTCTCAACAAGGTTGTCCTCCTGCTCATGGCTCTGTGATCTGGTGTCTTACCTTTTTGTTAATGGGGGTTCACTAAACCCATATGCTAGTTTTCAAGCTTCCAAAAGTCTCACATTTGTGTGTAAATGGTAAATGTGTCACTTATCAGTGAAATCTATCTATAATGGGGGTCATTTACTAAAGACTGGCATTTCACATACGAGTCTTAGTATAAAGTGTACGGTGTAAAATTTGAGCTGGTCTAGGTTTCAGTTTCTAGCACACAGACATTAGCGATGAGAAAAATTCATTAAAACGCATTTATCTCTTCATAAATTAGTGAAATGCCAGTCTTTAGTAAATGACCCCCATTGTTATCTTCATGAATAACCGATGCTGGGCGACAACTATTGGCAGCCATAGCAATGTCTAAACAGCGTGTCATTCAGCTTTTTGCAGACCACAGTGGCTTATAATCTACATTACATAAATTATTACTTGTTACAGTCACCCTGCTGCCTTTTACCCATGCTTTGTCTGTGTGTCAGTCTTTACTGCAGCTCTGGTATTGTATTCATGAACCAAGAAGCCCTGGATGAACAGAACTATAGCAGTGCCTTGAACTGTACAAGAATGGAGACTAAACAGATAAAACCATGATGCAGATATACTATTTCATGATAAGCAGTGCTGCATCTCTGCCCGTTGTCCTGGTGGATGCCTTTCACTAACGTTTTTCTGCTCATTATTCTTCTGTATGGGCTCCCAGGAGGGTCTGGGCATCTGTCTGAATCACGGGCTGACATGTCTGCCTTCTATTAACACGCCAAAGATTAGTAGGTGCTGGGAATACAGAGGGGACCCGGCAACAAGCAGATGTGATAGACTGAAGATTACCACCCCCATTATCTGCATGCAGCTGAGCCGTCTACACATCTGATGTGTCTTGTCCATTGCTGCAGCTTTACCCAATAAATAATGACGCGTGTAAAGCAGCAGCAGGGGTCTCTCCATCATGACTGGAAGTCGTTTTATGCCAAATGACTCGCAAATCGCCAAGTTAATGGGGGAGATTTATCAATACTGGTGTAAAGGAAAACTGGCTTCACTCCCTTAGCAACGAATCAGATTCCACCTTTCATTTTTCACAGCTCCTTTGGAAAATGAAAGGTGGAATATGATTGGTTGCTATGGGCAACTAAACCAGTTTTCTTTTACACCAGTTCTGATACATCTCCCCCAATAAGTCTCTGACACCATTTGATCAGTATAATCAGCGGTACTGCACTGGACTGGCACTTTAGTTGGCAACTGCACAACAGGCATTATACAAATGTATGCAAAGTGGACACTTCTCGGAGGTTTTGCGTGGGTGACCTGAGCGGATTAAAAATGCCCTGCAGAATCAAATAATGAGTTATGGGTATCGGTGCATAATTGGTAAACGGGCCATCGATGTAAGGGTGCCATCACACGCGGAAGATTTTGTAGCAGAAAAGTCTGTGACTGAAAATCAGTTCCATTCATTTGAATGGGGCAGCAAGCACGTGCAAGTCATGCTGCAACCCCATTCATTTCTATGGCAGCGGACGCTATACTGCAATCTTTGGTCATGCAACCAGTATGGTCTATACTCCAGTCACAACCAAAGCAGCATACATAATGCTACGGGCATTGCAACATATTTTAGTTCATGTGGAACCAATACTTCACAGCAGTCGTTATAGTTGTATCCAGTCTAGACTAAAGTAGGTACATCATCATCATAAATATTCTGCCCTGATAATTTTTTACAATGTGTCAGCGCAGGTAAGGGCTTGTTCACATGTCAGTTATTTGATCAGTTATTTCCATCAGCTATTGTGAGCCAAAACCAGGTGCAGGTCAAAAACACAGAACAGGTGCGGATCTTTTCATTACACCTGATCTTTGTGGAGGCTCCACTCCTGGTTTTGGCTCACAAAAACTAATCAAATAACGGATGTGTGAACAAGTCCTAAAATGCAAATCATAGCAATGCAGTGGATTGCAGTTAAGCTGCGATTTTGCACTGGCAGACAAAGGGTTAATGCTGTTAATTGTAGAGATTGGAGTGGCCTGTGCTCTATAAGAAGGAAGGATGAGGATAGTGGAAGCTTGCTGGTAATGAGATGGTCTTGTACTGGTTGTGAATTATACATTGGTTTATTATAGGGAGGGAAAGACGTTTGGGGGGAAATCATGAACGAGTGGGGTCCCACGAAGCTTCACCAAAAAGTGAGGCTAAAGGATGTATTAAAGGGGTCTGGACAGCCGGTTAGTGAGGAGCAGGCCTGGGCCCTGTGCTACCAGTGCAGCTGTGAACTCAAGCAGATGATACTGGAAGGGGGATGTTTCCCAGCATTAAGGGGGACAGAACATATCTACATTCATCAGGATGGGGCAGTGTCTTTTGTGGACTTGAATGGTAAGTGTCAATTAAAGTGGGTGTCACATATCCTTAAATATGGACTGACCCAGCAACTGCAACTCCCAGCAACTTGTACAGGTTATTGTATTCTTTGTCCACTAGAGGGTGCAGGATGGAAGAAAATATTAAACTGATCAGGGACTGTGTCCTTGTTGGACATAGCAACCACAGCTTTTTGGGCCTCCTCTGGGTACAGGGCACAAGTGTCTCTGTAAGGGTGCCATCACACCCTGCAGATTTTGTTGCAAAATTTTCTGCAATTGAAAATTGGTTCTATTCACCTGGCTGGGGCTTGCAGAAATCCATGTGCTGAAAATGAATAGAACTGTTATTCAGTTGCTGAAAATTCTATAACTAAATCTGCAGTGTGTGAAGGCATCCTAATCCTATAGCTACATGCAGAAAAGGAAAGCTTGATGGGTGACTGACCCAGCTATAGACAGAGACCATGGCCCTGATTTATCATACCATCACTCCAGAATTCTGGCATCAAAAAGTCGCAAAATAGGGCTTATGCGACTTTTTTGCGCAAAATTTTGCGACTTTTTGAGTATGTACACCACTCACTCCAGTTTTGCAATATGGGTGGAAAAGTGGGTGTGGTTAGCTATGTTAATGAGTTTCACTCCAGATTTATCATTGCGACATTTTAAAAAAGTCGCAAAATAGTCGCAATCTAACTCCAGGAGGAGGGTGGAGTAGCTTCTCTAGACAGAAGTGTTAGGTTTAAGGACAAGCCACATTTATCAAACAACCTGTGACATTTGATAAATGTGGCACAAAGTACTCCAACACAGACTGAAGCAAAACTTACCTAATGATACATTTCCCCTGATATTTTCAGGTAACAGTGCCACCTAGTGGTCAAAATATTCATAAAGCGTTTACCAGAAATATGTAAACCTTGTCCACTAAATTCTATATATTCTGGTTTCTAGATCACAAGGACTCAAACCTGTCTGAGAAAAGGGTATGTCTTTTGTCCTATTTTATTTTTTTTATATATATATATAACAGGTTGAATGAATATACAAATCAGTATCAAACAGAGTAATCGGATTAGATACAGCAACTCATCAGGTAATATCACACACGATACTTAGACACAGGTGGCTAAGTATCACACAGGATGGATTTAGATAAAGGCATCTCAGCAGATGTAATCACATATGATAGGCTTAGATACAGGCAGCTCAGTATCACACATGATGGGGCTAGACACAGGCAGCTCAGCAGACCTTATCAGACATGAAAGACTTAGGGCTCATGCACACGACCGTATTTTGCATTCACGTCTGATGCGCATAGCAGGCACAGCCAAAAGAAAAATGGATAGCACATGGTGTGTGTTGTACGCATCCGTGTGTCTGTTTTGAAATTTACAGAAATTATTGAACATGTCCTAATTCTTGTCGTTGTGGAGGAAGTGAGAAAAATACGGACTGCCCATGGAAGGTGTCTGTATTTTGCGGACCTCAGTATGGACCCTTTTGGTTGCATGAGGCCTCCGAAGTGAGAACCTCATTAGGCAGTATCACAATTGCCTTAGATCCTTCTTGTGTATCTTGCAGGTTATCGAGCGTCTTGGGAAGGCGGTGTACACAGCCCTGGACTGGGGTCTCAGCAGTGACATTGAACGCGTTCTGAGCGACTCTCTGGACAACCTACTCTTCTATATGCTGGGCCTGCACACCACCAGCAGTAACTCCCCTGCAGCAAAGAGGCATACCTTCACTCTGAATGATGTCATAAAGGTACCACCTAATCACATTCTTCGATTCCCTGAATGTTGGCCCTTTGGCATTATGCAGAGATTTCTGCTATTGGAAGTCTGACGCAACTGTCTAAGCAGAAGACCGTTCATCAATGAGACCATTAACCCTTTGAGGACATGGCGATGTTCAGGTTTTTTTTACACTCTGCCTCCGAGGAACTTCATTTTTCCGTTTACATAGTCGTATGAGGGTTTGTTTTTTTGTGGAACAAGTTGTACTTTCTAATGGCACCATTTACTGTTGCATACTATGGAGTGAGGAGCCGGAAAAAAAATTGAGGTGGATTGGGAAAAAACTCAATTCTGCTACAATTTTATGGGTTTGTTTTTAGGACATTCCCTGTGCAGTAAAGCTGACTTGTTATCTTCATTTTTTGGATAAATACAATTACAGCTATATCTAAATCAACTGTACATTTGTATAGATTTTCTTGTGTTTTAATAGTTAAAGTTAGTTTTCTTTTTTTATCGCCATATTCTGACCTCCATGACTTAATTTTTGGCCGGGCAGTCTGTACATTTCATTGATTCCATTTTGGGGTGGGCGTGACTCCTTGATCACTAGGAAAGGAAAATACATACAATACAACAGCACACTGCCAACCAGATGAAGCACAAAATGCTATAGAGATATGAGGTATTCTGGAGCTAATGCTATGCTTGTTTAGTAAATTAGAGATTCTTGGCAAATATATTTTGTACAAAATTATCTGGTCCCGTCCACCAAATCGTCAAGGTGATCTCTGTAGGACGGGAACCTAACTTCTTGATCACTGTTTAGTAAATTTTTTGGGTGGACGTGAAGCGACGAAAAATGTTGAAACAATTAGATTTTTTTTTCTGTTACGCTGTTTGCCGTAATGGATAAATATTTTAATAGTAAGTGTTTTGAGATGTGGCGAGTTCTATGATGTTTTTTTTTTTATTGTGATTTGAGGGTATTTAGAATTTTAATATTTTTATATTAAGCTGTTCTTACGGGGCCCTGACGTAGGAACATAGCTGCAGAAGCCAGTCAGGAGAGTCAGAGGGACCAGTGCTGCAGGAATGAACAGCTCCCCGGATCATTAATCAAGTCCTGGGAGAGCAGCGCTCCCAGATTTTCAGAGCTCAGATTCCGTGGTCGCTTGGCTTCGGGATGGGTTCCATATTTAAATGGGCAACATCCTCTGTACGTGTACGGTGACTGTCGGGGTTTTTTTTTCAGGAGTTCAATATTGATCTATTCTGAGAATAGTTCATCCCCTGCTGATCAGCTGCACTGAGCGCTGCAGCTTCTTTACAGCATACTAAGCACAGTGCTGTACATTGTGTAGTGTCTATATATTGTATTGCAGCCCAGGCTCACTCAAGTGAATAGGCCGGCACATTCACTGTAGAGTCACAGCCTCTTCAAACAAATGATCGATGGGGATGCTGTGTGTTGGATCTCCACTGATCTAATTTTGATTGACTATCCTAAGAATAGGCTGTCAATACTGAACTCTTAGAAACCCCCCTTTTTTAAAAAAAGATCTTGCAGGCAGTGGCAAAATTAACCTAGTCAACCCTTGTCTTTCCATAGGAATGTGTTGAGAGACTGTGTGTTCCTTCGGAGGCATCCAATCACTACAGAGCAGTCTGCTGCAGCCAGTATACGGAGTATCATGACATTAACAACCTCCTGCAAACCATACAGTTTTCCAAGCAGGTAGAATCTACTATGAAGTCCTAATTGCCAACATCTACTCCTGCTATACCCATCTCCTGATTGGCGCAGTTGGTGCATGCCAGCTGCCACAACTTTATTTCCTGCTTTTCTTCTTGCAGAGTTTGAAGCGATTGAATTCCACTGAGGAGATAGACGATGACATACTTGTAATGTATGATAACTGGGTATGAAATGAATGGGGTCAGAATATTTTAATTTTTCCTAAATTGTATTCCAAAAGCCCAGGAGGAGCAGAGAATTTGGAGTGGTGGTGGCTTTGGCTGCGACAGCTATTCGCATAAATCAGTGGCTTTCCTCACACAGATGCTTCCTAGGGCCAGACAGTGACACACTTGTGGCACACTTTTTCTTCCCTTGGGGAACACATTGATGTTGAGTCTCCTGCATGATGTTAATTGGGGTGCCCTTGGTGTTATGGGTTTGGGTGCAGGTTCAAGGCAGATGTAGATGATGTGGCCAGCAAATGGTGCTGGAGTCAGGCCAGATGTAGAAAATAAACATATCTTTACTGAAGTCCAGAATGGGAGTTGTAGTACATCCAACGGTATTAAAACACCGTTCCAAACAGTTCACAATGCAGATCTTCCCAGATAGCAATGTATGAATGAGCTATGATGGAGTTTGTAGTACTCCTTCCTTCCCTCTGTCTTTGTCTTTGCAGAATCTATGGCTGGCAACAATGTTCTTGCAAAACATATCTGTAATTCCCAGGCTGAGGGGTACAGGATTAAGATACAACTGGTCAGGACCATATAAAAGTGTGAAGCATGTTGTAGCAATGTCCCTCTCACTGCAGTAAAGTCTTTATCAGCCTTAAACAGCAAATGCCTTCATGACTGACTCCACTTCATGAATGTTTGGCCTTGTAGATTCTGGACTTTCTAGTTCTTTTCTCTCTGGATTACTGTAGAGAAGAGATGGCTTTCTTGATGCAAATATCTCGGATAGTGGTCTCAAGCTTTGTTTTTCCAAGGAGTTAGCATATGTGGCTCTTCTCTACCTCAGTGAACACTAGACGCCACACTAAACTATGGGCAGACCAAGGTCCAACTCCTAGCCTCTTACAAGGGCAGAGTCAGTTTTGTTAACCCTGACTTATCCATATCAAAGTATGCAGATAAAAACATCAGAACGTTAGAGAACCAAATAACATTAAATAACACACAATTTTGCAAGTACACTATTGTGGGGTACTGCAATATAATGTATGAATAACTTGCCTTATTTCTTCATAGGGCGCCCTGTGGAGCAGTGTGATGAATGAGCTTCGTCTTGGGGTCAGTCTCCATAGCGTTGATCAGCGCTCCTCCATTGAGCTACCCATACAGTACACACTTACTCCATATGAACTTTTGATGGATGACATCAGGTCTAAGCGAGGCACGCTACGGCCAGTGGAGGTGAGCAGAAGCAAAGCCCTACTTTGAGATCCAACAGCTCAACATTGTCTTAAGAGTTGTCCAGTTTCATTTTGAAATTAGATAACTCAGGGTATTGGCCTGTAAACGGTTACAGAGGTGACCTCTGTAGCCAATTGTTGGCCCCAACCGTCACATGTTGTCAACGTGATGTCACCCCTGCAGCTGGGAAAACAGAAAGCATGGCAGCACGAACTCTGTCAGACAACTAATCATCTGTTCTTATGAGTTGATCCATTGAGTTGTCCAATTTTCTCATTAAAGGGATTTCCCAGCTAACTTTATGGTTCCAAGAATCTGAATACTATAGCAATATGAAATGGGGGTAGCTGGTTTGGGCAATGCTTGGCCATCCAAGCACTTAAATACCTAGATAAAGACTAGTTATGGACGTATAGAGGCCATATTATCCAGTTGTTCAAGATGTCCATGTAAATCCTTGTATGATGTTTTTTCAACATTGCTTTCTGTGAATGGAAATCCAGTTTTTCTTTTCCAACTGACTCGCTTGTTAGTGTATCATCAATGTAAAAGCAGCACAAATCTCTCTCCTGTCATGAACTCCAGGCTTTTGCCTACACTTATCTAGAATGTTGCTGCTGTTGGATAAATGTAAAATGTTTCATCTGTACTCCGCAACACTGAAATTGCATCAAGAAGGACAAGCCATAAGGTTATGCAAATCGAGGAAGGAGCAGATCTGCATATAAAATTTTCATGCACCTAGCTCCAGTCTTTGACATATGGGAGGGGCAGAAAAGCCAAATTGAAAGCAAAGTTTTTTGCCACATGAAACGTCAAAAATTGTATGAAGTCATGTGTTAAGATTGTGCTGTGCCTTCCATCAGTTGATTTGCCAGCTAGCGTAAAAAGGTGGGGGACAGAATCCTTGCACTGAGAGACCTTGGTTTATTACAAATCGATAGCCAAACTATCCTAGTCTTCATTTCAGGTACACAAACAGCTCAGTGTTGTATTGATTTGGTAATTTAATCTTTGGTACAGCCATTTCTCCAAACTGTCCCAGGAGCCATTTTTAAACAGGACAGTAATGTTGCTAATGATACTGTGAGCAGCCTGTGTGGTCTAACCATGCCACCATGGCCTGCAGTGTCTCTAGACTTGTCTCCCATCAAACACATTTCGGACATTGCAATCTATATCTAAAAAACACTGTCTCTTTTACACCTAATGAACACTTGTTTTGCGGTACCGCAACTGCTGCATGTGATGAGTCCAGTGCAACACTTACACCTATCCCAACCCTGGTGTCACCACTAATACTGCGGTACCTGTGAAATCACACAGCTCTAAGCAGGGATACTGTCAGATACCTTGCTTTTCTCTGATGTATTCTGGCCAGTGCTTTTCCTCTTATAGGTAGTGATAATAGGCTCCAGGTTGTTATAGGTGTGTACTTGTATTCGGCGAGTGCCCTGGCCGGCAGGTCAGCTCCATTCCTGTACTTAATGCTCAAAAGGAGCGTTAAGTGACATCACCATTGAGCTATAGACACCCATCGATCTGGTTTATCGATCCACTGACATCCATAATTCCACAACTTTTCCTTCTTGGTGTTGCAATTTCACTGTTGAGGAGTGTAGATAAGGATGGATGCATGTACTTCAGTTGCATCAGCCCATTTCTTTCATGCATGGTGTATGCATCCAGCCTTTTGCGCACTTGAGTGCACTGTCCAGAGTCCGTAGACAGAAAAATACTTTGTGCTACTTTGTGTAAAAACTGATGTTCCATACGCTAGAAATAATCCCATATAAAACTATGGGATCAGTCCTGGCATCAGTTTCCCTCTGGCATTTTTGTACTACCCCAGAGGAAAGCTACAACAGATGGAGGGAGACAGAGAGATTCCACCCTAGGAATGGACAAGCTCTCTGGTTAGGAAATACTTTATAGTAAGTAGATATTTGCTGACCTTTCCAGTAACCAGGCTACAGGGGCATGATTTGTGAAAGGTTAGTATTGAAAGGGAATTTGGGCTCCTTGGGGGAGTTTCCAAGCATAACTGGGTGTGGCTTATAATTGTCCTACAATTTGGGATTGAAATGGATCACCTGTTTATTTTTTGACACGGTCCCCATGGCAGCACTTGACTTATTCTATTTTCCTTACAGTTTTTGACAAGACAAAGTCTTAAGAATGACTTGCAAGAGGATTCTGTCATTTCACATGATAATCTGGTAAACTGAGAAATTTGTCTTATTTCTCCATAGAGGTGTATGATCTAATGTGGTCTGCTCAAATGTAATGTGTGAACCTAGCACAGGTCTGTTATAACTAGGATTGTTGAATATCCTAGTTATGGGCCTATGTATCTAATCTACTGAACATTGAGTGAAATATACGGTATTTTTCGCTTTATAAGACGCACCCGATGATAAGACGCACCCCAGATTTTAGAGTATGAAAATAAGAAAAAAATATTTTTCATCAGACCCCCCCCCCCCCCATAAATTTCAGGACATCACATCAGCCCATCAGCCCACTGTGCCCCCATCAGACCTCAGGTCAGCCCACTGTGCCCCCATATTGGCCCACTGTGCTCCATCAGACCTCAGATCAGCCCACTGTGCCCTCATCAGACCTCAGATCAGCCCATCAGGATAAAATTAAAAAAAAAATTTCACCTCTCCTGTGCCGCGGCTCTGCTACGGGTTTGGCGCTCCTCTGTCTTTTCCGGTGCTGCACTGTCACGTGACTGCGTGCAGCGTCAGGTCATAGTGCACACACTATGTCCTGACGCTTTATGCGGTCAGGACAGTGCAGCTCCAGCAAGAGAAGACAAAGGAGAGCTGGAGCGCAGGAGGGTGAGTGTGTTTCCCCACTCCCGGCACCTATTACATACTAGTGAGTAGAGATGAGCGAATCATTCAAAAAATTATTCGCCGAACTTTTCCTAAAATTCGTATATTCGACTAATAGATTCGTTGTATTTGTGTACAAAATATACGTTATGTGCTATTAGCGAACATTCGCTCACTAATAACGAACGTTCATTTACAAAATGTACGCAACTTCTTAGAAGACGTATGCATGAGCGTACAAATAGCTTACGAATCTCAGAGTACTATTGTCTAAGCGATTACGTAATACGCAGGCACGTACGAGGAGAGGCCACGGCATGAACTCCTCAGAGGCAGAGCGAATATTCGAGACCTATATATGGTAAAGTGCAAATACATTATTATAGGTATAATATAAAAATTTTAAATATCACCTACCTAGTATGCTCATGGACACGTTTAAGTCTCTTTTCTTCTGATGCTTGTCATAGAACTGGAGCAGAGTCCCAAACTCAGTCGCAATTTGTAATCCACATAGGTAAAAGTGTAATCCAAATGGGTAAAAAAAAAAAAGCAGCAAAGGTTCCTTAAAAAACCCTCTTTCAAGGGGCTCCCCAAATAACCTGAAAAGGGGGAAAAAGGGATGAGGCGCATGTATGTGCAACTTAATTTCCTGAGTTGCCTCGTCATCCTCCCGCGCTGGAGAAAGGGACGGAACTACCAGGGAGGAGTCTGCATCGCTGAATTGAATTCGTACGCAACAGCGTATAGAGTAAATTATACGTAGAATAGCGTATAATTTATAGGACACACTATGTAGCGAATGCGTACAAAAGTGAAGCGAATCACCTAATATTCGGATTCACTTCGCAGCTGAAAAATCCCAAGATTCAATACGAATCTACGAAGCGGTGAATAGATTCACTCATCTCTACTAGTGAGTGCTTCCATAATGGAAGCGCTCACTAGTATTCGCTTTATAAGACGCACAGCAATTTTCCCCCTACTTTTGAGGGGAAAAAAGTGCGTCTTATAAAGCGAAAAATACGGTACGTCAATAGGCAGTATGCTGAGAGATGTGCGAATTTCTCAAATTCGATTCGGCTTGTTTGCCGAATTTATTTGTTGCGAATCGCATTAAAAAATGGCTATTTCCTGGCTGCAGAGAGCCTGTATAGTTGTGTAGAACACTGTACCTTGCAGTAACATGCATAGGGAGCCTGCTGTGGTAGTGAAACAATACTGTGGGTCGGTGTCATGTAAACAGTGTCATGTAGATGACAGGCGTAACTCTTAGAATCACTGCACACTTCACTTATTTGGGCAGTTACGGGGCCAAAACTGACCAAATAACTCATTTGGACTCCGCCTTACAGGCCAATGTTAGCGCCAGGTATAAAGAACCATGCAGAGGCCCGGGATCCTACTATAGCAAGAAAGAGCGCACTCTTTTTACACCAATTCACTGATTCCACGTAGATTTCTACAGAATCTGTTCTATTAAACATAAGTAGAGCTGCCCCCCCCCTTCTCGACAGAGTGGAGTGGGTGTCGGCAGTAAGCTTGTGTTGACATCATTTATTTTGCCCTTCCTCTTATCCGTCAGAACAATAACCCCCCAAAAAACGCATCCTGTCTGTGGCATCCGCCTTCACACGGTCAGCATTTGATCAGTAATCCATCAGTATTGCTAAAGCCAAAAAAACAGGAGTGGATCCAAAACAGAGGTGATCAGTGAATGGAATATTTGCATGTCTTCTGTGTTTTGTATCCACTCCTGCTTTTGGCTATCAAATCATAAGCCAATTCTGATGCAAAATAGGGACCATGTAATTCAGGCCTTACAGCTGCTACATAGACAGGATCTGTTGTGCGTCTCGTTTTTCCTTCCTTCTGACAGATCAAAAGAAGGGTCAAATAACTGATGTCAGCCAGGCAAAATAGTGCCCCAGTCATGAAGTGGGGAGGGTGGGAACAGCATAAGTCCACAGAGTGGCCCTATGACATAGTGATGAGTTGGAGGCAGCATGAGGAGACCCTAGAGTGGCCCAATGACAGTGTGAAGGTGGCGGCAGCATCAGGAGGAGGCCACAGGGTGGCCCAATGACAGTGTGGAGGTGGCGGCAGCATCAGGAGGAGGCCAGAGTGGCACAATGACAGTGCGGAGGTGGCAATAGCATCATTAGGAGGCCACAGAGTGACCTGTTGACAGAATCGGGAGGTGAGTGTACATGCTGAAGATGGTGGGTGAAAGAAGGAGCACTTTGCATCAGATATGTTGCATCAGGCGGGTTGCAGCTTCAGAATAGTAGCTGAGGCAGGTAGTCAGAAGAAACCGGTCTCTTGTTTGTTGGTGTGGCACCATGGATGATCTAGTCTTATGCATCAGGCATTGGTGGGTGGAAATCCTGGCTGATCCATGCCTGATTTCATCTTGACAAAGGTCAGTCTCTCCACATTTTGGGTGGGCAGGCGAGTTCTTCTTGGGGTAACCATGGTCCCCGCCATACTAAACACCCGCTCAGATACCACACTACCTGCTGGGCAGGACTGCTTTTCCAGGGCAAACTCTGCCAGTTGCGGCCACAAATCCAGTTTGGCTGCCCAGTAGTCCAGCGGATCTTCAATGTGGGGTGGAAAGTATGCCACCACCTGCTGGTTCAGATCCTGCTCCAGGTCTAGCTGGTGAGTAGTTTCTTCACTATGTGGGTGAAGAAAGCTGCTCATCAGCGACTCTAGACTCATGTTGCTGCTGATGGAGCTGGAACTGCTCCTACCCCCCCATCCTGCCACAGCAGCCATGGCAGAGGAACATGAGCACAGAGGGCACCCCAGGTCAGACCTGCGAGAGGATAGAAAATGGCGCAGATAGGCAGCGGCCAACTAACTACATAGGATGTCTCTGTAGTAGTTCAGTTTGTCCTCCCTCTCAGCGGGTGTAAAAAAAAAAAAAAAAAAAAAACATTTTGGACCAGTAACGAGGGTCCAACAAGGTGGAGATCCCTCTGCCGAATGCTGACAATTCTGCTGTCACTACGCAAGCAAGTGAGCATGCATCGGGCCATTTGCACAAGTTACTCGGAGGGACTCCTTGCCTCCATCTCCACTGCGTACTGCCACGGTGTGTCTGGTCCTCTGCCTCGTCTTCCTCATCGCCCTGTAGCTCCTATGGCTGCTCATGCACCTGTGTATAACAACCACCCATTTGGCTACACATTGCTTGTGCTCCAATGTCGTCTTCCTCCTCCACAGGGCTCATGTGGCCTTGAAATCTAGGCGCCACGTCTCCAGTCCCCTGAGCAGCCAGACTTACCAGCATCTGTTCCAAGACATGAAGCAGTGGAATGAAGTTGCTCATCCCATAGTCCTGGCAACTGACAAATAACGTGGCCTCCTCAATGGGCCTGAGCAAATGGCAGGCATGGGCTGCCACTGGTTGACATAGAAGTTACACAGGGGAGTACTCCTGTCCGCTTGGATCATCAAGAAATTGTTTGTTTTCTCTGTTCATACAATCAGTCCAACATATGGAGGGTGGAAACGTTGCATATCAGCCTATGTTGGGGGATGCTGTTCTGCAGCTAAAGGAGGGTGTGCTTTGCAGTGTACGAGTGACTTGAAGTGCATGCAAAGTTTCCTGGCCATTTTTAGTCTTGCAGATGGGTGGAAGACTTCAGGAACTGCTTGACAACCAGATTGAACATGTGGGCCATGCAGGGCGCATGGTTTATCCCTCCTTAATGCAGCGCCGACACCATGTTTTTCCCGTTGTCGGTCACCATGGTTCCGATTTTGAGTTGTTGCGGAGAAAGCCAGGATTGGATTTTTTGATGAAGGACATGGAGCAGTTCCTCCCCTGTGTGACTCCGTTCGCCCAGGCAAACAAGGTACAGAACAGCGTGACACTGCCGTGCCCTGAACATATTGTATGCAGGAGGGGCACTGTGAACTGTCCCTGCAGTGGAGGTTGAGAACACGGTAGAGGATGAGAAAGCAGAGGCAGACATTGTCGCAGGACCAATGGTTTGAAAATGTGGAGGCAGAATTGGCGTCACCTGGCCTAGTTGCTGATGTGGCTGTGCAGGAACCATATTCACCCAGTGGGCCGTAAAGGACATATATTGTCCCTGACCGTAGTTAACAGCTCCACACATCGGCACTGCCGTGCACTTTGGCGGACACCGACAGGCTCAAGGATTGGCCTACCTTCTGTTCTACATACGTGTGCAGGGCTGATATTGCCTTTTTGGCAAAGAAATGACTTGGGATTCTCCACCTCGGCTTGGCAAAAGCAATTGTTCTCTGAAAGGTGCAGAGTCCACCGCTTAGAAAGGGAGGGACTGCAGCACCAGCAACTTGGCCAGGAGTACGTTCAGCTTCTGCGCTGTTGGTGCACGCATACTGCTGTCTCTTGGCAATCGCTTCGGTGATCGATTGCTGACAGAATGACTGACGAGGAGCAGGAGCATCAGGACCAGCAGATGATGTGAAGGACACAGTTCCCTTCAGCTGAGGTGGTAGAGCCTTTACTGCCTGAAATCGAGTGCGTGCCACTGGGTGATACAGCGGTTGCTGCGGCAGGCTGGACCACCCAATTGGAGCCACGGTTCTCCCAGGCCCATTTATGGTGACGCTGAATATGTTGACGCAGGGCTGTGGTGCCAACATTGGCACCCTGGCCATGCTTCACCTTCTGCCCACAGATTCTACAAATGGCCATATTCACCTCCGGCGGCTTAACAAAAAACTGCCACACTATCAGTAGGTGATTTTACCCCCAACACTCCGCACTGACCGCCGCTGCTTCCATGAACCCCTGCACCACAACTTTCTGGGCAGGTAGGCTCCTGCGAAGCGGATGGTCTACCCCAGGTACATTTGGCTCCCAACCTCCCACTGCTGCCACCCTGACTCCCGGCCATGCTAGCGACTTGCTGGCTCTGCTGCTTCCTCACGGGCCAGCTGCCACCTTCTTCTCCCGATGATTATTATGAAGCCCCTAATTCACCCGGCTCCCAAGTGCGATCGCCTACATCGACTACTGTCTGCACGTCACTGATGTCCTCTTCAATGGTCTCTAGGTCAGGAGCCTGACCACTCTCAACACCAGCTCCCACACCACTCTCCATCACTACTTGCCGCCTACTGGGGGATGCGGCGGATGTCTCCTCCACATCTTGGCTGGCCAGTAGCTGCTGACTGTCCTCTAGTAGCTCATCCTCGCTGTATAGTGGGGCATACAGTACTTCTGGCTGAGGGAACAGAAAATGAAAGAGGCAGGTTGGGGACAGGTGAGAGCATAGAGCCTGCTCTCGGGCCATGCCAACTAAGGGTTGTCTGACAAACCCACGATTCTTGGCTGGGGGGCTGGGGGTGTCTGATGTCATTTGCGACAAAGTCGAAGACCGAGTCAACCATTCAAGAACCGCTGGGTTACTGGTCAAAACACAACCGGTAGCTGACACCGGGAGATCAGTCGCTAGGATATGCCCCCATTGTCTGATAAGGTGCGGGTCCCAGCAGTGGAACCTGCACCTATGTCAAGAATGGAGCGGCGAGAGCTGTGCCTGGAGGACCCCGGGTTTCCCGGGTTCCGGCCACCACTAGGCGCAGCTCCCTGCTGCTCCCATAGAAATCTATTGCTGTTGATACTTCATGCCTAATCAGAGTTTTTAGGTTAGACATAAATGACGGAGATTCTTCAGTAACTATTGTTTCGGTGCATTTTTTGCAGAGAGGTTTTTTTATATGATGAGGACAAAGACTTCCTGCATATAGCACATCTGTTAGTGGTCTTATGCTCCTATAATGACAGACATATGTATAAGCAACATCAAAGGAGACAAAAAATATCCCTATCTCTTGCCAATTTTTCCAAGAGATGGGTACTGACCGGACCCGGGGCTGCAGCAGAATCAGAAGGCCTATGAGACTCAGCAGAGGGCTCTGGTGGGGAAGACATCACAAAGTAGCAGTGTATCAAACAAACTACAGCTCACCTCTGTCTTCTGGCACTTTAAATTTCAAATTTGGCGCCAATCGCATTAGGCCACGCCCCCATGATGACGTCACTGACGGCCAATGCAGTGCGGCGGCGTCCGGCCACCACGCCTCCCCTGTACAACGTAGAGGGGGAAGAGGGAGTCCCCACCCCTCGGGGAGTCCGTTCCTGCGCCCGATTCTGCTATCCCACGCTCCACCAACGTGAGCGTGGGGAATATGTCCGGGGCTGCCTCGCGTGAGAGGGCTTAAGCCTAGGACCAGAGAAGGCACGCATGTAGTGCCCGGAGCCTCCGGTCCCTGCACAGCCCTCCTGGCAACCGCGGAGAACCCAGGGGAGAGACCAGGCTGTGCGGAAGATTTTTAAGGGCAGCGTACCACCCGAAGCTTCCCGGCATCCCGAGGTACAGGAAACAAAAACTGATCTACGTAAGAGGAGGGATCTTTTTAAGCTTCCTGGTGGTTTGTTTCCTGTCCCTCGGGGCGGTGGAATCCTCCTGTGGTGCCGCTGTGGAGGCGTAGGGGAAATGGCTGTTCTGGCACAGTTTATTTTTTGTTTTGTTTTTTACAATGTTCACCTGACCGGTTAGTTCATATGCCATTTTTATAGAGCAAATTTTTAAGAATGTGAACCATGTGATATTTTTGTAGAGAAATTCTTTACGTGTGTGGCGATACCAATAGGTCTACTTTTTAAAATTTTATTTCAGTTTTACACAATAAAAAACAGTTTGATTAGTACTATTTTGGGATACATACGGCTTTTTGATTGCTTGGTATTACATGTTTTGTAAATGGTTTTCACCTCAGGGGGAAGGTAGTGTGATACTTTCATAGAGCAGTTTGTTACGGACATGACGATACCGAATATGTCCAATTTTTACATTTATTTCAGTTTTACACAAGCATTTTTGAAAGAGATTTTTATGTTTCCATTTTCTGAAAGCCATTACGTGTGTGTTTGCTGCAGCAGAATCAGAAGGCCTATGAGACTCAGCAGAGGGCTCTGGTGGGGAAGACATCACAAAGTAGCAGTGTATCAAACAGGGACCCGCACCTTTCAGACAATGGGGGCATATCCTAGCGATATGCCCCCATTGTCTGAGATATGAATAACTGTTTAAGCTCCCTCTAGTTGTGGTGGCAGACAGAATGTTACTGTAACTGTTTATGCAGAGGATTTGGAGCTCTGTTTAACCCCTTGGAGACCTATGACATACTAGTACGTCAAGATGATCAGGCGGGCACCAGAACAGTGCGCACACAATCAATGCAGGGGCCTGGCAGTCGCTGACAGCCGGGCCCCTACTGTATCTGCCGGCATTTCTTTAAACCGCAATGTCGGCGGATTAACACCTTGTATGTCACTGTCAAAGCTGACCACAGCATGTGGAGGGTTTGCGTCTGGATTTCCATACCCATAGGGCCCCTGTGCTGTGATGGGGACCCGATACCTTCCACAGGCATCGAGGCTTGCCTTCTACGGATGCCTAGGAGATCCAGCCCTTTAGGCTGGGTCTCCTAGGCAACTGTTAGTGTATTACTAGTACTAGTAATACACTGACAGGCAATGCATTACAATATACATGTATTATAATGCACTGCAGAGGGAATCAGATCCCCAAAAGCTGAAGTCCCACACTGGGAAAAAAAATTTAAAGTTTTTCATTGTGGAAAAAACACACCTTTCCAATACACACACATAAAGTTTCTCTAAAAATAGAGAAAACAAAAGAAAGACTTATTAGGTATCACCATGTCTGTTACTACCAGCACATATACAACATAATGCATATCCCAAAATGCCCCCCTATCAGATGAACGCCTTAAATTTAAAAAAAAAACCTGTGCCTAAAAAGCCATTTTTTTGTCATCTTACATCACAAAAAAGTAATACTTAGCGATCAAAAATCTGTATATACCCCAAAATAGTACTAATCAAATAGTACCTCATCCTGCAAAAAATGAGCTCCTACATAAGACAATCGCCCTAAAAATAAAAAATAGCTTTCAGAAAATGGAGACATAAAAATTTCTTTCAAAAATGCTTGTGTAAAACTGAAATAAATGTAAAAATTGGACATATTCGGTATCGTCATATCCGTAACAAACTGCTCTATGAAAGTATCACACTACCTTCCCCCTGAGGTGAAAACCATTTACAAAACATGTAATACCAAGCAATCAAAAAGCCGTATGTATCCCAAAATAGTACTAATCAAACTGTTTTTTATTGTGTAAAACTGAAATAAAATTTTAAAAAGTAGACCTATTGGGTATCGCCACACACGTAAAGAATTTCTCTACAAAAATATCACATGGTCCACCCCTAAGATGAATGCCGTAAAAAAGTATAAAAACTGTACCAAAACGACCAATTTTTTGGTCACCTTGCCACATAGTATAATATTGAATGATGAAAAAATCATATGTACCAATAAAAATGTTAACTCTTCCTACAAAAACAAGCCCCTACACAAGACCGACAGAAAAATAAAAAAAATATTGCTTTTAGAAAATGGAGACACAAAAATGATTTTTTCAAAAATTCTTTATTATGTAAAACTGAAACAAAGTAGGCATATTTGATATTTTCACATTCTTAAAAATTTGCTCTATAAAAATGGCATATGAACTAACCGGTCAGGTGAACATTGTAAAAAACAAAACAAAAAATAAACTGTGCCAGAACAGCCATTTCCCCTACGCCTCCACAGCGGCACCACAGGAGGATTCCCCCGCCCCCAGGGACAGGAAACAAACCACCAGGAAGCTTAAAAAGATCCCTCCTCTTACGTAGATCAGTTTTTGTTTCCTGTACCTCGGGATGCCGGGAAGCTTCGGGTGGTACGCTGCCCTTAAAAATCTTCCGCACAGCCTGGTCTCTCCCCTGGGTTCTCCGCGGTTGCCAGGAGGGCTGTGCAGGGACCGGAGGCTCCGGGCACTACATGCGTGCCTTCTCTGGTCCTAGGCTTAAGCCCTCTCACGCGAAGCAGCCCCGGACATATTCCCCACGCTCACGTTGGTGGAGCGTGGGATAGCAGAATCGGGCGCAGGAACGGACTCCCTGAGGGGTGGGGACTCCCTCTTCCCCCTCTACGTTGTACAGGGGAGGCGTGGTGGCCGGACGCCGCCGCACTGCATTGGCCGGCAGTGACATCATCATGGGGGGCGTGGTCTAATGCGATTGGCGCCAAATTTGAAATTTAAAGCGCCAGAAGACAGAGGTGAGCTGTAGTTTGTTTGATACACTGCTACTTTGTGATGTCTTCCCCACTAGAGCCCTCTGCTGAGTCTCATAGGCCTTCTGATTCTGCTGCAGCCCCGGGTCCGGTCAGTACCCATCTCTTGGAAAAATTGGCAAGAGATAGGGATATTTTTTGTCTCCTTTGATGTTGCTTATACATATGTCTGTCATTATAGGAGCATAAGACCACTAACAGATGTGCTATATGCAGGAAGTCTTTGTCCTCATCATATAAAAAAACCTCTCTGCAAAAAATGCACCGAAACAATAGTTACTGAAGAATCTCCGTCATTTATGTCTAACCTAAAAACTCTGATTAGGCATGAAGTATCAACAGCAATAGATCTTCGGTTACCAGCTGCTTCCATCTCGGCTCAACCATCAACTTCTAGAGCCACTTTAGCCAGCCTACCAGAAGCGCCTCTTGAAGAGGGGGAAGATGAGTATTCAGATGCTTCTGATGATGTCGCAGGAAAACCTTACTGTATTCCCGAAGACACTGAAATATTATTAAAATCCATTAGATCCACTATGGTTTATGAAGATAAGAGAGAATCTCTATCCATACAAGACCAGATGTTCCAGGGTCTGGGAGAGAAAGAAAAAAATTAGTTTTTCCAGTTCGCAAAAATGTGGAAAGCCTTATCAGAAAGGAATGGAAAGATCCTGAAAAAAGAGCCGGAATTTCCAAATCCTTCAAAAGGAAATATCCTTTTAGTGCAGAAGATTCCGCTATATGGGATACCATTCCTAAAGTAGACGCTCCTATAGTGAAAATTTCAAAGAAGGCATCCTTACTATTTGAGGACATGGGCCTTCTAAGAGACCCGATGGAGAAAAAAGCTGAAGGATTACTGAAAAGATCTTGGGAAAATTCAACAGCAATGCTGAGACCGGCCATAGCCGCAACCTGCACCGCAAGATCTCTGAGTATCTGGTTAGAGCAACTGGAGGAACATCTGGCTGTGGGGACGCCCAGCGAAGAAATCTTAGCCTCATTACCAGTGCTAAGACAAGCATCTAATTTTCTGGCGGACTCATCAGCGGACTTGGTAAAAATGTCAGCCAGATCTGCCGCATTAGCCAACGTGGCAAGGAGAACCGTATGGCTGAAACTATACAGCGGAGATGCAGGATCAAAAGGAAGATTGTGTGCCTTACCCTGCGAAGGAGATCGGTTATTCGGCACGGGTCTGGATGACATTCCAGAAAAGGCTTCAGATAAAAACAAGGGATTCCCGTCTGAACCTCGTTTTTTTCAACAGCGCCAGTCCTTTCGTAGTCAACGTAGAGGACGATTCGACCAAAAAAGAGGTAGTGGGCCTGACAGATCTCAACACTCAAGAGGCAAATGAAGAGGTTTCCTTTTCAACCCTAGCAATACCAGAGGGAGACAATGACGCCAGATTACCAGTGGGAGGAAGGCTAAAATGGTTCACCTCAGCCTGGTCAAAAATAACCTCTTCTCCCTGGGTCCTCCAAGTGATCTCGTCAGGTTACAGGCTGGAATTCAAGAACACTCCGCCTTCAAGGTTCGTGATAATAAGGAATCCTCTCAGCCAAAACGCTTTAGAGCAGGAGATATTATCTCTCCTGGAGAAGCAGGTCCTAGTACCAGTTCCATCCTCCCAATGGGGGAAAAGATTCTACTCTCCAGTATTCCTTATACGGAAACCAAATGGTTAATACCGAACCATCATAAATCTAAAAGACCTCAACTGCTACCTCAAATACAAGAGGTTCAAAATGGAGACCATCCGCTCGACAGTAAATATTCTCCAGAAGGATTGTTTCATGGCTACCCTGGACCTCAGCGATGCCTACTACCACATACCCATCCACAGAAACTTTCAAAAATTTCTCAGGATTGCTCTATGGATCAAGGGAAGTCTACACCATCTTCAGTTTCAAAGCCTTCCCTTTGGCCTAAGCGCGGCCCCCAGAATTTTCACCAAAGTAATGTCAGAAGTCCCATCATTCCTTCACCTTCAAAACATACAGGTAATACCATACTTGGACGACTTCCTGATCTGGGCGAGCTCACGGGATCTCCTGGAAATCCAATTGAGATACGTACAGAATTTTCTCCCCACGTTAGGTTGGAAGATATACCGGGAGAAATCTCACCTACACCCAGTGCAACAAAGTCTTCCTGGGCATATTACTGGACTCAGATCAGATGATGTCATTTCTGCCGGAGGAAAAAAGATTCTCTCTCTCTCCTGCCTTGTATCCAGATTCCTTCACAAGTCAACGGTCTCTATAAGAGAGGTTATGAAGCTGCTGGGCTCCCTGACGGCTACCATCCCAGCGGTTCGATGAGCTCAATCCCACACCCGGGATCTACAGAATTTCCTATTGCATTCCTGGGACAAACGCCACGACTCCTTGGACAAAAAACTGTCCATTCCGAGCCACATCAAAGTATCCCTAAATTGGTGGAGACTCCATCGAAATCTTCAGAGAGGGATAGCATGGAGGCCTCTTCATCCAGTAGTTATTACAACGGATGCCAGCGGCAGCGGTTGGGGAGCTCATTCCGCAGGCCTACTAGTCCAGGGATCCTGGGAAGGTCAATTGAAGGGAGCCTCCTCCAATCTGAAAGAATTATCGGCGGTCCGACAAGCCCTGCAAACTTTGAGTCCTTCCATCAGAGGAAAGCATGTCAGAATCCTCTCCGACAACAGCACTACGGTGGCATATCTCAACAGACAGGGGGGAACGAAAAGCAGTAGTCTGAGTCTAGTAGCGAGAAGATCTTCCAGTGGGCAGAGAGCAACCTGGAATCCATTACCTCAGTACATCTAAAAGGTACTCAAAACCAGGTTGCAGACTTCCTCAGCCACAGACCCCTGAAAGAGGGAGAATGGTGTCTCAGCCAAGAGGTATTTCTTTATCTCACAAAGATGTGGGGATATCCATGCATAGACCTATTTGCCAGTCACCAAAACCGACAAGTTCCGGCCTATTTCTCCCTAGAAAAGAACAACTCGGCTTGGGGAACCGATGCCCTTTGCCAAACCTGGCCAGACGGCCTCCTATATGCTTTCCCTCCCTTCTCTCTACTATCAAAGACGATTGCAAAGATCAAGGAACTAGAAGCTCATGTCATGCTCATAGCTCCGTTCTGGACAAAACGTCCTTGGTTTCCCCTACTCCTGAAGATGTCAAAGGGGGATTACAAAATCCTTCCAGATGTTCCGGATCTGTTGTTCCAGGGACCAGTGCTTCATCCAAAGGTCCATCATCTACACCTTGCAGCATGGAGACTGAACGCGCCCTCCTAAAAGCAAAAGGCCTTTCAGACAAGGTAATCGCTACCCTTTTGTCCAGTCGTAAGGAGGTTACTTCACAGATCTATCATAGGATCTGGAAGACCTTCTTAAAATTTGCTAAGTATAGTTGGGACCCGTCAGCTCCCCCAGACATATCTATTATACTTGACTTCCTTCAGGCAGGTATGGATAAAGGATTGAGGCCCTCCACCCTGAAAGTTCAGGTGGCAGCGCTCAGTGTTTTTCTGGATACAAGATTGACGGAGCTTCCTCTTATTTCCAGATTTATTAAAGGGGCATCTAGATTACTTCCGCCCCAACATGCGTTAGTACCCCCTTGGGACTTAAATCTCGTATTATCTGCCTTGACGGGACCGCCCTTTGAACCCATCCTGGACATCTCGTTAAGATACCTCACCTTAAAAACAGCCTTTCTCCTGGCAATAACAGCCAGGAGAGTAGGTGAAATTCAGGCGTTTTCTTGTGTTCCTCCATATTTAAACATTCTGGAGGATCGCATAATCTTAAAACATCATCCCTCTTTTCTGCCCAAAGTGGTCTCGAGATTTCATAGACAACAGGAGATTTGCCTACCATCTTTTTGCCAGAATCCAGCCTCAGACAAAGAAAGGAAGTTCCATAATTTGGATGTCCACCGATGTGTGTTGACCTACTTACAGCGGTCTAAGGAATTTAGAAGCTCTGACCATCTCCTTGTACAATTTCAGGGAAAAAATAAAGGCAAAGCGGCAAGTAAGCTAACAATCGCCAGATGGATAAAGACGGCTATATCATCTGCCTATGAAGTGAACAACAAAGTAGTTCCGACCTCCTTAAAAGCCCACTCTACCAGAGAAATGTCAGCATCCTGGGCTATGACCGCTTCGGCCTCGCTGGAACAAATATGTAAAGCAGCCACTTGGGCCTCACCATCTACCTTCTTCCGTCACTATAGACTGGACGTATTATCTAATCAGGACCTGTCCTTCGGACGCAAAGTCCTTTCAGCAGTAGTCCCTCCCTAGTAAAGAGTACTCTGCTATTCCTCCTGTGGTGCTGCTGTGGAGGCGTAGGGGAAAGATAATTACTTACCGGTAATTGGATTTCCCTTTTAGCCTCCACAGCGGCACCACAGGAGGATTCCCCCGTCCCCAGGGACAGGAAACAAACCACCAGGAAGCTTAAAAAGATCCCTCCTCTTACCTAGATCAGTTAGTTTCAGAGAACCTTATTGGATGCAAGCACACAACATTTATTAATAATTCAATCATTACAATGCAAGCAAACACTGTAGTTGACATAAGACATATAGGGAGGAAAATGTTGCCGCTGTGGAGGCTAAAAGGGAAATCCAATTACCGGTAAGTAATTATCATCTTTTTTGGCTACCTTGTCTCACAAAAAGCGTAATATAGAACTATCAAAAATCATATGTATCCCAAAATACCAACATAACTATCGCCTTATCTCATAGTTTCCAATATGGGGTCGCTACTTGGTAGTTTCTACTGTAGGGGTGCATCATGGTGCCTAAAAAACAGTCAGTAAAATCTGCCCTCCAAAAACCATATGGTGTGCCTTTCCTTTTGAGCCCTGCTGTGTGCCCATACAGTGGTTTACGACCATGTTTTTGTAAACTGCAGAAACGGGTAATCAGCATTGAGTTTTGTTTGGCTGTTAACCCTTGATGTGTTACAGGAAAAAATGAATAAAAATGGAAATTTGCCAAAAAAGTGACATTTTAAATTACTTAACTGAACTGGTCCTAAAAGTGGGTTTTGGAAATGTTCTTAAATTTTAGGAATTACTTCTAATATCCCCCCCAAAGAATTGTTACCATTGTTTTGTAAATGTAAAGTAAACATGTGGGAAATGTAAAGTAATAACTATTTTGAGGTATCACTATCTGCCTTAAAAGCAGAGAAATTAAAATTTAGAAAATTGTGAATTTTTCCCAACTGTTCGTAAATTTAGGATTGTTTTGTACATAAAGTAAACTATATCTACTCAGATTTACCAATGTCATGAAGTACAATGTGTCATGAGAAAACAGTCTTGGATAAGTAAGTGTTCCAAAATTCTTACCACATAAAGTGACACATGTCAGAGTTGCAAAAAATGGCCTGGGCAGGAGGGTGAAGAAATGGCTGTGTCCTTAAGTGGTTAAGAAACATGTAGCTTCAGCTAGGAAAGTAGAGTGACTGATAAGACATGGGCTTGTATTATCTTGGGCTTTCTTGGGGGAATGGGAGAGAATGCTCTTTGAATGTGATAGCGAAGGTGTATTCTCTATATTTAGCACCTACACACTGGATTTGTGAGGAGTCCTAGATTTGTGGGGGTCCAACTGCCAGAAGCAGATACTTTTGGTTCCCCATTCACCACAGCTGCAGGACCACAGCTAAATGGAGTAGTGATTGATCATGCAATCTGCTGCTCCATTCAAAGTCTATGAAAACAGCTAAGGACAGAGCTATTTATGTCAGTGCAAGTCTTTAAAGGGGTTGTGCTGGAAGTATATATTGATGAACTATCCTCAAGACAGGACATCAACATCTAATTGTCGGTGGTCCGACACCTGGCACCCCTGCTGACCAGCTGCTTAAAGAGGAGGTGGCGCTCCTTGCGAGTGCTACTTCCTCTTCATTACACTGCCCATCTTTGGAGTCTCAGCGCCACAGTGTAATTACAAATACTCACTCCTTTCACATGAATGGAGTGTGTACTTGTAATTACACTGTGCGATTGCTGTAAAGGAAACGATGGGCAGTGTAATGAAGAGGAAGTAGCGCCTCCTCTTCAAACAGATGATTGGTGAGGGGTACTGAATGTTAGACCCCCACCAATCAGATATTTATGACCTATCATGGGCATAAGTCAACCATATATACTGCCTGCACAACCCCGTTAAACTCCTAGCCATGGTATTAAGGGCTTACTCCCACCAATCTAGCAGTATGATAGGTGATGGAATCTCTCTTTAACAAGCCACCTACCAAAAGGATTGGTACATCTGATTTAGTGCATGTTCACACAATGTATTTTGACCACGTCAAAATCCGCTGCGTATCCCACAGATTAAAACTGCTGTGGTTTCTGAGGTAGGTGTTCATTTTGAGTGGTGTGGTGGTGGTGGGCTCATGGTTTAGCTCCATTGAATGCAGGTAAACCTGTGGCTTTCAAAGATGTCGGTGCATTGACTTCTCCAAGAACGGACATGTATGTTCTTTGTGTGGTCTGGAAAACTGTGAGAAAACTCTTTGGCCACATGAACTGTGGTGGAGGACATATCAGCACAGTTTTCAGTGCGAAGACCCATGTCAAAAATCCCTCATCTGAATTGGTCCTACAGTAAGACATTTACTCATTTTGGTCAATTGCAGGGCATGGCCTGGAGTAACGTGATGAATGAGCTTCGTCTTGGGATCAGTCTCCGCAGCCTTGACCAGCGTTCCTACACTGCACTCCCTGTAGAGTATGCTCTTACTCCATATGAGCTACTGATGGACGACATCCGGTCTAAGAGATACGTCCTGCGTCCAGTAAAGGTGGTACTTTACATATGATCTTGAATCAATTACGTCTTACTCTAGTCACATCCTAAGCTGTATAGACAATGTCCTAAATATCTGCCATTTAATTCCAGGAGTGTGATCAGAATAAGTCAAGCAGAAGTGAAGACAACGTCATTTTGGACCTGATTCGCACACATACGCTGAAACCGGTACGCTGCAGCCTTCCTTATTCCTAGTGTGGTGGGTGAATGGATCTAGTGGACATGTTTGGGGGGAAGGGGGGTGGTAGTGAGGGTTAGGAAATAACAGAGTAATGGAAGTTCACATAATGATGTTTCTGCAGAAACTCTACACGTGGCTTCATAGAAAGTAATACTAGATATTATGTCTCTCCTCCAATTCCCCCCCCCCCCCCCAAGGCATCAGAGAGGAAGCTGAAAGAGCGATCCCAGGAGGAGCCAAGCCTCCATGATCAGCTGATGTCCGAAATTAAATCTGCAAAGACTCTAAGATCAACCTTAGATGTAAAAAGAAGTTTAATACAAGGTGATGTGGTGGTCTGCCATGATGTGGATTTATGAAATGTATATTTTTTTATTTTTTGGGGGAGGAGAGGTTCTCAGTGCCAAAATTGTCTGTGGTCATGTTAAAGGGAACCTGTCACCTCCTGTAGCCAAAAAAAACTGTTAGTAGTACCTTAATTTAGGCGCCAGGGTGATGCTGAAATAAGATCTTCATAAGGAGAAGAGATTCCTCAAAGTGGCAGAAATTGATCTTTTAATTCTCCTGCGCGCTGTCTTGACTCCGCTTGAAGTCAAGGGGGCAGCGGACTCCTTGCTTCAAGTCAATCAAACCACTCCCCTGGTCAACTTGACTGACAGGTTGCCGTTGGACCGGGGACCGCGCAAGTCTCGCGCATGCGCGGTGCGCGATATCTCCCTGCGCGATCCCGGCCCCGGCTCTTCACTTTGCCGGCGCTTTTGTCTGTACAGCGCATGCGCCACAGAAGCAAGCGAGCGCGCTTGGCAGAGCGCGCCCGCCGTCCCTGCACACAAGGGGTCATTGAAAGCGTCGGAACGCCCGGCCGTACGCTGGCAAAGTTAAGAGCCGGGGCCGGGATCGTGCAGGGAGATATCACGCACTGCACATGCGCGAGACTTGCGCGATCCCCAGCCCAACGGCAACCTGTCAGTCAAGTTGACCAGGGGAGTGGTTTGCTTGGCCGCTGCCCCGGTGACTTCAAGCGGAGTCAAGACCGCGAGCAGGAGAATTAAAAGATCAATTTCTGCCACTTTGAGGAATCTTTTCTCATTATGAAGATCTTATTCAGCATCACCCTGGTGCCTAAATTAAGGTACTACTAACATTTTTTTTTTTTGGCTACAGGAGGTGACATGTTCCCTTTTAAGTCTTTCAGTTCGTCCCTATGCAAGTAAATGCAATACTAGACATAGCATATTCATAGGGGGGGCGACGGAAGCTGACCCATTTTTTTTTTCTTTTTCCCCTGCCATTTATTTAGATGAAGAATTTAAAGTTTCCAGCAACACCTGCGCGGTGCAGCGTGAATATTCCTTATACAGTTGCAGAATGGGGAACAGGTGGAATTGGCTGCCTTTTGGTGATCCACTGGACAATGGAGTTGATGTAAGTGTTTTATTTTCTTTTTTGAAGGAGCACATGGAAACTGGGTTACGGACATGCAGACTATTTAGTAACTGAGGTTCTCTTTCTTGTATAATCACTAGTTTATGGTTTTCTTTCCAGGGCAGACTCAGCTGGCACCCTGAATTCAGCTATGAATCTTCATCTGAACACAGGTTTTCTGACCTGACATCGAGCAGCACTGGTAATTGAGTGGAATCTATGATTGAGAATTACTTGAATGCTAGTATATTACAAACTGGAATAGTACTCAGTGTCAGGCTGCTGAAATAGCTAAGTTTTTGGAATGCGTAGATTCCTTCATGATGCAACCATGCGCTTATCGCTATATAAACTGCTAAATGTGTGTGTGTATCGTTAAGATATCGACAGTATCGCCCATAACAGTGACCTCCACAGCCCTCCCACCCCTTAACATTAACCCCCCCCCCCCACAGTGCCCCTCTTCCTCCACAACAGCAACCCCTTTAACAGTGACCCACTCACACCTCCCCGTCCCTTTAACGGTGACTTCCACAGTGCCCTGCTTTCTTAAAATGTGACCTCCACTGCAGTCCACCTCCTTAGCTTTGACCTCCACAACACTCCACCCGCCCCCCTAACAAAGACTTCCACAGCAGGGTGATATTGTCTTTAATTGACAGTATATAAAACCCCACAAAATTAGTATACACTTAAGGTCATGTGAGTTACATCAGCCTATACAGCAACATTGGCTAAGCATCGCAATCAAAATCATATTAACTAACACATAAGCGGTCTTATACTAAGAATGTCCTTCATTACCTATAGCAACCAATTAGGACTCATGTTAATTACCTGTAGCAAAATAGAAGCTGAGCTGTGATTGGTTGCTATATGCAACCTGATGAATATGACCCATTTTAAGGAGGTGGGGCACTGTGGGGGGGGTCAGTGTTAAGGGGTGGGATGCTGTGGAGGTCACTGTTAAGGGGGGATACTGTTATCTTTTAACTACACACAAACATTAAATGAAATAGATAAAATATACCTGTGCAAAGCCAGGTCCTTCTGCTAACATATATATATACATTATATATATATATATATATATATATATATATATATATATATATATATATATATATATCACATACACAAGGTTTAAACTTTACATGTCATGGATTTGTAGTGGAAACTGAAAATACAAATCAAGGACAGGATTTTTTTCCCTCAGACACTACGGCGGATGGAAGAAAACCTGCTTTTTGTGGACTGTCAATCAATTTGCAAACTGTTAGCAAACATGCTGTGCGGTATCCATAAATACAGACTGAGATACTGAGAATTCCACCCAGTATACAGGACAAGAGAAGTGGTACTGTGCAGTGTCCATATATACAGAATAAGAGCAGATACTGAGAATTACACCCAGTATACAGGACAAGAGACGTGGTACTGTGCAGTATCCATGTGACAATCATGTGACGTGAACATATCCCAAAGGTCCTTTACCTTCTCCTATATGCATCTATGCCTTGGGATTAGTGTACATCCTAGTCTTGTAACAGTTTTGCTGCAACTCATAGCAAAAACCACAATAAAACCATGTTGTAGGGCAGAAGGCTAAATTGTTTCACTGCCAGAGACTCAATTTGTATCAAGAATCGTGCACCCCTGTGGCTATGGTGGGAAACCTTTGCTGGATTTTGTTTTCTCAGCAAGAGATGTCCCCTCCAAATATTAGCTGTAAATCTATGGGAATTATGAAATCCAGTGGTTACATGGTGGTTTTTCAGCTGCATTTTTTTATCGAGTGTTTTTTCATACCCTTCTCTAGAGGGCAACAAAGCATAGCAAACGTTGGAAGAGTTTTTTTTTTTTCTTTTTTCCAAAAAAGCCAAAGTTAAGTAGTGTTCCAATAACAATATGGGATCCCCAACAATCTGTTATCAGATTGTTATTGAAACAATCTTCTCTTCCTACGTTTTCTGGCCCTGTACCCACTGCACCCTCCCTGACATGAATGGAGAAGTTAATCAGGCAAGCATACAGCAGAGATGGAGATGGCCAATAACTGTTCTTGGCTATTTCCGAAACTCCCATCGAAATAGTGCCGGCTTCTTTTCATTTCATGGGGGCTGCAGGGGGTATGAGGCCCATGTTCTCGTGATCGTGGGGGTCCCAGCAGTAGGACCCCCACCAATCTGATAGGGGATAACTTAGGAGATATGCCCTATCCAAACAACCGGGAATACCCTTTAAGCTTTATTTTGAGCCAACTGATTCTCAATTCCCTGATGTCCTATTCTCTAGATCTTTCCTTTTTTCCTGTGCTGACTTCCTCCCAAGTGGACCTGAGGATGACCAGTATTTCAAACTCTGAGAAGCGGACATCATATGCCCACAAGAGGTCAAACTCCTATGAGGGATCGTTCCAAGGCAGCAGCTTTAGGAAGGTGGGTATTCTTCATTAGATATAAACTGGTCACAAGGTGTCCTACAGCTGGCAACTCTAGGGATCAGCTGCAATCTGGCAGATCCTGGCAACAAGAGTTTAATTCTCCTGCAGCACCCTACAGGTGAATTGAAACCTCAAAGGTTTCCATTCAAATCAATATGCTACCTGTTTGATGCATGTATATGCTAGTTCCTCCAGAGAGATGTTGCTTCCCAGTAACACAAAATGGTAGAATTCTGAATTTGTTTTTAGTTACATTTGTAAACCCCACCCTGGCCAGGAAGATTTTTAGAATGTCTTTTCAAGGTAAATTTGCTTTAACCCTTTCCCCTCTTGTGCTTTACTTTTTGTGCTTTAATTGGCCAGCCCCTCAAAAACTCTCCATGATTCAGTTAGTATGTTATTTTGATGAAACATTTTTGCACATACTGGTATTTCTTGAGTGGTTTTATCCTTTTCTCAGCCGAATCTTCTAAAAGTTGAATAACTGTCATTCCTATAGATAGGCTCAGGTTTTTGTGTATTCCAGAGTTGGCGCACTCCAAGGATTCATCTACCCCCGACTATCTCAGACTTAATCCCAGTACGAAGATTAATTGTGAAAAACGAAATGCTGGTGTTTGCATCAACTAAAGACTTTCCTGGGTACAAGGTAACTTTAAAGTGATTGTCCCACAAAACATATTCTACATTTCGCATACCAGCACTTGAATCTGAATACTTTTGTAAAGTGCATAATTAAAAATTCACTATAGTCACTGTTCAATGAAATGTATCTGTATAGTGCCACCTGCTGTTTTTTTTCTTTTCCCTGTTTCTCTGGCCACCTCCCTGATGCTCAGTTCCATCCTTCAACTGACACCTGTTATATCTGTTAGAAGCTGTGACCGTTACAGGGAGTGATTTGCAGCAGAATGAACAAGCCCGCTGAGCTGCCACTTTGAAATAAATCTATCAAAGCTATAAAGGGAAGGGTGGGGGGCTCCAAATGAGGTACAGGGATGGTTCTAGTTTTTTTTAGATTATCGTGTACTAATATATATATATATATATGGTGTGGTGAGAAGGTCATGGTTTTGTTTTTCCCTAACATGTCTTCCAGGCTTGCTCCAGTTGTTACCGAAAGAGGCTCTTCTTCTCCTGGCTGTTCTCCTGCAAGTTCTGTGACAGGTACAAGAATTTTAAAGTACTAGTGTTTTTTGAACGTGGATCGGTCTTGCACAGGATAGGGCAGAAATGCTAGTTTGGTGGTGGTCTGACCTCTTGTTGGTTGGCCGGTTGTATGGACTGCTCAGTCACCCACTATTCATCTTTGTCATCCAGGTAAAGAAAAGATTTGTAAAATTATTCACAATGTTGTGTAAATATAAATTTGTAAATAGAAGCTCAATTAAAGGAAATCTGTGAGCTCCAAAACACACCCCCCCCATAGTAGAGAAACTAGAGTAAGTGTTGTATAGTGTAAATTGTGGTTAGTCCAGTTACGTAATTTATTTTCATACTCTCTTGCATTCTGATGCTGTGCCCCAACAAACCAACAGTAAAATGCATTGAGAGGACTCTTCTTTGAGGAGTCATCTCACACAGGAGTCCTCTCAATACATTTTACTGCTGGTTTGTGGGAGCTCCAGTATTGGAATGAAAGAGTATGAAGATAACAATTACTTAACTGGACTTGGCATCACTTACACTATACCCTGCTTACTCTAGTTAGGAGTTTCTTTTGGAGCTGATGGATTCCTTTTTAATTTTTTTGTATTTTTGCTTTTAATAATGTTTTGTTTTTTGTTTTTGTTTTTTTTGCAGGACAATCTGCCCTGAATGTCATATAGAGGTAAGATAACAAGTTTGAATATAATTCTATAAGCAGGCGATGGATAAACCCCTTCCCAACCAGAGCTGTACATATGATGCTGGCCAGGACTCAAAACATGGTGTGTGCTGCAGGCACCATAGCTGCTGGTTTTCTACTGTTTCAAATGGTAAAGACACATGGCACATGTATGTGATCAGCACATCACATATATTTCAAATGTGACCACAGCATCTGAGTAGGCTGGAAGCCGTGCTGAGATCAGGGAACCTGTTACACTGGGCTAATAGCCCGATGCCCCAAGCAAGCTTTGGCAGCTAGTAGTGGAATTAACCAATACAGGTCACTAAGTGGCAGCACTGTATATTAAATATGTAGCCATCAATGAACACAATGGGCAATCTAATGATTGGCAGTCATTCAGATTAAAAAAAAAAAGGTTACAAGAAAATAAAAGTTCAAATCACCCCCCTTTCCCCAAAATCCAAATAAAAGTACTTAACCAATCAAAGTACACATGGGCATTGCCGCATGTGAAAAAGCCCTTACTATTAAAATAATGATACTAATCCCATACAGTGAATGGCGTAACAGAAAAAAATAAACTGCCTATTCGCCATTTTTTTCCCCCCAATTCCATACCATTTGGAATTTTTCTTCCCCGCTTCCCACCACATTGTGTGCAACCATAAATTATGTAATTAGAAAGTACAACAAATAAGCCCTCATAACACTGTGAGCCAAAAGAGCAATGTTACGACTCTGAGAAGCCAGGGAGTGGAAAACAAAAACACAAAAAAGGAAAAACTGCCAAATTCTGGAAAATTCTAAAAATACCAAATGCCGCGTGTATTTTTCCCATACAAAATAAATACATTTATATTTTAATAGTATGGGTGTTTTGTGACATGCCTATGATCTTTTGTTTTTCTTTTTAATAGGGGAAAAGGGGTGTTTTTTAATTTATTTATTTTTTTAAATTTTACTTTACTATATTATCTACCGTATTTTTCGCTTTATAAGACGCACCCGAAGATAAGACGCACCCCAGATTTTAGATTAGGAAAATAAGAAAAAAATATTTTTCATCAGACCACATATCTGACCCCCCATAAATTTCAGGACATCACATCAGGCCCCCATCAGACCTCAGATCAGCCCAGCGTTCCCCCATCAGACCTCAGATCAGCCCAGCGTTCCCCCATCAGACCTCAGATCAGCCCAGCGTTCCCCCATCAGACCTCAGATCAGCCCAGCGTTCCCCCATCAGACCTCAGATCAGCCCAGCGTTCCCCCATCAGACCTCAGATCAGCCCAGCGTTCCCCCATCAGACCTCAGATCAGCCCAGCGTTCCCCCATCAGACCTCAGATCAGCCCAGCGTTCCCCCATCAGACCTCAGATCAGCCCAGCGTTCCCCCATCAGACCTCAGATCAGCCCAGCGTAACCCATCAGACCTCAGACCAGCCCACAGTGCCCCCATGAGACCACTCTGTGCCCCCATCAGACCTCAGACCAGCCCACAGTGCCCCCATTAGACTACTCTGTGCCCCCATCAGACCTCAGACCAGCTCACAGCGCCCCCATTAGACCACTCTGTGCCCCCATCAGACCTCAGACCAGCTCACAGCGCCCCCATTAGACCAATCTGTGCCCCCATCAGACCTCAGACCAGCTCACAGTGCCCCCATTAGACCAATCTGTGCCCCCATCAGACCTCAGACCAGCTCACAGTGCCCCCATCAGACCTCAGATCAGCCCAGCGTGCCCCATAACAATAAAATAAAAAACTTCACTTACCTGTCCAGCGCCCCGGCTCCGCTCCGGCGCTCCTTAGGCTTTCCGGCCCGACGCTGCACTGTCACCTGACTGCGTGCAGCGTCAGGTCATAGTGCGCACACTACGTCCTGACGCTGTACGCGTTCAGGACAGTGCAGCGCCGGGCCGGGAAGCCTGAGGAGCCGCGGCAGGACAAGTAAGTGAAGATTTTTATTTTATTGCTATGGTGCACGCTGGTCTGATCTGAGGTCTGATGGGGGGGGGGGTCCCGGCCCCCCGGCAGCTAAAACATACAAGTGAGCGCTTCCATAATGGAAGCGCTCACTTGTATTCGTTTTATAAGACGCACTGCAATTTTCCCCCTACTTTTGGGGGAAAAAAAGTGCGTCTTATAAAGCGAAAAATACGGTATATGCTGTCCGTGTCTTTTGCGAACCCATAGAAATGAACTGCAAAAAATGTGGATCAGACACAGACCAACACTAAGGTTGTGTGCATGAAACCGAAGACCCTGTTCACATGGCATCCTTTGATAGTCAGGATTTTGGGGTGGATTCCACTGCAAAATGTCTGTCGTGGCTACTTGAAATCTGCCTCCCAAGAAAGATGTTTCTTGCCGATGTAGATGGACGGATGTGTCCTTTTGCAGTTTATTTCCACCTAATGGGGAGTGAGCCTAAGGCATTCAAATGAAATAAATGGGGCAGAAACTGTGGCGGTTACTGCTGTGAAATATGTGGCGGATTTTGAGATTGCAAAATCCAGCGTTTTGATTTTTTTTTTTTTTTTTACGGCCCCGTATAAATGAATGGGTACACGTGTGGTTCTCAGTTTTTGTTTTTTTTTAATCTGACAAATAATTGTCCATTTTCAGATTTGCCCAAATATTTCCCCTCTGTTCTATTATAGTCCTAAAACAGCAGCATGCCACACACAAATTGCAACCGACGGACCTATTGTCTATAATGGGGTCTGTTAAAGGGAATATTAATTATTGATATTTTGGGTAATATCAATAATATTCACAAATAGGCGTAAACCCGCTTTCGTTAGTTCCGCCTATTTATAAAATATATATATATCTGTTGCCTGTACACGGCCTGATGCTATGTGCAAGTACAACTACAATACTGCTATCGCTATATTACTATAAAGACACTGCACACTGTATGTTAAATAATAAAAGGATTTATTACAAAATAACACGTCTACGGTCTAATATTTAAACAATACAGTTCAACACCTAGCTACACTGCACAATCCCACATACGGATTCCACCCACAAACTATCTAAACACATACACTCACACAGAAATACATATAATTACAGCAGTACCCTCCCAAGCCTACTACTAGCTGTCCCTAAAAGGGGTTACTTACAATACAGGGGTTATAGGGGAAAACAAGGAATGCAAGGGGTTATCTGCAGTGATAAGACACTGCAGGGGTCAGGAGTTTGAGGATAATTAGGGGTAACAGGGAGTTCCAGGGGTACTTAGCCAGTCTCTGTTTCTGGAGGGGCTGCTTGGCTCCATGTGTGTCTTCCTTCCTCTGTGGTGTTGAGCCTCCCTCCTTGTGGTCATGAAAGCTCTCCTGCTTGTGGTGGTGAAAGCTTCCTCCTAGTCCCCCAAATGCTGGACTATTTATCATAGGTAGGGGGGAAGGTGTGCACAGTCCATGCTATAAAAACAGGTTTAGCATGTCACTAACTACCTGTTTGGAGTCCGCACAAAAGGGCACTAGATATCAATCAGGTGTAATGAACCTTCACAATGCAAGGCCTTGGCCTGGAGGAGACCAACACCCGTCTTCATAGCAACCCTTGCTGTGAACAGCTGATACCAGAGGTGTGTGACAAAGGGTAGATGATCTTATCAATACTCTGTCCTTTGTGCCAGAGACTGTCATCAGGGCGGCATCTCCCTCCTGCAAGTGCGCTGGTATGCACCTCCAGGGGGATGCAGGGTGGAGGGTCAGTTTATATGTATATAGATAAATGCATATAAAACTGGGGCATATATACATGTATCTATATACATTAGGAGCAACTGGGGGCACAATATAATATATAGGGGGCATCATATGCATCAGAGGGCACCACATATTGGGGCATATCTGGAGACCCACAGATACGTATATAGAAGGCTCATACATAGATATAAATGTATATGCATGCCTAATTAAGGGGGCATGCATGCATATACACATATACATACCAGCACTTCCTTCTACAGGGTCCTATGGGTTTCAGTCGGGGAGGCCAACATTTGAAGGATTTTTGCAGACACTCTTGACAGAGCCTCCAACGTAGATGTAAACGAAGCCTTAGGGCATATGAGCTGGAACTATATTGAATTTTAACTCGTTAAGTAAACAGAGGCAAGAGTTTTTGACTTTGTAATGGCTTGTGTGCCGTGTCGTGGTAAGACCTGATATCACACTAAATTTTAGCGCTGATACATTTGTATATTAGTAAATGTGTATTCTTCTGTACAGATGTTGATGCCTTTCAAGCAATGCCTGCATCTTCCAGTAAGCTTCTTCAAAGCTTTGGTCTTGACTCGGGACAATGATCCTTACTGCCAAGAACAGAAAAATCGGATGTTCTTAAGGGAGGTCATGAACTGGGATTATTCCAGGTGAGTCCTGATGCAATCTTTTTTTATATATTTCCCATCTGAATTTCACGATGCTTTTACAAATTTTTCCAAAAATTCCACTTTTTTTTTTTTTTTTTAATAATGGTATGAGTAAGCAGATTACAGTATTTTCTACAGGACACCATGAAGAAGTCCTATGCTTCATTCTGTCCTAAGAAAAAAAAAAAATACCTGTTATTAAGGATGACAGAACAGTTTTCGGTCTGCGGACAAACCCAACTCTTTCCAGGTTCGCTTCGGAGGAATCCACTAAAATGGCCCAGATGAGCCAATCAGTGCTGCAGCAGGCAGGGAGGTGCCCTAGCAGAACATCATTCTGGGCTGGGCTCTGGATGAGGGTGGTTAGGTCTTAGTTTCTACTAGGAAAACGATCTTAGGGAGTCGGGGACAGTCAGTAATCAATCAGTCAAGCTTATTGCCAGGGACAGTGAAGGTAGCGGCTAGGATTCCAAAGAAGAATTGTGTGTTCTATACAATAGAAAGGAGCAGGGCAGCTGACAGACAGGAAGAGAGGAGACAAGACCTATGGCTAGCTGTGCCTGCAATCAGAAGTGCAAGTGCACCTCAAAAGCAGTTACCTGCAAGTAAATGTTTTCCTTTTGTTTCCCCCGTTTTCACAGAAATTATTTTATTTTTTTGTGGGGAGTGGGCACCATCTTTAAAGACTCGACATATACTGTACATTTACGTTGTACTGTATGTCGGAAAGGGGTTAATGGCATACCTCCCAACCGTCACGGATCCAGCGGGGCTGTCCTGGTACGGGGGAGGTATGTCCCGATCTCTGGCAGCTGTCCCTGCGTCCATAGGACGCAGAAACAGTTGCCTGAATGGTGATGAAGCACAGAGCCGGCATCGGCTCGCTGTTTCATCCATTCTCCCTCCCATCCTCCCTGTAGGCTCTCCGTACCTCCAGGCGACTCTCCACACCTTTGGTCTGGGTGGGAGGTGGGGTCGTCCGTCAGTCAGCCTTGGCTCCGCCCCCTCCAGACTAGAAAAGATGTCCTGCTGGTGATTCTGCTAGGAAGAAGTATTATGGTGTTTATTTTTTTCAACTTTCTATGACTGACACAAGGTGGACATATTACTGGGGGACAATATATTACTGGGGGCACAAATGTGGGCATATTACTGGGGGCACAACATAAACTGCAGAGCACAATGTGGGCATATTACTGGGGGACAATATATTACTGGGGGCACAATGTGGACATGTTACTAGGAGCACAAATGTGGGCATATTACTGGGGGGCACAATGTGGACATGTTACTGGGGGGCACATAACTGGGGAATCATTACTATGTGGGGCAGTAAGGGGACTAAGTGGGGTTAGGTGTATAGTTATATTTTGGGCGGAGTTAGAGGCGTGGTGAAAAAAATATGTCCCTCTGTCCATTTCCAAAGTTGGGAGGTATGTAATGGTCACATGACCAAATGTGTATAGGACAGAGCTTTCTTTCTGCAAGGACACTGGAGCTTGTGCAAGTACTTTGGGAGATAGGGGTTGTGTATGCCTGCAAGGGGCCGGGTGAAGGAGGATAGTGGTGTGCAATGCAGTCCTGGGGTACATGCTGTATGATGACCCGCTCCGTTGCTGTAGCTTTTTGTCAGGGAGGGGGACTCATTCCTGTGAGAGGAGGGGGATGTGGTATATTCTGGGGCCACAAGGGTGAAGATCTGTCTGAGGAGCTTTACGGGGTGCAAATCTGTGAGAGGGCCAGAATCGACAGAATGTAACCTTATTACAAGATTTGGGGCCCCAATTTAGATCTTTGCCCCCGGCCACATTTTGTGTAAAACCAGCCCTGGGCATATGTACACGATTACTTTATTAATACAAAAATTTTCTCAGTCCAGGCACGCTGAATATGATCAATAGTCCTCTCCTTGCTGCCAGCGCCCCATCTTGCCCCTCTTGCTGTCTGCCTACCAACCATCACGTTCTGTATGGCTGCTGCGGCCTGCATCATGCCACTTGCCAACCATCACGTTCCCCAAAGACTTTTTTTTTTTTTTATTTTCATAACATTGTGTTTAAACATCATCTTCTCCTGATAAGGGACAATTTTTGGAAGCTTTGGAATATGAAAAAGCATAAGACAGTATATGTGCTGACGCGTTGTCTTTTAAAACGCGCTATATAATGCCATCAAATGTGCGTTTAACTACAGCTATGTATATGAGTGTCACTTAGATGTTTACTGTTGCTGTCATTGCGTTTCATAGCTTGGGCGGATGTTGGAGGGGGAAAAAATTCATAAAAAATATAAGTTTTACTAAAAAGTATAAGTCCTAGGATGCTAGAGGGTTGTATACCAACTTTCAGGGCGAATGGCGGAACTTTGGTTTGGCCTGAAATGATTCGGGTCCAAACCGAATTTTTTTCAAAAATTCTGCGAACCAGACCTGAAACGAATCTCGACTGGTTCGCTCATCTCTACCTATAATAGCTACCTGTAAGGGCTGCAGTGCATCATGGACATTTGGGCACTTGTACTGAAGCCTATACCAGATGTGGCTTGTTGCAAACTACATGACCAGAATGTAGTGAGTGAATACAGCCATAATGGCATTAGAGCTTTGTTTTCTCTTCACGTTTTAATGACCTGATCACCCAAGGGAATTTTTGATGACTGTAATATGTGTTCATACCCTAATAATCACTTGCGACCATAACGCGTATCCCTGTGTCCTTTTTTATTATAAATGTGTTGGATGCAAACAAGAATTTAATCATATTGGAAATGTCTGCCTGCTGCCCTAAAAGCTCTGATTTAGGTATTGACCAGAAGTATTAGTCAACAGACGAGTTTTATATATTCATTCTCCCATTTTGTATTTGCATACCAAAATTTGAAGTATGATTGCTTGATAAGTTCAAAATTGCCCTCCTCCTCACATCTTGTTTCCTCATTAGTGTTCCCCTGGTCTTTGAACCCAAAGAATTAGTGGAAGAACTTTCCTTTTACAAGAGGGTCATGTACAACTGGACTTCGATGGACATTTGTATAAAATGTGAGGAATATATCTTGGATGTTCTAGATTCAAGCCAACAAAGTGAGTTCAGAGACAGCTCCTTGAAGTCTCGCAGCATTTCAGAATCTTCTGCCATACTGCCGAGACATTAAGAAAAGTCTGAAATATGGGCCTTTACTCCAGAACTGATCTGTTCTTGAAGAACCTTCTTTATGAAAACCCTACTGACATTCATAAAAGAATGAATATGTGCTCACTGGGACTCAGAGGTGACCAGGCCTCAAGGGCCTTTTTTAAATTTTAAATATCTGTATCTGAATGTTGTAACTTTCTTTCGTGGTGTCTACTTCTGATGACGAGGTTCATCTGAATAAAATTGCCTTTTTAAGTTTTTTTGCTCCATCGACATTCCCTGCACCCCATTAGGATGAAGGGTCCAAAATCTAAATTATCTATTTATAGCCTAATGATTTGTGATTATTGACCAATACAAAGGCTGATAACACAGAGGGAGGGACTTGGTGGCTGTGCTTATATAATATAATTTCACTATATTTATTAAATATTTTAAATTTAATATGGAAATCCATTTTCATGCATTGATTTCTACAAGAATTTTGCACCTTATCTGCTGCACTTATTGAATTCAGGCTTTACTGTTGTGTGAATCACTGGACACAAACACCCAGTATGGGAAAAGGAGTGATGGACTTTTTGGATTTAACTTTTTGTTTTTCCTCTTTCAAGGTTTGTGGTATGTCTGCTTTTATTCTGACCTTATGGTAAATGTTTGAGAAAGAATGTATATTCTGTTTACCACAATCTGGAAAATAAAGAGCAAAATATGATGGTGGTCAACTGAGTTTTGTGGTGACTGTGCTGGAAAAGCAAATGGGAGTTGGTAACACGCCTTAAAATAAAACTGATGGAAGTGGAACAGACTTGTAAAAGATAGCCATGGTTTTGTTTTGTTTTTTACTTTCTTCCAAAAACAGTAGTACACCTGTCCACATATCTGCCCCTTTCACTCCAAATAAGCTCAGCTACAAAACCTGGCATAACCAATAGGACAGTTATGGTATTGTTTCTAGAAGAATTCAGCATTTTCAGTTAGTAGGCGCTATTCATTTACAAATTTTGTATAAATCAGTAGTACAAGCAAATATAAAACTTGTGATATCAGAGAAAAATACTGCTTTTTAAATTATCTCCTCTGTGCAGTGTATAGGAGGCATCATAGCAGCTAGTCTTCACCTGTTAGCTCAGGGAAAACTGGAATTATAGAGAGGGCCTGTAAAAAAAATGCATAATGAGTCAATGGCCAGAAAGTGTCATTCCTCATGTACACACAGCAGCTCCTTCTTTACGTCACTTGGAATGGGTACCGTTTAAGGAGGTCAGATAAATTTACATGGTAAAATAGGCAAAGGTCGGCGGTATATTATTCTCTGACTTTTTATTTATTTATTTTTTTTGCAAGTATTACCCAATATCAGTTTAGTTTTTGGAAATACTTTGTGCTGCCAGTTTACTTTGTTCATTGTACTAACCATCCAACACATCCACAGGCCTCCTTTACCTGAATGGACAGGCTACTGCTATATTGACAATCAGTTATTCTAGAGCAATGGTGGCTACTGTATACCCACCCAGGGGCGGATTGGGAACTCAAAGTGGCCCTGGAAAAAAGGTAAAAGTGGCCCCATGTTGAAGGTGGAGCCAAACTGGCAGAGGGCGTGGCCAAGTCAAGTAGGCGAGGTCAGCAAACTGTTAGGCCAGCTACAAATACATCCTTGTATAGTACTGAGTAGCAGACGTTCATGCTAAATTCTATAACAGTCAAATAAAGTGTTGAAGGCTCTCCACTTGTAAATAATCACACCGTCAAGGGTGTACATATTAGTGGTGTAGCTGTAACATATGTGCGAAATTGGTACTTTAATTGGTTTTAGTTATTTATTTTGTTTATATGCCTATTATATAGGTGGATTTAGATTAATAAATTGTGGTGTCCAAATATTGAGTGCCCTGCCGTATATAATATTATCTAAATTCTATAACAGATCCCATATTAGGCTGAGATGAGATCACCGTTAATTTTTGGTTCTTCTGATCCATCAAACGAACAGAAAAATTAAAAAATAAATAACTGGATCCTATAAAAAATAAAACGGATCCTTAACATCAGTTATGCAAATCTGGCATTCATTTGAGCCATTTCAGCCTGAGATCCATTATTTTAGAAAAAAAAGTACTGCATCAGAAGAATGTGAAAAAAAAGGTGATGTTAACTCAGCCTTAGGGCTCACAGACGGATCCGCAAAACATGGATACCAGCCGTGTGCGTTCCACATTTTGCGGAATGGCTCATCCGGCCCCTAATTGCACAGTCCTATCCTTATCCGTAGTGCAGACAAAGATAGGACATGTTCTATTTTTTTGCAGAACGCCCTTGTGGACATACGGACATGGATGCACATGGAGTAATTTCAGTTTTTTTTGTTTTTTTTTGTGGCCCCATTGAAGTGAATGGTTCCACATACAGGGTGGAACGAAAATACGTTTGTGTGCCTGAGTCCTTAGATGTTACTTGACTTTGTATTTTTATATTTAACATATTTTGTTTTTGTATTTTTTTATGTTTATGGATCCAGATACTGTCCTTTTGAAAACCGCATTTTTTTCATTGGTGGAACATATATACATGTATATGTCCATACACACACACTGCAGGACTAACTAGATAGAAAAAAAAAAAAAAAATATATATATATATATATATATATATATATATATATATATATATATACACAGTACAGACCAAAAGTTTGGACACACCTTCTCATTCAAAGAGTTTTCTGTGTTTTCATGACTATGAAAATTGTAGATTCACACTGAAGGCATCAAAACTATGAATTAACACATGTGGAATTATATACTTAACCAAAAAGTGTGAAACAACTGAATATGTCTTATATTCTAGGTTCTTCAAAGTAGCCACCTTTTGCTTTGATTACTGCTTTGCACACTCTTGGCATTCTCTTGATGAGCTTCAAGAGGTAGTCACCTAAAATGGTTTTCACTTCATAGTTGTGCCCTGTCAGGTTTAATAAGTGGGATTTTTTGCCTTATAAATGGGGTTGGGACCATGAGTTGTGTTGGGCAGAAGTCAGTTGGATACACAGCTGATAGTCCTACTCAATAGACTGTTAGAATTTGTATTATGGCAAGAAAAAAGCAGCTAAGTAAAGAAAAACGAGTGGCCATCATTACTTTAAGAAATGAAGGTCAGTCAGACCGAAAAATTGGGAAAACTTTGAAAGTGTCCCCAAGTGCAGTCGCAAAAACCATCAAGCGCTACAAAGAAACTGGCTCACATGAGGACCGCCCCAGGAAAGGAAGACCAAGAGTCACCTCTGCTGCGGAGGATAAGTTCATCTGAGTCACCAGCCTCAGAAATCGCAGGTTAATAGCAGCTTGGATTAGAGACCAGGTCAATGCCACACAGAGTTCTAGCAGCAGACACATCTCTACAACAACTGTTAAGAGGAGAATGTGTGCAGCAGGCCTTCATGGTAAAATAGCTGGTAGAAAACCACTGCTAAGGACAGGCAACAAGCAGAAGAGACTTGTTTGGGCTAAAGAACACAAGGAATGGACATTAGACCAGTGGAAATCTGTGCTTTGGTCTGATGATTCCAAATTTGAGATCTTTGGTTCCAACCACCGTGTCTTTGTGCGACGCAGAAAAGGTTAACGGATGGACTCTACATGCCTGGTTCCCACCGTGAAGCATGGAGGAGGAGGTGTGGGGGTGCTTTGCTGGTGACACTGTTGGGGATTAATCCAAAATTGAAGGCATACTGAACCAGCATGGCTACCACAATATCTTGCAGCGGCATGCTATTCCATCCGGTTTGCGTTTAGTTGGACCATCATTTATTTATCAACAGGACAATGACCCCCAAACACACCTCCAGGCGGTGTACGGGCTATTTGACCAAGAAGGAGAGTGATGGGGTGCTACGCCAGATGACCTGGCCTCCACAGTCACCAGACCTGAACCCAATCGAGATGGTTTGGGGTGAGCTGGAGCGCAGAGTGAAGGCAAAAGGGCCAACAAGTGCTAAGCATCTCTGGGAACTCCTTCAAGACTGTTGGCATACCATTTCAGGTGACTACCTCTTGAAGCTCATCAAGAGAATGCCAAGAGTGTGCAAAGCAGTAATCAAAGCAAAAGGTGGCTACTTTGAAGAACCTAGAATATAAGACATATTTTCAGTTGTTTCACACTTTTTGGTTAAGTATATAATTCCACATGTGGTAATTCATAGTTTTGATGCCTTCAGTGTGAATCTACAATTTTCATAGTCATGAAAATACAGAAAACTCTTTGAGAAGGTGTGTCCAAACTTTTGGTCTGTAGTGTGTGTGTGTGTATATATATATATATATATATATATATATATATATATATATATATATACATACATGCATACATACAGCAACAAAGTCCAGGGCAGCACAAGCCATAATCAAAGTAAGAAGTGGCAGCAGTTTAAACGAAACCCACTGTCCAGCATAAATAGAAAAAGACCGCAGCACTTCCAACTGGTGAAAAAATGTGTAGTCCTTTATTCACCCATGCGGCGTTTCAGTCTTCTTGCTGGGACTGTGCTTGAGAACGGTCCCAGTAAGTGGACTGAAACGTTGCATGGGTGAATAAAAGACTACACATTTTTTCACCAGTTGGAAGTGCCGCGGTCTTTTTCTTTGTAGATACTGTGAAAAAATATATATATATACACACACTGCAGTACATATCTATACATATGTGTATATACAAACATATACATACACTGCAGTACATATACCATATATACATGTGTATATCTATGAACACTACAGTACATATCTATACATATGTATACTGTATATACACACATATACATACACTGCAGTATATATCTATACATATTTATGTATATACACATACACTGCAGTACATATACCATATATACATGTGTATATCTATATACACTACAGTACATATCTATACATGTGTATACTGTATATACACACTGCAAGACTACCCCAATTAATATATATACTGCAGTACATATGTATTACTAGGGGTAGTCTTGCAGTATAGTTGGTGAGGACATGGCACACAAAGGGACCAGTCTGAGAGACTGATGAGGTAGAAGGAGGTACTGTAGTGTCAGCATACCTGGTAACAGCAGGGGAGGGCGATGTCTCCATGTTTGGAGAGCAGGAAATTGAGTTGGGAGAGGAGGGCTGTCATTGGCTGGCACACATCACATGACAGCTCCCAGCTCGGAGGCTGCAGCTCTGTACAGTGAGGGCAGGAGGGGGAGGTGATTTTGTTCTGCTGAGGCTCTCACACATTGACCGCCACTGAGGTCATTATCATACACATTGTATGATAATGACAGTACAGCAGGGCCAGCACCTGCAATGTGTATTGCAGGTGGTAATACACAATGCTAGCCTCTGCTGTCATTATCATGCACTGTGTATGATAATGCCTGAGAGCAGGAGGGCTGGTGGCCAGCGATGTGTATTGGAGCGGGCTGCTGAAGATCGGGCTCTGCCGGCCCCCTGTCTATTAAAAGGCAATCGGCCCACCAGGAGTTTCCCCAGTAAGGTGCATTGCCAATCCGCCCCTGTACCCACCTACTAGTGTTTAAAGGGGTACAGGGCAGGGTGCAGGGCGTGTGACAGTGTGTGAATCAGAGCGGTTTTGACAACTGAATTGAATACCTCTGGGACACATTTTTATCCTCTAATTGAAAACCATGAAGATTCCCATTCAATTACAAGTATAGCTTCAAAAGAATGTGGTACAAAAAGTATATTTTAGAATTCTAGAATACAAACAATAACACACATTGTAATAGCAGTGGTCCATTTAAAGGGTTTCTGTCATCAGAATTTAGCCTACAAAACCGAGTGTCATTTGCAAATCGCAAATGACACCTGATGACAGAAAGCCTTCTTTTATAGAAAACTGTATGGTAGTTTTTGTTAAAATAGCGTTTTTATAATATGCTAATTAGGCCCCCTAGGTGCAGTAGGCGTGAACCCTGCACCTAGGAGCGGCCATAATAACGCCCCTTACCCCTCCTCCCTTGCGTTGATTGACAGGGCCGGGCAGCCATCTCTTTCGTCTCCCGGCCCTGTACGATCGCGAACTCCCGCGCCTGCGCATTGCGATAAGCAATCCGCGCATGCGCATTGATGAAGCCGGGACCCGGGCGGCCGCCGGCTCTCAACGCGCGTGCGCAGATTACTTATCGCAATGCGCAGGCGTGGGAGTTCGCGATCGTACAGGGCCGGGAGACGAAAGAGATGGCTGCCCGGCCCTGTCAATCAACGCAAGGGAGGAGGGGTAAGGGGCGTTATTATGGCCGCTCCTAGGTGCAGGGTTCACGCCTACTGCACCTAGGGGGCCTAATTAGCATATTATAAAAACGCTATTTTAACAAAAACTACCATACAGTTTTCTATAAAAGAAGGCTTTCTGTCATCAGGTGACATTTGCGATTTGCAAATGACACTCGGTTTTGTAGGCTAAATTCTGATGACAGAAACCCTTTAACACTATAGGTGAAGACAAGATACCAGCAATAAAGTAGCTGTTAAAGTCTTCTTCCAGAAAAAGCATCACAGGTGTCCATAGGTTTGTGTCTGGTGTTGTGCCATGGAGCTATGCAAGTCAGTTAACTCCCTAATTGTTGCACTTTGATGGATTAACTTGCACAGTGATTTATGCCATTGTTTGCACTTATACTCTTCAATATTGTTGAATTATTATATTTTATGGTTGTAATCTGTTTATTTTCACGATTTGCACTGTGCTATGGAAAGTGTTAATACACAGTCAGCTAATCCTGAGGCTTTGAGACTTTCAACCTATGAAACGTTAGTCATTTTCCGCAGTTAATATTATAGAATATGCAGAGCTAAGTTTTGAAGGTAAAAAAAACAATGACCTTTCGGCTGTCTGGTTAAGCTCTGTCTACCTGTTTTAAGTCTGAAAATTGCTTAGTTATTCCCATTGACTTGTACTGAGGCTCAATACAAGTCTATGGAAGGCTGAAATTGCAACATTGTTTCAGTTGTGCTGTGATTCTCCACTACACCCCTCCTACTAGAACATTCTAGTTCAGTTATAAAATGTATGAAAGAAAAGCAGTCTGAGACCCTAGTCGTCTGCAGATAGGGACCAGTGTTATGTCACACTGCAAAAGGGACCCAAAGACACAGAGTTCACCAAAGACACTGGGTTACCATTCCTTTGACCAGGGAGCCAGCTGAACCACATACTGTGGGCCACCAGACCTTCGCCCAGCTGGACAGCTAGCTTAGGCCTTTCCTCAGCAAAAGACCTTCTACCAGAGGAGAGACTGGAGTCTAGAGATGAGCGAATCTATTCGCCGATTCATATCGGCTCTATTATTTTTTCAACTCTGAAGCAAATCTGGATTTCGTAATATTCGCTTCATTCGTAAATGTTTAAATTTTGAACGCTATGTACGAAGCGTACGCCTTCTTATTGCACCCTCCCCCAGCCCCCCGAAGCGGGAAAATCCTCATTACTCCGCCCTCCACTCCAGTTCAAGCCAGCTGTGAACAAGATCCAGTCGATCAGATTCACAGCAAACAGCATGGCAAAAGAACTGCGTCCCAAGTGGGGAGAAATGGTCTTTGGGGATGAGTTCCCCAAACACCGCCCGCTCCAGATATCTGAGTGTCTCAAGTCTGCAAGAGACTCACAGCCTCTTGACGCCATTTTTGCCTTGCCAGCTGGGGCGGCGGAGGCAGCTGGAGCATCCACTTTGCTGCCCAGGAGGAGAACAACACCTTCCATCCGGCAAAATCAGGTTGTACCAGCGTCGGTGACTGCCCACGCCCAGACACTATGGGAGTACAAGAATGCGGTGGAGGACTGGGTTATCCAGGTACTGGAACATCCAAGGCCGGGGGACCCTACACTGGAGCAGCGAAAGGGAACCGTCCTGTGGTTTTTGGTGGAGAGAGGCTCTGGCTTCCTGGCAGATGACTAGGATGGAAAGGAGTACTTCGTGGGCTGCAGGTCAGTGAAACGGCCATACCTGCCCCAACCCCGTCACAGCCTGTGCGTGGGGGATCAGGTGGAATACACCACCATGGCATCCCTGAAAGGCCCCTTCGCTACCGGGGTTACCCTACTATCTAAGCCCCTGGTCCCAACATCACCACCTGAAGTTTGGCCAGAGGAACCACCAGGCACAGTACCGGTGCGTTGCCTTTAGGAGTCACCAGATGGCACCGTCCGCTTCAGCGAGAAGCCACAGCCGGAGCCTCTGATACCTGGACTGCCACCACCATCACAGTCCTTTCAGCTGGGTCCGCTGACGACTTAGTTGTTTACCTTCCAGTATACGGTGATCCACCAGTACTAACTACCCTGGAAGATGAAGCCAGCAGCAGCCAGGGGAGCTGGGGCTTCTTCCCTGGGTGCAACCTTGATCCACCGCTGCAGCCAGAAGTCCTTACCCCTGCTGTCCTGGCAGAAGAATCTGAAAAAATAAAGACAGAAGTGGCTGTAGCATTCACCAGCGTGACCACCACCTGGACCCAGTCAAGTCTGACTTCTGGAACAAGAGGGCAGTGGAGTTCCACCACGGCAGCGAGCTTGGCCTACAGGAGGCAGGAGCGTCCTCTAATGCAGTGATTTTCATCAGTAGCTCAAGCAAGGAGGACTTCAGGTCCCTCATCTGAGGAACCCAACTACTGGCTGGTTTAAAGGACACTTCAAGAGGACCTATGGGAGCCACACCATGGACTGCACCTGACTGGTGAGAGCTAGTTGGCACTTTTTTTTGTTTAGTTTGTATTGCCCCCTTTTGACTCACTCAGATGGACATGGCTTGTCAGGACAACCCCCCCCTTCCTTCTGCTGAAATTCCCAGTTGTGCCTAAGCCTTTTTCCTCCTTTCCTCCCTTTTCCTCATGTTATTTGGGAGCCCCCCTTTGCAAAGAGGGTTCTCTATTTGCTGCTATTTTATATTATACATGTGGATTACAAGTGGATAACAATTGCATTTTGGACTGTGTTCCAGTGTTTTATTATCAAGCAGCCACGACTCGAGGAGAGACTCAAATGTATATCTGAGCCTTTTATGCTTGCAAATGTGAAATTGCACTAAAATGTTCGCATAATTGTCTGCTGTATTTTAGCAATAATGTTTTTACAGGTTCAGCAACGTTCAAGCACTTTAGCCCATTGTGTGTATTCTTTTTCAGGTACTGCAATGTGTCCTATTAATGCACTTATTGTATGCTGTTTTTTAGTGAATTGTGCACTTAGCCAGATAGCTACCATAGCATCTTATTTTTCTACCTCATATGGACTGCTTCTGCTGCGGACTGTATGCCATGGCCTAGCCTCATGTGTATGATGCAATCGTGAGTCAATAGCACACTAAGGATTCGTACGTACTTTGTATGCTAATGCTTACATATTATGTACATTTATGTACGCGTTCCAGCCCCACACATGTCACACAGTACCATATACAGACACACACACACATATACACACATACACACACATACACACTCCAGGCACACATACACACGTGTATGTCTGTATATGGTACTGTATATGGTGTATGTATGTCTGTATGTGGTGACTGATCTGTCCTGAACTCCATTGAAAGTCAATGGAGGGCGGATCCGTTTACCATGTTGGTCACACCAAACGGATCCGTCCCCATTGACTTGCATTGGGGGTCATTCTGGATCCATCTTGGTGCGGATGCCTGGACCAGAGAGAAAACCGCTGCATGCTGCGGTTTGTTCTCCGGTCTGAAGACTGAACGGAATGCTTTCAGGAGCATTCCATTGTCTTCAGTTCAGTTTTGTCCCCATTGACAATGAATGGGGACAAAACTGAAGCATTTTTTTCCGGTATTGAGCCCCCTATGACGGAACTCAATACCGGACTTTAAAAACGCTAGTGTGAAAGTAGCCTAACTTAGTTATATATTGCTGCCCATCAGATTAACAGTGCTATGTATTTTTTTTTCCATAACTCGGATAACCCCCTTTAAGAACGAATCTTGTCAGAAATTCGTCGATTATTCACTGAAGTGAATTTTGGATGATTCACTTATCTCTACTGGAGTCTCCATTTGGAGCTCTGTGCCAGAACAGCCTACCAGATCCTCTACTTCACCGCGAGATCCGCATTGACTGTAATGAGGTTTGGTTGATTTCCAGCATAAATGCAGAGTTTCGGCCAGACATAAAAAGTTGCAAGTAGAGGATCAGCAGACTGCTCTGTGCTGGAAAAGCTGGATCGCAGAACAGAGATGTGAATGAGGCACATCGGGGGACATTTTATCAAACCTGGTGAAAAAAAAAACTGGCTTAGTTGTCCATAGCAACCAGATTCCACTTTTTTTTTTTTTTGCCAAAGGAGTTCTTAAAATAAATAAAAGGTGGAATCTCACTGCTATGGGCAACTAGGCCAGTTTTCCTATAATTTCCTGGTGAAGACCTAGCACCCTTTTTGAAAATGTTTACCACATTTGCCTTGCGCCAGTCGCTTGGTACAATGCCTGTCATTAAAGAATCTGTAAATATTATGAACAGAGGCAAAGCAATAACTGAACTGGGCTCCTTTAGAACTCTAGGGTGTAATCCATCTGGACCTGGGGCCTTGTTCACCTTTAATTTTTTTAGCATATTAAGGACCATATCTACAGTGAGTCAGCTAAGTATGTTATTTGAGGTATTTCCTCCAGTGGCACCACCCTCATGAGATGCCCTCTCTTCTTGTGTATATAAAGAGCTAAAAAACCTATTTAGGAGCTCTGCCTTCTCTCGATCCCCAGTGATCAACACCCTTTACCATCATATAGGGGTCCTATGTGTTCTGTTTTGTTTTTTTCTTTGCATTATGTATTTGAAGAATGTTTTGGGGTTGTTCTTACTTTCTTTGGCCACCTAGTACCTCGGAACCGAAGCAGTCACGCGCAACTTCGTGTATAACTACGGCTTATCGGAGCCCATACATTCCAATAGACAAATCTCCGTACAGTATTATTCCGAAGTTTTGAATGAAGCGACTTTGGATGAAGCATCCGAAGCTCTCTTCACTCAACACTAGTCACGGCTCCAGAGTCACAAAAATCTCTATATACCCATACCCTTAATTGTCATTACTAGTGTTGAGCGAACATGTCCGGCTGAATATAGTATTCAGCCGAACATGCCGGCGCTCGGGTCCACGCAGTGTTCGACTGAACACCGCGTGTACTCGAGCACCATGCTAGAGTCCCCTCCCCACATGCTAATTAGCCAATTAGCATGCGGGAAGGGACTGGCATTCACTGTAATGCCAGTAGCCATGTTTGCTACTGGCATTACACTGATTGAATGGCTGGGAATGCGTCATCGTGTGCTATAAAGCACCCGGTGACGTGTGACTGGATCATACCGAGTCAGGGAGAGCTGCTGCAAGGAGGGACAGATAGTGTAGGGAGAGAAGACCGCTAGGCAGGGATAGTATTTCTTCTGAAAAGACCCAAAAGCCCTTTTAAGGGCTACTATATCTTGCTGCAATATACATATATATAGATAAATTTTTTTAAGGGGTTAAAAATTGCGCAAGGTGGCCTGACATTAACGCCACCTGCGCAGCTGGTGCATGGTGTATTCCTCTCTGTATACTATATACCTGACATCCTTTGCTATTTTTTCTGCTGTTAATTATGTCCACAGTTCCTCATTTGCGTCTGCTGTATAACATTTGTGCAAGGAGGGACATATAGTGTAGGGATAGGATTTGGCTAGGTAGGTCTAGTAGTTCTGTTCAAAAGACACAAAAGTCCATTGTTATATCTGGCTGCATTTTTTTTTTAATTTGGGGCAAAAAGAACGCAAGTGTGCCTGACACTAATACTACGTGCACAGAGTGTGCATTAGAACCATTCTGTAGTCTATATACCTGACATCCGTTGCTATTTTTTCTTCCGTTAATTAAGGCCGCAGTACCTCAGCTGCGCCTGCTTTATAACGTTTGCGCATTCTAAATATTTGATATTTGGTGAAATTTTTCTGATCATACACTTAATAAAAATCTGCACTACTGTACTTGTGACAAAGTTGCATATATACTATTTAATATGCGCAAGGCGAGCAGTAAGGGACAGGGAAGTGGGCGTGCTGCTGATGGTGAACGCAGAGGCCATGGCTCTGGGTGCAGTGAAACTGTGCCTGCTGGCAGAGCCCAAGAAACAAAGTTATCCAAAACTCCTAGCTTAATGTCAGTTTGCAGGGTGGCGCAAGACACAACTCTTGTCGCCGCACCAATGCGAGCAGGTAGTCGGTTGGATTTTGGCTGATAATGCTTCCAGTCGGTTAAGCACCACCCTCTCTTCCACAAAGTCCATTCTCAGTAGCCAAGAGTCTGGTCAACCAAATCCTCACCTTGATCCTCCTTCCTCCCACCATGCAGAGTCTGGGCAAACAAGTGATCCCACACTCGGATATTCCGAGGAGCTTTTTTCATCACCGTTCCTTGATTTGGGCCTCTCGCCAAGGCCACTTGAAGTGGGACATGAGGAGATATTGTGCCCTGAT
>ONZH01017500.1:0-44720 GCA_900303285.1 Rhinella marina
TCAGGGTGTTCCCCTGGGCACAGCCATAAACAGGGCCGTATTAGGGTCAGTGCTGTGTTGTCTTTTCTGTCCTGTTGGTCCTCGCCTATACTCCCTTAATCTGCTAGTTTTCTCAAGTAGAGATTATCTCCATCCACATTTGTGGATTTTTATTATCGATTTCATTAAATGTTATGTTTTAATAGGTAGAGTTTTTTTTTGGTTTATGAATTATGATTACGAATGCCCTACCATATCGTTATACTATCTGATTGGGAATTATATACAATTTTTGCAAATTTGCAAAATCAACTTTTTTAAGGACCAGTTGAGTTCTGAAGTCAGTTTGTGAGGCTTACATAATAAAAACCACCCATAAATTACCCCATTTTAGAAACTACACCCCTCAAACTATTCAAAACTGGTTTTAGAAATGTTGTTAACCCTTTAAGTATTCCACAGGAATTAAAGCAAAATAGATGTGAAATTCCAAAATTTCACTTTTTTTTGCAGATTTTCCATTTTATAAATTTTTTTCCTGTAACACATCAAGGGTTAACAACAAAACAAAACTCAATATTTATTACCCTTGCAGTTTCAGAAACACCCCACATGTGGTCGTAAACTGTTATTTGGGGATACGCCAGGGCTCAAAAGGGGAGGAGCAGCATCTGCATTTTCTAACATGGAATTTTCTGTCATGGTTTTCAAGAGCGATAACTTTTTAATTTTTTGTGGACTGAGCTGCATGAGGGCTTATTTTTTGCGGGACATCCTGCTTTCTGATCACTTTTTAATCTAATTTTTGGGAGGTTAAGTCACAAAAAAGCAGTTTAGGGACATTTTTCTATATTTTTTTTTTACACCGTTCACTTGATGGGGTAGATCATGTAATATTTTTGTAGAGCCAGTTGTTACGGACGCAACAATACCAAATATGTCTATGTTTTATTTTTATTTTTTTACGTTTTACTCAATAAGAGCATTTTTAGAAAAAAAACATGTTTTTGTGTTGAAATTTTTAAGAGCCATATTTATTCAATTTTTCTGGCTATGATCTCTCATTTTTTGCGGGATGAGATGACATTTTTATTGCTACCATTTTGGGATGCATACGACTTTTTGATTGTTTGATATTATTATGTTTTTGGGTAGGTGAGGCGACAAAAAAAGCTGTTTTGGCATAATTTTTATTAGATTTTTTTTACGCTGTTCACTTGATGGGGTAGATCATGTGATATTTTTATAGAGCCGGTTGTTGCGGACGTGGTGATACCAAATATGTCTATTTTATTTATTTATTTTTATTTGTAACATTTTTTTAATGACATATTTGTGGGGAAATTATTTTTTTTTTATGTGATTTGTTTTTTTTATAATACTCTTTATTTTATTTTTTTATTTTATTCTTATTTATTTTACACTTTGTGTCTCCCATAAGGTCATACAAGACCTCTGGGGGACATTTAACTTTTTTTTTTTCACTATTGATTTCTCCTGTAACTGGGGCTGACATAGTCTCCCCAGTTACAGTGAAAATACATCCCCAGAGAGGCTGTACAGCATAATACTATGCTGTACAGCCTCAGTGCAGAGCTGATCGGGTCTATGAGAGACCCGGAAGCTCCTGCACGCTTCGGCCCCGGCGATCACGTGATCACCGGGCCGGAACAGGAAGCGCACATAGCGCTTCCTGATCTGTATACACAGCGCTCAGAGAGCGCTGTGTATACAGCGATCTACAAGGCAGGGACCCCTGGGAACGGTCCCTGCCTTCTCTATGGGGTACCCTGCTGTCAGTGACAGCAGGTACCCCACTGTGCAGCTGCACGATTAGTGTGCAGCTGCTGTCTCTGAATGGACGTTCAGAAACGTCCATTCAGAGATAAGTAACCACTTCCCGGACGTTTATAGTCAATGGGCGGACGGGAAGTGGTCTTCTCATCTAGCCAATCAAGCACCCTAACTGCAAATGGGTCTCATTAGATCTGGCTGTGTAATACTGCCGCTTACTACCTGATGCTCGTTGAACGGGCAATCAATCGTTTTCTGGTTCATTGGGCAATCAAGATTTTTAAACATGCTTAAAAATCGTTTGCAGGTGGCAGATTGTGCTGTTTAATCACGACCTGCTGCCTGCAAACAATGGTTCAGTATGAGCATAAGCGATGGGATTAGAGATTGCTCCTCCCCATACTGTGGAGGAGATTGTTGCATGTAATAGCAGCGGTCTCCTCCACTAATGAGGATCCCCTGACTCTAATCCCACAGAGAACTTGTGGGGTGATATCAAAAATGTGGTAAAAGTTAAACCCAAAAATGCAGTCCAATTTTCCTGGACTGGAATGCCTGTTCAGAGGTACCTGAAGTTGGTCGACCATTGGTTCTGTCACTATATTAGTTCATTAATTCAAAGTTAAGTGAAATCTCAAACAGTTTTTCAGTTTATACTTAAAATTTTTTAAGAGTTTTTAAAGAAAAATGCTGGCACTGCTATTTTTTTTGAACAGCCTAATATTGCCTTTTCTTTACTATCTGTAATGGATTAACGCAAACTGGATACATTTTGTTATTGATTTGATTTGGAATTGAATGTGCAGTTTTTCCAGTGCATTTGCATTTATGTAAATAAAAGTTAAAATGATGTGTGCTTTATTTTCTTTTTTAAACTATTTTCTGCACACCACTATAAGCTTATCTGAGCAGAAACTAATTATTATAATCTTCATATTAATAGAATAGCTCAATATAGTAACGTGCAAAATTTTATATTCACACACCTAGAGAGAATTTTATGCATAGAAAAGTCATAGGCACACCTTGATAGTTCCACAGTCAGAACTGCTGTTATCTAGCGCTCTCTGCTGGTAGTGATATGTTTCTACACACTGTTATTCTGTACAGGATTTTAAAAAGTGGTGCCCCACTGTAGTATTTAAAATAATGAAACATCTTTCAGAACCCATTTTATAGTACATTCTAAAAAATGTTATCCAAAGTACATGTTCTATATAGAAACTGCATCAAGGCATTGCACTTAAAGAGGACCTGTCACCTCTCTCGACATGTCTGTTTCATTAACTTCTCTCATTCCCCATGTAATAACAATTCTTAAGAATCTAGTCTTATGACTCTGTGGTGCCTTTCTTTTATTGTTCCTGCTAGAAGTTATGAATTAATTGCTAGCATGCTGCAATAAAGGTCCAGATGGGTGTTACCAGTTGGTGTTACCAATTGGGGGGGGAGTTGTTACGGTACAGTCTGACACTGCAAACCTGATCGGATCGTGTCAGACTTTGCAGGGACACCCCCCCAACTGGTAACACCCAGCTGGACCTTCATTGCAAACTGATAGTGATTCATCCATAACTTCTAGCATGAATAATAAAGGAATGGCACATCACAGAGTCATAAGAATAGATTCCAATATTGATATACCAGGGGTGGGGGTGGGAGTATGCAAGCATGGCAGGAGAGGTGACAGCTCCTCTATACACTGTAAGGTTTATGGTTTTTTTTTGTAGAAAGCTGAGATGCAGATCTAGAAGTTGTGGGGGGTCATGCATGATGTCATCAGCGACCCGGAAGATGCTGTAGACCTAAACCAAAAGCTTTCGAGTGTTCCTTGCTCAGTTCTACTACCCCATGGTGTTGTGTTCTTGGTATTTCTTGACTTTTTATATATAGACTTTCGCTACTCTCTGGGTAAAAGGTTAATTCAATGAGGCTATGGTTCTGCATACTATCTACTTAGCTGCGGTAATTCGGGGGAATGCAGCTTTGTCCCATTCAATCACTGTTCATCTGAGTAGTTTGCATCTGCATGCTTGTAGGGTGTTTAGCGGATATAATGTAGGTTTCTGACACACCACTTTTTCTGAAAAGCTTGATACCATTAGAAAGTGTATATAAGGTAAACTACATAGGTCACCATCTGGAAGCATAAGCTAAAAACTAAAAAAAAAAAATGGTAACAATCTTCCTACACCACCCAGGTTAGTAGAATCTAGGGCTACTCTTAGGTGTTCCCTAGAACCAAGGCAGGATGGACTTGGCTGCTAGGGACCAAGGTTCTGTCTGATGCATAAGATGACCTAACCAGATGACCAAAAGAGAAACCTAACCGTAGTCAGCTATCAAGGGTCAAAACTACAGTAGGAGAGTAAGCAGAAGCCAAATCAGTAGACAAATCAGGGGCCAAGTCAAAGATGGCACACATAAGCAGGAATAGGGCATGAGCACTAAGCACAGATGGATGAACTGGAGCCAGGATACATACAAAATCACAGGCACTGACGAAGTGAGTGCCTGATTTAAATCCCCCACCAAACACTCTAATTGGACACTGACCTGAGCCCTGATTGGTTCGGTGTCCCATCTAATTGATTGGCTGACCAGCCAGGGTTTGGCTGGTTAGCATGGCAACCTTCAAGGAATGGCTGTACGACTGGCACATGCACTGTTCCTGATCTCCCCTGGCACTTCCCAACAGACTGGAGATGCAGTGTGGAAAGACAGACACAGATAGATTGTGGTTAGTTACTGTAAGTTCTTGACAGTACTCACGTTCTATGAGGGGCCACCAGACCCTTGCATCCTGTACCAGGCTGAGGTGTAAACGCTCAGAACATTGACACTGCATGCTTCAGAGAAAGTGATTTTTATCAAAATGTTTGTTTTTTTTTTCTGAGGATTTTGAAAATTTAATGGTGGCCCAAACTAATTTATATGCCTAGTAATTTATTTGCCAAAAATCCCACATTATCATTTGCTCTACCCCAAGGTTTACCCAAGATGGAAATTATGACATTTTGAGGACATATGGGAAAGCCAGGAATTAGGCAGTATTGAAGTGCAAATCTGCTATTTTCATTTTTCATTATCCACTACACATTCATTTTTGGAAAACACCTGTGGGGTCAAAATGCTTACTGCACCCCTCAAAGATCTCCAAAATTAGGTTTACACTGTGAGGGTACCTCAGGGACTCTACAAATGCAACATGGCACCCAAAAAAAAGCAAAATATGCCCTCTAAAAGCCAAAAGGTGCTTCTTCCCTTCTGATCCCTTCAGTGTGCCCATACAGCAGTTTATGACCGTGTATGGGGTGTTGCCATATTTAGGGGAAAATGGGTAAGAAATTATGGAGTTCTTTTTCTTCTTTTTACCCCTTGTGAAAATTTGGGCCTAAAGCAACATTTTATTGGAAAAAAAATATTTTTTCATTTACACAGCCAAGTGTTTCTAAATTCTATGACAAGTGTTTCTAAATATAATAAAGATATTTAAATTAAAAAAAATCCTTGAGGAGTGTAGTTTACAAAATGGAGTCACATCTTGTTTTTTTTTTTTTCTCATTTCACATCAGAGCCAAATTGTGCTCAAATTTGCATTTATTTCAGAGCCCAGTTGTATAGCCAGACAACAGTTTAGGGCCACATGTAGGGTATTTCTACAATTGGGAAACACAGTGTAATAATTAGACAGCTGAATTTTCACAGTAGCAGTTGGGCACTGAAATGCTGTTGGGATTTCCATTGTACGAGTACCTCAGGGTCAACATGGTGCTAAAAAAAACATTCCAGCTAAATCTGCTCTCTTCCCTTCTGAGCCCTGCAATGTGTCCATACAGCAATTTACGACCACATATTCGACCCAAATATCGACCCAAATTTGCATTCCAAATTTAGGCTGCCAGAAAGTTGAAAAATAGCTGTGTGTGGAAGTGGTTAAAGGGAACTTGTCACCTGTACTATGCTGCATGGTGTAATAACAGACCTGCTGATTTAGCACGTTTGTCACTTCTGTGATGGCAGTCTTCGCTTTTAAAATACTGATAGTGCTGAGCAAAGAGCACTTTGGATCATAGATTTGAAGGAGACCTGTCTATGTACAGCATTCAAATGTATGGGCTTTGCAGAGGTGAAATCCATTATGTCCGAAGTCTCACGAGACTTCAATGAATAACTTCGGACTTTGATTATTCAACTTGTAAACCTTTTTAAAACTGGGATTCGAAGTTGGGTTTGGTACTGACTGGTACCTTGGTACTGAAGCCGACTTTGGATTGCAGTTTTAAAATGGTTTTCAAGTTGAATAATCGCAAGACTTCGGATTTAATTAATTTTACCTACGAAGCCCATACATTTTAATGCTGTATGGAGACAAGTCTCTGTATAGCATTCAAAGTTTGGAACGAAGCGACTTCGGATCTATGATCCAAGCGCGCTTCGCTCATGCCTAAATACTGGCATGCCAAACCCTTGCCAGCATACCCCCATAAATGAATATTACAAAAAATTGTAATAAATTCTCATCAGAAAAGGTGTTTCCTTCTCCTCTTATCAGGCTCCTCTCCTGTCCGATTCACTAAGGGCCCTTGCACATGACCGTATGCCCTCCGAGACATACGGTCCGTGAGCGGACCATATGTCCCGGAGTGGCATTGATCGTGCACACGGGAGCACATGGAATCATAGATTACAATGATGCTGTGCATGTCGGGCCGCCTGCAGTGCTATTGTCCCGCACTCACAAGATCAAATGAGTGCGGGATAATAGTCCCGCGGGCGGCCTTAACTCTGAATCCACTGCTTAGATTCAAATAACCAAGTGTAATATTTATTAAAATTCTTAAGGTATCACAAACTTTTAAGCACCACTGTAGGTTTTGTACAGTAGCTGGTAGTTATTTTTTTGTGTGAGCCAAACAGAGGAGTAGTATGAGTGTTTTTGGTCATGGTATTTAACACCCTTTGTATTTCTTTCGTATCATTCAGTTCCCTGGAATTTAAAGGGGTTAAGCAACCCCTGTAATGCCCCCCCCCAAATGCCCGGGCACCTGACACAGATTCTACTTACCTCGCTCCCCTGCACGCACGTCGCTTCTGATGCTTGCACGGCCGCCTCTGCATCTTCCAGTTGCGCGGCTCAAAACATCCGGCGATGGGGGGGGGGTTGTGGGCGGTGTAGGACCACAAAGAGCAGGCCACGATGGAAACAAGCCTCCCTAGCATTGCGGTATTGGCTACCCCATCACTGCCGATGTTTTGCAGATGTTTTGATCCACGTGACGGGGAGATGCAGCGGCAGTCGTACGGAGATCAGAAGCAACGCAGATGGCGGGGAGCGAGGTAAATAAAATCTATGTGAGGGGCCGGGGCATTTGGGGGGGGGGCAATTTTGGGGCTGGATAACCCCTTTAAGGACATTTAAAAATATGTAATACAGTAATTGTAAGACATTGCCAATGCTTTATTTCCTTCCCAGCACTTAACCGAAAGATGCATAATAATGCTGGAATAGTTATATGGAATCAGTTCAGAAGCTCTTTATGCAGCAGCTGCTAGCTGTTTAATATAGCTGACACCCCTCAGAGGGGTTTGAAGTCAAAATGCTATAGCTTCAACAAAGTGGTCTAGATTTATTCATGTACCGTATACTCTGCACCTAGAATCTGCCTAAAAAGGCCCACAACTTGGTTTATTTAGGGTTTCTGCACGTTTTTATAACTTGCTTGAAAGTGGGGGTGTGGCATAGAAAGAAGGGGGAAGGGTTCATAGGAAAAGGAATAACCAAAGATGTGCCACTTTGCACCTAAATTGTGTCACAATTCTACCATAAAATTCTGTTTCAAAGAAACCCAACCAATAGTTGGCATAGAGCTAGACAAAAATGTCTATCCCAGCACCACATTTATCATTCACCATAAGTTGTTGTATTGCAGGTCTAGGCAGCCTTTGTAGGTTTACACTGTTTACAAGGTTAGTAAATCTGGGCCACTGTGTTTTTAAAGAATAGCCATAGACAGAAAAACACAACAAAATTTAAAAAAAATAAATAAAAAATAGCATGTATGTCCTACATTTTCTATTCTCTATAGATTTTGAGCTGTATCTGGGGTTCACATAACTACCAAAAAGCCACAAAAATGCATGTGCAAAAAAAAAAAATAATAATAATAAAATATGCAAAAGTCTGAAAACTTCCACAAAATAATATAACCTAAGGCACATTTCACACGAGCGAGTTTTCTGTGTGGGTTGCGATGTTTGAAGTGAACGCATAGCACCCACACTGATTCCTGACCCATTCGTTTCAATGAGCATTTTTTCTTTCACGCATCAGTTCTGTATTATAATCGCAGCACTTTAAAGCAGCCATGGCCCCATAGAAGTGAATGGGGCTTCAGTGAAAAACACATTGCATCCAGATATTATATATATAGTGTTTCTAAACCTTCAGTTTTTTTTCACACGTGTGAAAAACGCATCAAAACTGATTGCACCCGCGTGGAAAAAACTGAAAGATTGAACGCAAATGCAGACAAAACTGACTGAACTTGCTTGCAAAATGGTGCGAGTTACAGTGAATGCACCCTGAACGCATCCTAACACAATCCATATCATTCGTGTGAAAGAGGCCTAAGGTTATGTTCACACAACGGAGTTTGAATCTGTGATTATTTTCTGCTAGGTTTTGGTGCGTTTTTTCAGCTTCCTATTTTTTCAGCTTCTATTTCATTTCAGTGAGAGAATCCATTGTAGATTCCACTCCAAGATACAGCATGCTGCTTCTTTTTTCAAGTTCTGCCTTCCAATGAAATTAATGGGAGGCTTTTAGGAGGCGTTTTTGGCATGGATTTTGTGCAGGAAAACATGTAGAAAACAGGGCCATAAAAACGTGTTAACAGGTACTAAGGGTGCATTCACATCACCGTTAGGGCTTCCGTTCAGGCTTTCCGTTATAACATCGTTATAACGGAAAGAAACGGAATCCCTAGGACGGACATCAAAACGGACACCTTTAAGAGGCATTCCGTTTTGATCCGTCATAATAGAAGCCTATGGCCCTGCATAACGGATCCGTCTGGATGCCGTTATGCTGGACGGAAAACAAAGTCCTGTCGACTTTTTTTTTTTTTAAATGCAAGGATATTTTTGCACATTTAATACAAATTAATGGTTTGTCATGTACAGTTATTAGTTGGAAAAAATAAGCAATTGATTTATAAGCTACTTAAAAAAAGCATGCAATAATATAATATGTAGCCAAAATAAATGATATAATACATACATTTATGAGATAAGAAAAGAAGAAGCTTGGTAATTCCAGAAAACTTTAACTGAAAGATTAAGAGATAGATTATTTAGCAGAATGAAAAAAATGATTGTGCAGTGCTTGAAATACATACAAAAAATACAAGTGTAGTGAAATATAATATAATATATAGAAAGGTCAAAATTCATCCATAATATCAGATAGTTTATAGACGATAATAGGAGAAATAAAATGCCCAATAATTTAGCTCTAGTAGTACACTTAATGCCATAAAAATCTATGAAGGTTCAAAAAATAGTATATTGTATACACAAAGTAAAACTACACATAAAAGATACAGAGGAAAAAGTGTACACTCGTCTTTAAAGCATATTCACATATAGCGGCTGAGGTGTGGTTAAAAACCGCATCAGAAAATTGCATATTGTTATTTTTTTGCTGTAGTTCTTGACGTGGTTGTGCTTTTTTCAGGTGAAAGTCCATGAGTCCAGTGAGGTTTGATGCAGTTCATATCAATTTTTATGTCCATAATATGTCTTTTTTTTTTAATAAAACAACCACAAAATCTCATAGTTTATCTTTTTTCTGGTAGTCACAGAAACAAACCACAACATGACTACTATGACTGAATATGCTCTATCAGAAATACTACCTAGGCCTCATCTCTGAAAACAAATTATAAATGAGCATACAGTCAGTCTCGTCCTGCAATTTTTTTCTAGAAGGCAAGGGATCATACGAGAATGCAAGATTAACATGCAAGGGGGCTTAAATATTGCAGAATGAACCCTTAAAAATTCTTACACAGGTCTTTCCCTCTTTTGTAATTCCACAGCCAAGAGATGTTGTCTATCTGTGAGAGCCTCTCAGCCCACTGAATCTGAGCTGGTACCTCCTAATGCTTACTACATTCTTCATACCCACTGGCACCAAACCACATGAGTCGTCACATCCGACATCACTAAAGATTGTCAAGTCCTTCCAGCAAGCAGAACAATACATAGCTGGGAGGAGGAGGTTTTTACTACAGAGGGATGAACGAGAAGACTTTGTGGGGCTGATGTCCGTAGCATCTTATTACTGTGTAGCTTCCTTCTAGTTGCCTTGTTGTAAATGGATGAGTGAGGGGCAGACTGTGACAACTGCAAGCCACAGCATCTTGCTATTCAAATGCAGGACCAGAGCAGTTCCCATCTGGCCAATGCAACTGGTGGATGCCCCATCTACCATTCCAGTGTTACACACACCTCTGGTTCCTTCCCTTTAATCCAGACCTGAAGGGGACATTAGTAAATATTCTGCCCATGCAGGTGAAGAATGGGGAAGGGAAATTCTATTCAGTTGGAGTCACTGGTTATAACTCTATATAACTACCTATATGTAGAGCACTGTATACACATACATACCTGAAAAGAGATGATTCAAAAACTCCAAAAAACTTAACCCACCGTAACTTCTATATTAAATGGAATCTGTCACTAGCGACCTTCCTATCATACTGTTTGTATAGACACATATTAAAGGGAAGGAACCAGAGGTTCAGGAGTATTGTCAAATAACAAGCTGTACAGATGTAGCAAACATTAACTTGATACTGAACACATTTAATGTCAAGTTAATGATTGCCACAGTATATATAATACTTGTACGTTTAGATTTCATATTTTTTTTTATAACAAAGAGAATCCTTAAAGGGGTTTTCCAACCCCTATAATAATTCCCCTAATGCCCAGGACCCTCATATAGGTTATACTTACCTCCCTCCCCGTCACCCGTGTCACTCTTGATAAGCGCATGGTCTCCGCTTCATCTCCCCATCATGTGGATCAAAACATCCAGCGACTGGGGGGATGGGGTTTGGGGGGGTTCAACCAATAGCAGGCTGCAATGGGGACGAGCCTCCTAGCATTGCGGGTGATGGTAGGGAGGCTTGTCCCTGATGTTTTGATCAGCACGATGGGGAGATACAGCGGCAGCAGTGCAGGGATCAGAAGCAAGGTGCTGGGGAGAGGGGTAAGTATAACCTATATGAGGGTCCCGGGCATTAGGGAGTTCATTACAGGGTTTGGATAACTCCTTTAAGACTGTACATTTTCAGGACATTGACCTTGTTATCAAGTAAAATAGAAACAGAGAAATGGTCTCAGTGATATTATCAGCAGAGTGCAAGCATGTAACACCAGCAAACGGACTGTCACAGGCATTTTGATAAGCATGTCATGTGTTGAAACACTTTCTGGAAATAAGTTTGTACTGCAAATGACAGAAGATCCAAACAGCTAAGGGCTGTTATACTAAGAAAAATCTCGTTGTAATAGAAGCACTCAGTTGTATGCTCTACGTAGTAGATCCGAAACATGTGATAAGGAAATAAGCTAATGATCATGACCAAAATGAAAAATAAACTCTTCAGCTGCGCCCAGAATTCTTGGTGATCTAAAGCCGTGCGTTTCAGTTTTTTCACGATTTTCACAATAATGAAGATTTGTACAATCAGAAGAATACATACAACAAGAAAAATGACTGCAATTGTAATGTAGTTCACAACGATCACAAAAGGTCTTTTAATTTCCTTGTGGAAAAGGAAACACTGGTTCGACTCATATTTTTCATCACCGGCACCATACTGGAGGAAGAACGCCGGCATAATAACAAGCAATATCACAATCCATAGTGCGGCACTGGCCACCACGGAATGCATTTTCCTGTAGAACTCAATCTTGTCTTTTTGTTTGAAGTAACTTATGTATCTGATGCTGAGCAAGGCCACGTAAAATATAAATGAAAGATACATGTGAATATGTATCATGGAGCTTATGATCTTGCAAAATGTAAATTGAAATATCCACTTTCTCTGAATGTAATAGGCAATCCGAAAGGGAACCGTAAGAATAAAGATGCCATGGATTACTAATAGGTTGATGATTGCAGTGATGGTCATAGAACGGGTGTTGGTTCTGCTTAACAGAAATACCATTATAATGATTCCAATTGTCCCTCCAATCATGACTGTAAAGTAAAGAGCGATCAGGATGCCATTTGCAACATTAGGTTGTATAAAACAGACCGTCTGGTTGGTGGTTTCATTTAAACTGTGAACCATTGTATCAATCAGTTGACAGTTGTCTACAGGAAAAACAGAATAACACCAGTGAGAAAACACATTACTATAGAGGACAGTACAAAAAATATTGTTCCCTCCACCATATTTTTGAAATGTGATGTCACAACATAAATAAATTTTAAGGCTATAGACACTTTCATCGAACTCTCTACCAACTATTATTGGTTTACTTTGAGGCACAATTTTACGCCAAGATTGTAGCACAATTTTGGTGCAAAATCTTGCATCTTAGGCCACACCTTCCTTCTTACTAAGTCCTGCCCCTTGTTGAGTAAGTTGGAAAAAAGTGTTTAACTCCTGACCGTGCCAATTTGCACCATAATTGCTCTACCTTTTAGGCTGAGTTTACATCACTGTTCAGCCTTTCCGTTCGCCTGCTTTGTTATAGGAGCAGGAGAACGGAAAGGACGCATTCGGCACATAACTGAGCCGAACGGAGCCTACTGACCCCATAACCTATAACGGGGTCCGTTTCGGAAACAAAAGTCCTGTATGCACAACTTGTCTCCGCTTCAGAAATCTTCCTCTGAGCAGAAACCTAACGGACCTCGTTATAGTCTATGAGGCCCATGGGCTCCATTAGGCTCAGTTATGTGCCGAATGCATCCTTTCCATTCTTCTGCTCCCATAACGGAGCAGGAGAACGGAAAGGCTGAACGCTGATGTGAACTCAGCCTTAGGGCACATGCACACGACTGTATGTATTTTGTGGTCCACAAAAAAACGGATCTGCAAAAAATACAGATGACGTCCGTGTGCATTCCGTAATTTGCGAGACGGAACAGCTGGCCTCTAATAGAACACCACTATCCTTGTCTGTAATGTGGACAATAATAGGACATGTTTTATTTTTTGTGGAATAGACATACGGACATATGGAAACGTTATGCACACAGAGCACACATTTTTTTTGTGGAGCCATTGAAAAGAATGTTTCCGCATACGGTCCGCAAAAAAACGGACATGGAAAGTAAATACGATTGTGTGCATGAGCCCTTAGACAGATTCTAGGCACAAACACATTAGTTAATCTGGGCCAATGAATACTTGTATTTTGTTTTTCTACTTTCTAACTTTAGTTACATGATGTTTGCCTGCTGCATTCAGAGATAATCGTAAATCACATTTTCTGTTGCTTTCCTGTGCTCAGAGAGAAGTGCACTGTTGGAGTTCAAATAGCAGAACTTTTAGTTTAGATAAGAGCGGATCAGGAATAAACTATGCATTCTGATTTTGCACTACTGAGTTCTGTGAATCGCATGTACAGTGAGGAGGGAAGTACTCCTAGCAAAATCAAAATGTGCTTCTTGCTGTGGACACTTTGCCTCGCTGGCTGTGAGCTGCACTTGTACATGTGTGTATTGGCACTTACTGGCACCTAGAGGAAACGTGGATGAGTGCAGCAGTGCTCTATTAGTCTTTTATTATAGGTATGACAGGTTCTGTGTGATATGCTTGGATTAATTTAAGTAACCTAACAATTACACATTGAATTGTGTCTTTCAGAAATTCTCTTCCTCTGTGTAACAACAGATTCATATTACATATAATTATACGAGACTAGTGAGAGCAGTTACATAGTTACTTACAGCTTTGATTGTGGTCTCCAGCTTTAAGGCATTCACAGTGTCTCCAGCTTCATGAAAAGTCTTCAGAAACTGTTTTGGCTGCTTCCTCAAAACTTTTAAATTACCCCACAGATGACCAATTCTGTCAGTATGAGTGAGGATCGAATGAGGATGAAATACTTCTCCAAAATAAACCCTAGTGAGGAAATGTACAAAGCACAAACATTTCCTATCACTGCTAGAATCTCACGTGCCCCCTCAATCTCCCTGCTCCTGTGCTCCTGTCTCTTCTGCCCCTTCAATAATAAATTGGTCTCTGTTCTACCAATGCTCATCACCTCTGTGTGGGGGTAGGTCACTGTACATTGTCTCTGCTCTACCACATTAAACAAAGCAATTAAAATACTATAAAAATAATACAATAGGGACCACAAATGTGTCTTATTATGTAACAGTAAATATCCTGCATATTTCTGGATGTATTCGCTAGTGCTTCTCAGTATTTCTAGCTAATGTAGCTGCAGCTGCTGGAGGGATTAGAGATAGCTTGCATGGGACAACTAGCAATAACAGCAGAAGAGTCCAGCATGGGTACCCTAAACTGCTGTCACAGACAGTGGCTAGACCTGGTTTTACAGCTCAGCCCCATTTAAATAAATGGGACAGAGCTGCAATACTAGGCACAGTTTCTACTAAAAGTACAGTGTTTTGCTGTATGGAGCAGCATACATAAGGAAAAGGACATGGTGCTCACTGGAGGGCTGCAGCCCTTCCAAACAGCTGATCAGTTAATGAAAATATCAGATTGAGCCACCCTTGTACAGTGGTGCAGCTTCAGGAGTCGCAGCGGTCGCCGAGCCCCTAAGCCAGGGGGACCCACAGGGCTCCCCTTGCCAGAAGCACACTGGCAATTGCTGTATTTTTTGCTTTATAAGATGCAGTGCGAATACTAGTGATCATTTTATGTGGAAGCATTTACTAGTATGCAGGAGGAGTGGGGAGTGAAGTGTTGTACTCACTCCTCCTCCCTGGTCTTCTCCAGGCCCCGCTGTACTGTCCTGACTGTGGGAGAGGATGCTGGACGTGGAGAGCAGTGACAGAGCAGGAGAGGTAAGTTTATTTATTTATATTGGGTTTGATATGGGGGTCTGACTGTGATCTGAGGATCTGACATGGGGGTCTGACTCTGATATGTGGTCTGATATGAGGGTATGACTCTGATCTGAGGTCTGATTTGGGGGTCTGACTGATCTGAGGTCTGATATGGGGTCTGAGGATTTGATATCGGGGTCTGATCTGAGGATCTGTTATGGGGGTCTGACTTTGATCTTAGGTCTGATATAGGTGTCTGACTTTGATCTGAGGTCTGATATAGGTGTCTGACACTTTTCTGAGGTCTGATGTGGGGGTATGACTCTGATTTGAGTCTGTTTGGGGGTATGAGGATTTGATATGGGGGTCTGAGGATCTGATATGGGGGTCTGAGGATCTCATATGGGGTTCTGAGGATCTCATATGGGGGTCTGAGGATCTGACAAGGGGTCTGAGGATCAGATATGTGGGTCTAAATTGAGGTCTTATATGGGAGTCTTATTTGAGGTCTGATATGGGGCTCTGATTTAAGGATCTGATATGGGGGTTTGATATGGGGGGCTGATCTGAGGATCTGATGTGGGGGTATTTTTTGAACTGGCACACATTGTAAGGTCGTATTTTTGTAATAGTGCACATTATAAGAGGGTCTTTTTTGCACTGGCACACATTAGGGAGAATGTTTTACTGGTACACATTATAAAAAGAACAATTTCTACTGGGGGACTACGGGAAACATGATTACTAGTATGTGCACAATGGAGCCACTGTTAACACATACACAATCTGGCAGATAATTATTTCTATTGGTGGGACTTTGAGAAGCACTATTACTGTGGGGTGCACCCTGACACAATATCAGCATAGCACAATTATTTTTGGGTGACATTATGTTTATACTATTAGGGTATGACCACAAGTCATGGTCGTGATCCGGTCGGGTCGGATCAGGCCAATTAGCCTGCATTTCATTTAATTAATGAACACTGCACCGTTTAGTCAGTCTTTATTGTTAATGGCCACACGGCAACTTCAATACCGTGTGGCCATTAAAGGGATATTCCCATCTTAGACAATGGGGGCATATTGCTAGGATATGCCCCCATTGTCTTATAGGTGCGGGTCCCACCGCTGGGACCCGCATCTATATCGAGAACAGAGCGGGGAGTGCTGTGCCTGGAGGACCCTGGGTTTCCCGGGGTCTGGCCACCACCAGGTGCAGCTCCCCGCTGCTCCCATAGAAATTAATGGGAGTGCACCGCGCATGTGCGGCCACCACTCCCATTCATTTCTATGTAGCCGACGGAAATAGCTGAGTCAGCGCTCAGCTGTTTTCGGCGGCCCCATAGAAATGAATGGAGGGCGGCTGCGCATGCGCAGTGCGCCCTTCTTCACTTTGGGGACTCCGTTCTCAATATAGGTGCGGGTCCCAACGGCATGTATTTTTTTTACATTGCAGTGATTGGGAGATGGATGGAAATGTAAGACAATATGTTGCCATCTCTTAAATGAATCAGTTTTCATCCAGATACTTCCTATTTCCTTTGATACACTTCAAATATTTTAAAAAAAGAAAGGTTTCTATAACAGCGGCTGCTGTGCGCTGCTGTTATCCTGCTTACCACCGCGGTCCTGGGCGCCGCGTTCAGCAGTGATCTGCTGCCTGTGCTTCCCAGTTCACCGCTGCAGTCCTGGGCTCTGTCTATGTAAGTACTGTTGCTCTGGGATCCGCTCCAGGGTTTCCATTCAGCCCTGACTACAACATGCTTGCTGCTTGTTCCTTGCATCACTCCCTTTTGGCCGGCGCATGTTGGATCATGTGGGTTGGATCATGTGACCTCATTGACCAACCCTAGCCCTCCAGCTCTTATATAAGTTGCTCAGCCCTCTTCCCAGATGCCTCAGTGTCAAGGTCCTTGTGTCCTGTTTGGTTGCTAATATTCCTGCTTGAATTCCTGTGTTCCTGACTCGTGCTGGTGTTCCCGGATTCCGCTATCTGCTTCATCCCTGCCTGCTTAGACCTTCTTGTTGCCGATCCGGATTGCCTGACCTGTACCTGTGCCACCTGCCCTGACCCCTCGTCTGTCTGAATTCGCCTCTGCCTCATCCTTTGGTCCTGCATTGTTGCTCCTGGTGATGACTCAGCCCTCTGACCACCGCTGTACCTCCAGTACCTTCGCAGGTACCTCCTGGTCCACCTGGACCAGCTGCCTTGTGTGCCTATCCTCCTCAGGAGGTAGCGACCTAGTGTTCCCCTTGGAAAGTCTATCCCCACCGTCAAGGGTATTGTGAAGATTGTTCACTTAGACAACGCCCTTAGAGGAGGTAGGACACGAGGCACAGTGGGTTCACACCCGCTGGTTCCTGACAGTTTCACAAAATTAGAAACATTTTTGTTAAAAAAACACACATGGAAATATTGAAATGTATGCACATGAGTCAAACATATATGTTAAACAGAGATAACCACAATATTGAATATGTTTGTGTGTTTTTACTGTAGGTCATATCCACTTGACATATAGCAGAAACAAGATGTGATCAGGCCCTAATGCTCAATCACAATTTTGGCTAGTTTAATAACATATTATAGCCGAGTTGACACCACGAGGCTGGTTTGGTGGGATTACCAATGGAATTTTATTTCCAAAAAATGAGACTGGCTGTAGTACTAACCAAGCCTACACTATATCTCATAACAGAAGAGATTGAGCTCCCTTGAGCTCCCTTGAAGAAGAGGAATATCCTATAGTATTTATATAAACACATTTCTCAAACACAGTAGCAAATATTCTCAAGTAACACACAGATGTTACAGTTCAACTGATTCATTGATATTACATGTCACGACCCTGTAGAGTGGTTTTTAGCCAGGGTTGCGAATCTTAACCTCCACAGTGGCATTCACAGGATTCGGATATGCCAAAGTGACTATAGGCTATGCAATCTGCCCTTCAGTGATGTGGTGGGTTTCTGACAGACTACTCTTTGACACAGCCTGCCTCACCAATACACCACCGTACTTCAGGTCCACCCTCTGGTTAGTCAGTAAAGAGTCTAGTTCAACATGTGCAAGCTCATCAGAGTTAGGCCCTAGCTCAGAGGACCTTTACCTCTAAGACTTCTAAAGCCAAGGAAGCTATTTTTCCATCAAATTAGGACAAAAAGGACACATTGGAGTCAGTCAGCAAGGTATTCTGCACATTTATGGCGAGAGACTTTGCTGCTGTGAGAGAGAACATTGCTAAAGCACCCTTTTCACGCTTTAAAATGGGTTGGCCAAATTTATCTTAAAAATGCACCCCCAGCCAGGGAATTGCAGTTTCACTGTTGAGTGACTTTAGAGAGAAACAGAGAGAAGTGGTACAACCTTCAGCATCGATTTGTTCATGTGTTGCTAGGAATTTCAATGTGAACTACTCAAAACTGTGCATTGTTACTGTGTGGTGTACTACTACTCCTATTCTGAATTTTAGTAAAGAGAGATTTATTATTTACACCAACTGGCTTGGCCCCATCCTTTGCCAGCTACCGCACTTCAAGGGCACACCAACTACCCAACTACCATCAGACAGGAGCCTCAGGATGTGCCCCCAGTGAAAAAAAGGTGCCCCAACAGTCACTGTGTGGCCCTATGGCTTTAACATTGTATGTTTGGGATAACATTCAACACTGGCAGTTCTCTCATACATTGGACTAAAGTATGTTTATGTTTAGCTTATATTTGTTGGTGTACTAAGTATTATCAACTATGCTTTTCAAATAAATAAAAACTGGTAGATATATGAATCATTGTAGGAACAGAGTTGCAAATGCCTGGGCATACATTCGGGAGATCATTCCAAACATTCACATTGCACTTGCTCTAGTACATAGAACCAGCTAAACACCAGAGGAGGCTCTATCTGCCAGTTCTAGCCTCTTGCAGAGCTGGCTAGCTGACTAGCTGATTTTTAACACAGCCACAACCTGTTCTCTGTTTTCCTTGTTACTTTCTCCTCAGTCTGGGTTAGGTCCTGCCACTTCTTCCAGCTCATGTGTGCAATTACAACAGTAGAGCTTAATGGCTGTTGCAACTTGATACACCAAGTCTTCTTAGCAGTCAGATGTAAAACCTACACATCTTCCATATATCTAGAGCTAGGCTGAGCTTCATAATACAATACTAGAATTATTACCTATTGTGTTTCAACTGAAATGAGATGTATTTTGTTTCAAAAGCATTTTGTTATAAATTTTTATGAAAATATACAAAAACTAGAAGTTTAAAAAGGAAATTTACATTTAACAGTATGCATTATTTGCCCCGAAACAAGTTACACATGACTGCATTCCAATATCTATTATTGTATTCAAACAAGGAATCTCCACTTTTCTTTCTGCCATTTTAATATTGTTACTAATGTGCAAATGTTACTAGTGATTTGTATATTTTAAATATACTATGATTTTATGCTCAGCTTATTACTCTTGAAGTTCAGTACAATACTGTGTTTAAAATGTGAATTGACATCACAGACCTCGGCGTTCTCATCTATATGTATTGCAAAAGACATCTGTTTTATCTTTATTATTTTCACACGGTCAAAAAGCATTGCATATTTTGCACAAAAAAGATCAGTTCCCCAAGAGCATAAAGATCTTTTGGTAGTTTCTCGTGGTAATATGGTACGTTTGGGTTTAAAATGGTCACACCTATCTCTTGTGAAGTTTATACATCAATGTTATTGGCTGGTAGGACACTTTTGTCTTTTTGGAAAACAGAGTGGGAAGACACAGAAGTACCACACCTAGTGCCCACTTCAATAATTATTGGCACACAGTGCCTTAAAAAATAACTGTGCCCAGCAAATAATGTCCCTGACACTAAGGCTTCTTTCACACGGGCGTCACGGATTCAGTCCGGATGCGTTCCGGAAAATCCGCACGCATCCGCACCAATCCACACGCAATCGCAGTCAGTTTTGACTGCGATTGCATACGTTCGTTCAGTTTTTTCCGCGCGGGTGCGAAGCGTTTTAATGCGTTTTTCACACACGTGATAAAAAACTGAATGTTTACAAACAACATCTCTTAGCAACCATCAGTGAATCACGCATTGCATCGCACACTTATTCACGCAGCCCCATTCACTTCAATGGGGCCAGGGCTGCGTGATAAACGCAGAATATAGAACATGCTGCGATTTTCACGCAACGGCAAACTGATGCGTGAAAAACATCGCTCATGTGAAAAGCCCCATTGAAATTAATGGGTCAGGATTCAGTGCGGAAATCTCGCCCGTGTGAAAGAGGCCTAAGGGTACAACCACACGACACAGTCATGATCCAGTCGATCCAGACCTATGCAGCCAATTAGCCTGCAGCTGCCTTTCATTTAACTAATGAAGACTACACTGTTTAGTCGGTCTTTTTTGTTAATAGCCTGGTTCTTGACCTAAGAATAGCCGCAACCCTACCGGATCAGTATAAACATAATGTCACCCAAAAATAATTCTGCTAATCTTATATTGTGTCAGGGTACCCCCCACAGTAAGAGTTCTCCTCAAAGTCCCACCAACAGAAATATCTGTCAGAGTGCATAGTCTTAACAGTGGCCCCATTGTACCTATACTAGTAATCATGTTTCCCGTAGTACCCCAGTAGTAATAATTCTCCTTTTCTATATTTTTTTTTTTGCAGAACAGAAATGCAAAAAAACATACAGGAAACGTAAACATCAACAAATGGAGTCAAAAGTATGCACTTTTACCAGAATCGAGACCAAGAGACGTCCTAGCTCGAATTCATTTTTTCACATAAAAGAAGAAATTATGACAATCGCCAGAACACTGGACTCTCTACCAGAACCTTATGACAAAATTTCACTCTTCACTGATCTATCACAAGCAACTATACTTGAAAGAAAAAAGCTACAACCCCTTACAGCTTGCCTAAAAGTGAACAAAATTCAATATAAATTAGGCTTCCCTACCAAAATCCTTATCCATAAAGAAGGAAACCTTCACATCATCTACAACCTAGATCAAGGTCAAAAATTACTAGAACTCTGGCAACTGGATACCTCAGAATTGAAGAATCAAAGACAAGATAACTCAGCTACAACCATACAAGAAGAATGGTCTACATCTACAAATGGAACTTGAACTATCTAAAGTGAAATTTAGACATATAGTCCACATGATTCTACTAAAGTGAGGTGGAATTTCCATAAAGACTCTACCCCACAAATGGCGATCACAAAGATCGCGCTCTGTTTACTCTCTTCCACTTTGGTGGAATGTTATGTTCTTTTTTCTCTGTTTTATTGTTTCTACGGGTCCTATATTACATTGACAGCCAAATACCCATACTTACCTTACAAGATTTCGAACGAAAGGGAAGACAACATTCGTCCAGGAATTTCGTCTGCGTCCTCTGTCGACATCCTGAAAAAGATCAAGATTATCAGTGAGCATTACTATACCATACACAATGACTATTAAGATACTCTCATTGAATGCGAAAGGTTTAAACCATCCCTTCAAGAGACTATCTCTTTGGAAAGAAGCAAAATCTACTAACTCAGACATCATATGTATACAAGAGACTCATCTCATTCAAGAAGACACTACAAGAGTCAAACATAAAAATTTTCCTTATATATATATATATATATATATATATATATATATAATTCTTGTACAAAAAAAAGCTGGTGTTACTATAGCGATTAGAAACACAGTCGCATTTGAACAAATAGAAGTGTTATCAGATAACAGAGGAAGGTTCCTTGTTCTTGTTTGTAAGATTAACAACATTTTATATTCTATTTGTAATCTATATAGCACAAATTGTGGACAATTAAGATTTTTGAACAGAACATTAAAAAAATTCTAAAAATTAGACAAGGACATTTACTGATATTTGGAGATTTGAACCTAATATCAGATCCTCTGTTGGACACAACCAATAGAACCAGGAGACCTTCTCCTACAATGAAATCTTGGTTACATAACAACAACTTATATGACACTTGGAGATGTTTAAATGCCAATGAAAAGGATTATACGTTCTATTCTACGGTATATGATATATACACCAGAATAGATTACTGTATAACAGATAACAACTCTTTGCAAATAATACAAGAATCTAAAATCGGACACATTATATGGTCTGATCATGCTCCCCTCATCACAACTATTAAAGAACTAAACGCCCCCTATTCAGAATTTACCTGGAAAATAAACAATTACCTTCTGAATGACCCAACAATTAAAAATAAGATAAAAAATGACCTGATAGATTATTTTCAAAATAATGATAACCCCGACATTAGTAGATCTACTCTTTGGAATGCCCATAAAGCCTACATTCGAGGTATGATGATTAAATATGGTTCCTATCATAAAAAAAAACAGAAAAAATACTGAATGAAAAAATGTCCAAACTTATCTCAGCAGAAAAAGAGCATAAAAAAAAATAATGACCCATTTTCCAAATCTAAGATAACTACTTTAAGAGATGAAATACATACGATTTTGTTAGAAAAATATGAAAAAAACCTTTCCAAATAAAAACAAAAATTCTTTACTCATTTAACAATAAAGCCACAGCATTTATGGCAAATAGAGTGAAACAAATACAGAATAAAACAAAAATAAAAGATAACACTAATAATGACCATATTACAAATCCTAAGTTAATTGCGGAACAATTTAAGAAATATTATGAACAATTATATAATTTAAAGAAGGACCCAACGACTCTTCAACCAATCCTATCTTCAATCCTTTCTACATTCAGTTGACCTCCCCAAACTATAGGATGATCAACTATCAATGCTAAATTCTCCTTATACACCTCTGGAGGTTCTTAATACAATCCAGACATTAAAACATAAAAAAGCATCAGGCCCAGATGGATATACTAATGAATCTTTTCAGCTCTTTACCGACATTCTCAGTCCTTGTCTAACCGAAGTGTTCAATGAAGCAACCGTTAAAGGGTCATTTCCACCAGAAATGACACAAGCAACAATCATAACTATTCCTAAACCAAATAAAGATCCTTCTCAAGTTACAAACTATAGACCCATTTCTTTAATTAACACTGATATTAAGATTTATGCTAAAATTATTGCCACCAGAAGGTCCTCTATCATTCCTTCATTAATTAAGCATGATCAAGTTGGATTTGTAGCTGGAAGACAGGCCTCAGATGGCACTAGACGAATCATAAATATAAGAATTCACTGGAAATACATGTTTAGCTCATTGGAACATTTTGGTTTTACAGGATTTATACTGAATGCTAGCAAGGCATTATATACTAATCCATCTGCGAAAGTTTTAACAAACGGTATTATGTCAACCCCATTCAACCTAACTAATGGCACCCGTCAAGGTTGTCCTCTTTCGCCAATACTATTTATATTGGCACTAGAACCATTTCCAGAGCAAATAAGGAAGGGTAATGATATACCTGGCATCAAGATAGGAGAAATTAGCTACAAAATAAGTCTATTCGCAGACGATAATCTGATATGTTCTACTGACCCTAGATCAGCACTTCAAAAAATCCAATCCCTAATCAGGAATTTCGGAGACGTCTCTTACTACAAAGTAAACGATTCCAAATCCTTAGTATTAGATATGAATATGAAACCAACAGACAAAATAATACTGCAATCAAGTTTTCCATATAAATGGCAAAAATCATAACCTTATCTAGGCATAAATCTTTCATATCCTATCCTATATCATAGGTAATACTGTATAATTCAGAATAACTACCCTTCATTGCTTTCACAAATACAAACTGATCTAACACAATTAAATATGTGTGAAACTTCTTGGTGGGGCAAAATAGTCTTATATAAAATGATGATATTAGGCTACTTTCACACTGGCGTTTTTAAATTCCGGTATTGAGTTCCGTCAAAGGGGCTCAATACCGGAAAAAAACGCTTCCGTTTTGTCCCCATTCATTGTCAATGGGGACAAAACTGAACTGAAGACAACGGAATGCTCCTGAAAGCATTCCGTTCCGTCTTCAGACCGGAGAACAAACCGCAGCATGCTGCGGTTTGCTCTCCGGTCTAGGCATCCGCACCAAGACGGATCCGGAATGACCCCCAATGGAAGTCAATGGGGACGGATCCGTTTGGTGTGGACACACCAGTAATCCGGATCTGTCCTCCATTGATTTCCAATGGGGGGTCATTCCGGATCCGGCATACATACACACAGACTACATACAAACAAACATACAGACATACATACAAACATACAGACATACATACATACTCACATACTCCCGGGACGCCGGCAGAACGTCTTCACGCGCCTCCTGCACGCTGCGATGACGTTTCCCCACTGCGCCCAGCAGAGGGCGCTGTGGGGAATCGTCATCACTGCGCGCAGGAGGCGCGTGAAGACGTTCTGCCGGCGTCCCGGGAGTATGTGAGTATGTATGTATGTCTGTATGTATGTCTGTATGTATGTTTGTATGTATGTTTGTATGTAGTCTGTGTGTTGTTTTAATGTGTGTCATGTGTGGGGCCGGAGCGCTGCTCCGGCTCCACACATGTATAGCGTTAGCACGGAATCCGTCGGCACCCTTTAGGTGCCGGATCCGTGCTAACGCTAGTGTGAAAGTAGCCTTACCTAGAATACTGTACCTGTTTCAAACAATTCCTATCATTATACCAACAAACATGTTGCAAAAATTCCAATCCCAATTAAATAAATTCATATTGAATAATAAACGCCCGAGAATACCAATGTCCATACTTAATAGAAATAAAAACTCAGGAGGTCTGGGAGTCCCGGACATATCAACTTATCAGATCGCCAACATTCTCAACCAATCTACTGAGTGGCGGGACATTAATCCAAAGAAGTCTTGGACTATAGTAGAACAAACAATATGGGACAAAAATAGACTGGTTGATCTATTACTGGCATATATACTTGGTATTCGCACTCCACTACCAAACAACCCAATAATTAGAGATGCTATATTGACATGGGATAAATATATAAAAATATGTTCTAAGTTTAAGATATCAAGACCTATCAACCTACCCATACAAATACTACAAATGTCCTTACCAAGTCTACCATTGGACACATGGTTACACAAAGGTATAAAACATATACAAATTTTATATCAAGGTGACGCTCTCCTTAAATCGGTTGTCCAAGTTATTTTTTTGTTCTTTGTATGTTTCTAACTAGTCAAATACAACAGCTTTTAAATGTACTTTGTGTTTCCAAAGCTGCTCCTTTCTCAGATTACACTCAGGGTCACATGACCTGTGATGTCAGCTTGCCTCCCTGCTAATCTTGTATTCGTGCACCAAGCAGATAACAGTCTGTACACGAAACGTCACTGTGCTGGCCATGCCCCCATGCACTAGCTGAGCTGCCGGCTGCTCTGTGTCTCCTTCTCGCTGGATTTTTTTCAGATAAAACATTAACCCCTTCAGCCAGCACAGGGCTGAAGACTTTACTACAGTAACTGCAGGCAGTGAGGAGAGAAATGCTGGGCACATGAGCCGACAGAGGAGTTCTGCAGAGCAGAAAGGTAGGGGGAAGTTCCTGTGTGTACTGTATCAGCAGTGTCATTGTACAGCTGGGACTTGTAGTCCTACACATACAACATGCTGCTGAGTATCCCAGCAGGCAGACATGTCACTCAGCACTTGTATTCATTCCCTTTGCAGAGAGGAGGGGGAGAGGGGGAGGGGCAGAGACTGTTGTTATATGCAGGTAAACAAAGGCTAGAAGAGAACCAGGGAAATGAGGAAATAGATTTTTTTTACTAAAACATGTTTAGATTAGTTATATATTGCTGCCCATCAGATTTACAGTGCTATTTTTTTTTTTTTCAAGAACTCGGACAACCCCTTTAATTTCCTGAAATTAGGTCAAATATATGATCTTTCAAGAATAGATCCATATATATATATATATATATATATATATATATATATCTTCAAATTAGAACATTTTTAAATAAGACAAATCTGAAATGCCCCCAGATACATCCCAATACGTATATCCTGATTGAACATAAATTTAATACCATCAAAAAAGGTCTAAAAATGTTCTATTCCCAGCTAACTGATTCATTCCTGGAAATACACTTTTCACATATAAAAAAAAGGGAAAAAGACCTAAATATACAAATCTCTATGAACAAGTTTATATTCTATAACTGTCTTCATGCTTGACCACCACGAGCATTCAGTAAACTCGCTTTTCGAGTATACATACATACATACATACACTATATACATACATAGATTAGCAAAGATTTTCAAAAAAACCTATGCTGGAGAAACTGTGGCCAAATAGGCAATCTGTTTCACATCTTTTGGGAATGCCGAGATAACATATAGGCTGTATATTTATATAGACAAAAGTATATAGGACCGAACGTTCTCTTATTTTATTTAACCGGTTCTTTTTACCTGTTATTTTAGTTACTTTAAATCTCTGTAGGTTGTATGTTGTCAACCATATCCCCCTGTACTATAGAATATGCAAATTCATGTCTTATAAGGAGGTGGCCGAGAGTCCAGTATGAGCTCAGTATGCTACTGGTCTTGAGGCTACATCCATTCAACAACTTATATTATATTTGTATCTCTAGGAATTACACAGACTAATTGTTATATATTCTTGAGAAGAAATATCTCATGAATGAGAATATTGTACTGTATATTCTATCCCTATACTATTTTACCTTTGGAAAATATAGTTTTTAAAAAAAACTATTGAACAAGAATGTCATTCTGTGTTGAGCTGTTAATGAAGGTGCAGTGTCTGACACAAAATAATCTTCGTATACAGAGTCACAAGCAAGCACTTCTTCTAGTGTAACAGGGAAAGTGTTGGGAAAAAATAGAAATAAATAATTGTGTAGAATACTAGGGAGTTTGATCGGGGAAAGCATTTTGAGGGAGTGAGGGTCTGAGGGTCTGGGGCACAGTGCTTAATAATACAGCTGCTGCAGAACCTCATTCTTGCTGTTCTGCACTACAAAACCAGCCACATACAACGAAAAATATTTGAACAGAGAGGCATCTGTTTTTCCCCCAAAAAAATTGTTAATAGCGGTATTCACTATTAGAGATGAACAAAGTTTTGAAAAATTCTATTCGGCAACTTTGCTGGTCTGCCAAGATATTTGATTCATTACGAATTAATTTGTCATGAATCACTAAAAACCAGGTATACCCAGGCCACTCTAATTTAAAGAGCAGACACCTGGCACTAATGTCCATGACCAGACTTTTAAACCTTCAGATGTCGTGGTCATCCGGGTGTGCTCCAGCTTCCCCTGGCAGGGATTGGGGGAGCCGGAGAGTGTATACAGTAGCCCCTGTCTCCCTGTGCACTGGCGTAACTATAGGGGTCGCAGCAGTTATACTCTACCAGTGGTACTCTACTTTTCCCTTTATAAGATGCAGTGCATCTTATAAGGGGAATTATAGTGAGCACTTCCATAATAACTAGTATGCAGGAGGAGGGGGAGAGAAGTGCTGTGAGTGCTATACAGTACTTACCCCTCCTCCTGCTCGATCTTCTCAGAGCCCGCGCTGCTGTGTCCTGGCTGCCTGCAGCGTCCTGACGTACAGAGCGCACTCTGACCCGACACTGCAGGAGGTCAGGTGACTGCAGCGCGGGCCCTGAGAAGAGGAGACAGCCAGGACAGGGAGAGGAGCGGCAGGAGAGGTAAGTTTGTTTTTTTTGTTTTAATTCTCTGATCTGAGGTCTGATATGGGGGCCTGAAGGGGGGTCTGATATGGGGGCCTGAAGGGGGGGTCTGATATGGGGGCCTGAAGGGGGGGTCTGATATGGGGGCCTGAAGGGGGGGGTCTGATATGGGGACGACCTGAAGGGGGGTCTGTTATGGGGGCCTGATGGGGGTCTGATATGGGGGCCTGAAGAGGGGGGTTTGATTAAGTGCCAGAAGGGGCTCTGATTAGAGGCCAGAAGGGAGTCTGATTAGGGGCCTGAAGAGTCTGAAGGGAGGGGTCTGATTAGAGGCCAGAAGGGGGGTCTGATAAGGGGCCAGAAGGGGTGTCTGAAGGGGAGGTCTGAATAGGGGCCTGAAGGGGGGTCTGGGGGTCTAGAGAGGTTTTAATTGGGTTCTGGAGGTTTAATGCGGGTCTGATTGGGGGTCTGGAGGTCTAATGGAGGTCTGATTGGGGGTCTGGAGGTCTAATGAGGTCTGATTGGGGGTCTAGAGGTCTAATGAGGGTCAGACATGGTGGTTTGGAGGTCTAATGGGGGTCAGATATGGGAGTGCCGGAGGACCCTGGCCGATCTGATATTGATGACCTATCTTGAGGATAGGTCATCAGTAGTAAAAAGAGGACAGCCACTTTAACAGTAGGACTGGAGGGAAGAGGTTAGGTTGAGAATTTGACATGGGGGGGGCGTTTCAATATTTGCCTCGGGCAGTAGAAAAGCTAGGTGCACCAGCACTGAGTGAGGGGGGGCCAAGCTGAGCTCTTGCACCAGGGCCCATGAACCTTTAGCTACGCCCCTGCCACCATGTGATGGTACCAGAGAACGTACACAGCATTGAGGTGGAAAAACCTCTCCCTGTGCTCCTTGCCACGTCTCTCCCTGTGCTCAGCTCACAGGACAATGTCCGAGACCACATGGGATGAGGTTTTTATAGGGCTGTGACATCACAGAAGATAAGCTACCTGTGGATTGGCTGGCTGCATGGCATTATGGGTGATCATGCGTTCCTGGGCTTCTTTGTTTCACTTCTTCGCCATTTTAGGAAAACCTGAACCGTTACCACAAAGCATGAGGAAATTCGGCTTTGCTGCGAATCAAAGATTTCCTAATCTTCTAAATGAATTCCGGTTCGAAAGCTTAGCTTCACTCAACAATATTCACTATGTTTGTAGTCTGGAAATGCTGCAGGCCACGGTAGCATGTTTAGGCACCAGACTGTTTACAGTAGCATTAGCAACATGTGGTCTGGCATTTTCCCATTGAAAAACAGCTCCTGAGACACTTTGGAGAAATGACTGTACCACTGGTTCCTCGACCAAATCAATGTAACGTTGAGCTGTTCAGAAAAGAGTGACCGACTGTAGCTGGATGTCTGGCTCATAGCCAAAGGTTGTGCAAACACCTTCTGATGGTTTGTGCAGATACTGTTTGCCTCTCTAGGCTTGGGATGTAAGGTCCAATTTCACTTACAGTACAGAATGGATCATTACTCTCCATTCTTCTAATCAGATGATATGTTTAACCTTGTGGTGTCATTTCAGTTTGTCATTGTTCTCCCACTAGGGTACGCAACATTCAACAGTGCTGACATCTCAACTAATAAATCAAGGTCTCTCAGTTCAAAGATTCAGTTTGTGAGGAACTGGTTTGTGACGTCATCTTGACGCCATCTCAGCCTAGACACATAGTGATCTTCCAGAGTGATACATCAAGGTCTCTCAGTTCAAAGATTCTGTTTGTGAGAAGGGGTAATAACTGGCATGTCAACAAAAAGAAGACATCACACAATCATCTCACATGACTTAATCTGATTTTGGAGGTGTCATGTAGTTAAAAAAAACTTTGTTTTCAATCTGGCTCTCATGCCCATCCCACGTGCCACACATTGGAGCTACTTGCTTAAAAATTTTAACATTTGCAGATCTTAGTGACGCTTGCTACCTTCTCGTTTTGCATAACGTTATGGCTTGTCCTTCTTGGTGTTGCAGTTTCAATGTTGAGGAGCGTATATCGACACATTTTCTAAGATTGTGTGCTTTATAAAATCCTATCTCCTTTCATCTCAAGTCAGAGTGAAATTAGGGAGAGAAACTTGTTACACAGATATACTGTACATTTAGCTTTATGTAATTAGCTGTTAACCCCTTCCAGGCTGCCCCACATAAATTAACAAGCTTGTTATTTAGCATAGTTTGAAGGTGCTCCTTGCTTATGTGCACAGTGCCATAAACTGGTTTGTGATGTAATTGTGACAGCCCAGTTCTCTACTGTGAGAATCGAAATAATTTCCCCATCTTTCAGACTCATGGAAAAAGTGCTCAGGTGGTATGATCACAGCCAGTCGCATCCGCCTGTCCACAGCCAATGTGGACAAGCTCACATTCATTAACATGAATCAGGCATGGATCCCACAGAACTTGTCCATACCATGGGCAGAGTAGAGAGGTATACCAGCCACACTCAGCCATTGTTATACTCCAGCACAGTTAGTGTGTTCTGTTTGCCATTCCCCAATGTTTTGGGGCCTACACAAACCACAAAACAAAAAAAAATGCATAAAAAAACAAAATTTAAAAAACAACAAAATAAAAGTTGGCTTCCTACTCTGCATCTTCCACCTACAACGCCACATCCACCTCCTCCTCCACTCGGATCTCTACCTTCTGACTCAAAATTATTATGTCTTATATTGGCAGAGTGGAGAAGTATACCGCTTTGCTAAGGTTAACATCAACGTAGTCAACATAACTGTAAAATACTGTTAAATAGTTGATGCTAATATGAAGGCTATGGAGGCTGAGAGTGACCAATTCAAATCTTATAAGGACTCATGTATACAGCTGTTGCCATTTTCAGTCCTGAAATTGCAGATCTGCAAAACACAGATACCGGCCTCTGTAGAAATGTCCTATCCTTGTCCATAAAATGGAGCAGCGGAATTCACATATGGATGTTGAAAATGTGGATTGGATGCGGACAAAAACCACGGTTGTGTGCATGAACACTAGCTTATACCATGAAACTCTGAAAGAAGAGGTTGATATGAACAAAAAACAAAGGGAAAAGTTATATAAGGTGAATCAAGGGGGCCGGGATAGGCACTGATGTTTCATGAGAAGATCTGGTTTACAATCAGTGTTCCAGTTAATCCCAAAGTTGTTTCATGGGGCTAAGGTAAGGTCACTGTGTAGGACATTCACATTTCTCCACTCCAAACCTGCCATACCATGGTTATATGGACCTTGCTTTGTGCACATGGACACGGTCATACTGTTCTGTAATAGTAAAGGACCTTTGCCAAACTGCTGTCAGAAGGCTGCGAGCATATATGGTACTTGTATAAAATGTCTTTGTATGCTGTAGCATTACATTACCCTTCACTGGAAGTAACCCTAAAAAACAGCCCTATACCATCATCCACTATACATTCCTATAGGTTAATCTTTCTGGTCATCCAAAAAACCCATATTTGTCAATCTGACTGTCAGATATTGTTTATTTTATTAAGTGCATGTGAATGGTTTGGTTTATTTCATGGAGATGATGTTTGAGTTACTTCTTGCACCAGACCATATCGCACCACAACTTAGTTTTTCATGCTTTCTGACAGGATGTACGGTATATTGCTACACTCAGGAGAACAGTCACAGGACTTTCACACAATTTCATTTCATTTAATAGAGAACTATGCAAATTTCTAAATCACTTCATTTTAAAAAATCTGCCTGCACCCATCTGAAAATGCTGTAAAGTCAAGGCCAATAGGGGTCTCACTTCCACCTAACTTGCCATCCACTGCCTGTTGTTAGGCTTGATCTGTCACTAGTAACAGAGACTCAGAAGACAATTCACAAGGTTGGGTTGTGTTAGAGCTAGCTGAGATCCTGAGCCTGATAAAAGAACTGCTTCTACATTGCTTCTGAATTCACACGAGTCTCCTGCCGTTCTATAAATGTGATTTCCCCACCTTATCTGTTCTGTCAGCCCCAGAGCTCAAAAACAAACATAGTGAGAAGTACATTGTTGGTAGATTCCATTGAAGGAATACGCCCCCTGCTTCTGAGTTAAATGCATCTAGCTGTGCAGTTGAAACAGTGAATAATATGGCTGAAAAAGACTGTAGGGAAGACTGAAAAAACTGTAGGGAAGATTGTTCCATTATGGTTACGACTGTACAAAGAAGCACAGCCATAATGTAAATTTTCTTTGAAAACTCAGGTAGGGTTTAAAATCCATGACTGACGTGAAATCTTTATGCCAGTTGGACGACTTTTGCATACAAGCAGAAATATTTTTAGGTCTCTTTTTCTAATGTTTTAGTAAAGAAAGAAGCAAACTGCATGGACATTCATGATAATCATTTATTCTTCCTCCATATAAATACTGTTTTCACAAGACTCCACCACAGGAAGTGTCATTATCATGATTATAATGTTCATGGTACAAGACACTACGTGAAGAATAAAGAACAGTTGCTGTGGCTTAGTTGTTGCCTTCCTTTTGCCGATATTACCCAAGGAGTCTTCCTGTTGCATTAGTCACTTTGTTTTCAATGTCATCATTTTTCCTTTTGAAATTGACTACAGTTAATGGGTCACAATGTTTTCAGAAATGTTATGTTATAGATAAAAGTTTGATCGCTCTTAGCTCTCATTCACATGGCTGGCACACAAAGTTTTCAGCTTCTTACTATGCAGCTCTAAGCACTCAGTATTCTGCTGTACTGTGTTTAGAAGTAAAAAAAAATGAAATCCCACATAAATCTTTATGCCTCTAGAAAATTGAAGTCAAGTCTGTGGGTGTGTAACGGGTGTCAGACCCTTACAGAATGTCTGTCACCACCGTTCTCTCTCCTTGTGATGCAGTATCGCCCTCTTTTTCCCAGACATGTCCTCTTTTTGGTAGCTAAAAAATGTCTGGCAGGGATTTTTTAAATGAACAGGAATGTCCGGGACTCTCAAGGGGAGGCAAGTTTTATTTATTTTTGTCTGATCTCAGTTCTGATTTATGGGATGGATGGAGGGAGGTAGGTGTTATAGGGGGACATGACTTTTGGGAGTGCTCTGAAGTCTGATTGATGGAGGGGCGAGTGACATAGGGGCCATTAGTTTGGGTTCAGATCTGAGGTCTGATTGACTGAGGGGGGAGTGTAATAGGGGCCATTTGATTGGGATCTGATCTGAGGTCTGATTTATTGAGGGAGTAGTGTTATATGAGCCATTACTTTGGAGCCTGAACTGAGGTCTGATTGATGGGAGGGAGAGTTTTATTTGAGTCATTACTCTGGGGTTTGTTCTGAGGTGTGATTGATGGACGCAGAGATGTGATATTGGGGCCATGACTTGATTTAAAGGATGGAGGGGTGGAGGTTATAGGGGTTATGAATTTGGGGCTAATCTGGGGTCTGTATTAATTTTGGGGTCTGGTCTGGGTTTTGATACCTAAAGTCTCCATTGGGGCTGATTCTTTTTTAGTTCAATAGCTGCACCCTTTTATTTTGGCAGTAAAGTATTTTCAGGGCGGCAGCACTCACAGTATTGGTGGACGCTACATGATGGCAGTGTTAAAGGGGCAGCTGAATAGGGTGTTCTTTGCTGTAGAGGGTGGGGATGGATTGCAGAAGAAATGAGTCAAGTCAGAGCTGTACCTCAATCTAAACTTCTGGGTCCTAATGTAAAATCTGTAACAGTGTGTCATTTTCCAATCCTGGGGGAGCAGTGCGCTGTGTCCTCTATTTTGAAAACCAAAATATGGTCACCCTAAGTATCACACTATTAGCATAGTCATAGAAGGCAGAATCTCTGACTCATGCACTGTGCACACTTATAAATGTGCACAGTTATAAATCGCCTTGGCTGCTTCCAGGATGGACAGACTAGTTGGCTTTACTGTACCGCTTAGGCTACTTTCACACTGGCGGCAGGCCTGATCCGGCAGGTGAACGGTGCTGCCGGATCAGGCCTGCCGCAGTGACATGTGTGGAGCCGGAACCGCGCTCCGGCCCCACACATGTCACACAGTACATACATACACATAAACATACACACACATATAGACAAACAAACACACATACATACTTACATGCTCCCCGGCAGGTCTTCGGAGCGTCAGAGGGACAGGACGGCTCACACAGGTCACGATTCCCCACAGCGCCCTCTGCTGGGCGCCTGGTGGAATCGTCACCTGTGCGCGCCGTCCTGTCCCTCCGACGCTCCGAAGACCTGCCGGGGAGCATGTAAGTATGTATGTGTATTTGTATGTCTATATGTGTGTGTATGTTTATGTTTATGTGTATGTCTGTGTCTGTATGTGTCTATGTGTAGCCGGATCCGTAATGAACTCCATTGAAAGTCAATGGAGGGCGGATCCGGTTACCATTATGGTCACACCAGACGGATCCACCCCCATTGACTTGCATTGGGGGTCATTCCGGATCCGTCTTGGTGCGGATGCCTGGACCGGAGAGCAAACCGCAGCATGCTGCGGTTTGTTCTCCGGTCTGAAGACAGAACGGAATGCTTTCAGGAGCATTCCGTTGTCTTCAGTTCAGTTTTGTCCCCATTGACAATGAATGGGGACAAAACTGAAGCGTTTTATTCCGGTATTGAGCCCCTATGACGGAACTCAATACCGGAATTTTAAAACGCTAGTGTGAAAGTAGCCTTAGCTCTGGCCTCAGGTATTTGGCTTCAGTTGCCCTAGTTAATGTTTTTTATTTATTTTTTATTTTAAGCCATTTTAGAGATTGTCCAAGATTTTTACTACCTCAAACATCCCTTTTAAGGATCTTACACTAATGAGTCATAGGTCTTTCACCCGCTGGTATTATCCAACTGTGATAATACCATTGGTCAGCAGATGTCAGTAAAAGCTCAGTTTAGCTCCCAGCATTTACATTATACTACAGTTCCCATTCCCTTGCTGGCGTTACACAGTGGCTTAAAGGCACATAGAAGGTAAATCACATATATTAGCATGGCATATCATCTTGGGTGCAAGTTACATGGCACATTAAGTGCTGGGATATATAATACCATTTATAAATGTAACATTGCAAAGCAGAAGTGTTCCAGCAACAGTCACATTATAGTTTGACAGTTCATCTAGGTGGTATTGCTACTGCATTAGAGTCAAATGGTAACCCATAGCGACAGTCACTATAAAGGGTACATACATCTTTCTTTGTAAGAGGTAGAAGGTTGATTGTCAGCTCTCTTAGGCTAGTTTCACATGTGTGGCAGGGTTCTTGGCAGGCTGTTCCTGCAGAGAATAGCCTGGCGGAGTTCTCTGGAACTGCCATAATGGGGTCTGGCAAAGATCTGACCGTTACCAGGCAAATATGCTGAGAAACGGCCAGACAAAAACCCTGATGCAACATTTTTCCCAATATTACACAAGCAGAACACATACCTCCCAACTTTTGAAAATAGCAAAGAGGGACAATATGTGTGGCGCGCATCATGACAGTTTTTTATACTAGGCGACGCCTCTAACTCCGCCAAAATAATAATTACTGCAGCCCCTGCGGCCTTTTTTTTTTCTTGCGCTTCAATGTCCATATAAATATTACTACATAAATCATCAGATTACAGATATTTTAAGGTCCAAATTGCACCAAATAATGAAGTTATTGTCTAATATACAGGTAGAAACCATACAGATAGTTTAGTAAATGTATTAATGACCATTTATGCATTAGTTCTCCAGGTCAAAAAGAGGGACATTTAAGGATCAAAGAGGGACAGAGGGACTTAGGTCAAAAAGAGGGACTGTCCCTCCCAAAGAGGGACACTTGGGAGGTATGAGAACACCACATGTGAAAGTAGCCTTACAGGTGCTCTGTTATGTCTCCACTGAAGTCAGAGGTTGTACAGAAGGATAATGCAGTTACATACCTCCCAACCATCCCAGATCTGGAGGGACAGTCCCAGATTTCAGCCATTTCTGCATCCACAGGGCACAGAGACAGCCACTGGCGTAACTATATGGGTCGCAGCAGTCGCAGTTGTGAACGTGCTCCTAAGCCAGTTGTATTGTACTTTTCCCATAATGGAAACGCTCACTAGTCTGCAGGAGGAAATATTGAAAAAATTATTAAAGGAAATATTGAAAAAATTTATAATAATTGTGTAGAACTTCCTATGTTGACCAGCAGGGGGGAGCACAACTGAAAAGTTGAGTGTAGGGAAGCCGTCTGTAGCCCAGTGCTGTAAAGTGTTATCTGGCTATTCCCACCTCCTGTGACATCACGCTGCTCTTACTTGCTTATCTGATAACAAGAGATTGTCTTCCACAATACAGTGTCCAGCGGCCATCTTGTTGTGGTCTGCAGTGTGATAGCATAGGAGGCACAGTCATCAATGTTATTTCCAATTGTGATTCTGATTATTCCTCCACCACAGGGATTTTCTCCACTGACAGGTAGCAGAGTTAGGGTGGTAGTGCATGACTGAGTTTGATCTGAGAAACTCTTTCATTGTGCGTTACTTCCACCAAGCTTTTCTGTCTGCACCCCTGGGATCTGGCCCTTGTCTTTGTATGCCTCTTCCTGGTCTGCGCCCTGGGCCCTTATCTGTGCCCCACTCCCTCTTTGTCTGCACCTCTCTGGTTCTTGTCTCTGCTGCCCCCTGTGTGCGCCACCCTGGCCCTTATCTGTGCACCCCTCAACCGCCTCCCCCTTCCCCCCCGGACCTTGCTTGTGACCCTGCCCTTTACCCCTTATCTGTGCACCACTGGCCCTTTTCAGTGTAGCTCCTAGCCTTATCTGCGCCCCCCAGGCCTTGTTTGCACAGGTGTATTGTGACATCACTGTGCTTATTATCCCTGGACTGTGACATTGCAGTGTTTATTATCCCTGTACTGTGACATCACTGTGTTTATTATCTCTGGACTGTGACATCACTGCGTTTATTATCCCTGTACTGTGACATCACTGCGTTTATTATCTCTGTACTGTGACATCACTGCGTTTATTATCCCTGTACTGTGACATCATTGTGTTTATAATCTCTGTACGGTGACATCACTGTGTTTATTATCCCTGGACTGTGACATCACTGTGTGTATTATCTCTGTACTGTGACATCACTGTGTTTATTATCTCTGTACTGTGACATCACTGTGTTTGTTATCCCTGTACTGTGACATCACTGTGTTTATTATCCTTGGACTGTGACATCACTGTGTTTATTATCCCTGGACTTTGACATCACTGTGTTTATTATCCCTGTACGGTGACATCACTGTGTTTATTATCCCTGTACTGTGACATCACTGTGTTTGTTATCCCTGTACTGTTACATCACTGTGTTTATTATCCCTGTACAGTGACATCACTGTGTTTATTATCCCTGTACAGTGACATCGCTGTGTGTATTATCCCAGTGCAGGAAGAGGTAAGTGGTCTGTGTTTGTGTGTTTGTTTTCTATTTTTCAGGGTCGTGAATGCAGAGCACTACATCGGATTCGGTGGACTACGTCGGACCAGCTTTTTTTTTTTTTTAAATAAAATGGTCAAACAGGGGTCTGGGGGAGTGTTTATTTCAATAAAATGTTTTATACTTGTGTGTGTATTTTTTTTTACAATACTACAGTTTTAGTAATTAGGGCTATCTACAGACGGCCCTGATTACTAATACTGGGCTTAATGCTTGCCGGTATGGCAGGCCAACACTAACCCCAACATCTATTACCTCGGCACCCACCGCCACCAGGGGTGCCGGGAAGAGCCGGGTACCCGCAGGACCGGACCTTCTAAATTGAGGGTCTGGCTCTGGGGCGGCTGCAGGCTGGTACCATTAGGCTGGGAAGGGCCAATAACCGTGTCCCTTCCCACCCTGGTAGTGCCAGGCTGCCGCTGCTGGTTGTATCTGGCTGGCGAAGGAAAAAAGGGGGGGCCCCACGCCATTTTTTAAAAAATTATTTAATTATTTTTGTAAAAAAATGACGTGGGGTCCCCCCCTTTTTTCCTTCGCCAGCCAGATACAACCAGCAGCAGCAGCCTGGCACTACCAGGGTGGGAAGGGACACGGTTATTGGCCTTCCCAGCCTAATGGTACCAGCCTGCAGCCGCCCCAGAGCCAGACCCTCAATTTAGAAGGTCCGGTCCTGCGGGTACCCGGCTCTTCCCGGCACCCCTGGTGGCGGTGGGTGCCAAGGTAATAGATGTTGGGGTTAGTGCTGGCCTGCCATACCGGCAAGCACTAAGCCCAGTATTAGTAATCAGGGCCGTCTGTAGATAGCCCTAATTACTAAAACTGTAGTATTGTAAAAAAAAAACACACACACACACACAAGTATAAAACATTTTATTGAAATAAACACTCCCCCAGACTCCTGTTTGACCATTTTATTAAAAAAAAAAAAAGCTGGTCCGACGTAGTCCACCGAATCCGACGTAGTCCTCTGCATTCACGACCCTGAAAAATAGAAAACAAACACACAAACACAGACCACTTACCTCTTCCTGCACTGGGATAATACACACAGCGATGTCACTGTACAGGGATAATAAACACAGTGATGTCACAGTACAGGGATAATAAACACAGTGATGTCACAGTACAGGGAAAATAAACACAGTGCAGTCTTAACCCTTTCATGACATGACATTTTTTTTTATTTATTTAAGTTTTACACAATAATATATAAAAAAAATTATGTTTTAGTGTCTCCATTGTCTGAGAGCTGTAGTTTTTTTATTTTTTGGGCGATTTGCTCAGGTAGGGGCTCATTTTTTGCGGGAAGAGGTAACGGTTAGATTGGTACTATTTTTAGGGGCATAAGCCTTTTGATCGCTTGTATCACACTTTTTGTGATGTAAAGTGACAAAAAATGGCTTTTTTGACCCTGTTTTTATTATTTTTTTTACTGTGTTCACCTGAGGGGTTAACTCATGTGATATTTTTGTAGAGCAGGTTGTTACGGACGTGGAGATAGTTTTTTATTTTTTGGGCAATTGTCTCAGGTAGGGGCTAATTTTTTGCGGGACGAGATGATGGTTTGATTGGTACCATTTTTGGGTAAATACACCTTTTTGATCACCTGCTATTACATTTTTTGTGTGGCAAGGTGATAAAAAATGGCTGTTTTGACCCTGTTTTTATTTAATTTTTTTTTACTGTGTTCACCTGAGGGGTAAACTCATGTGATATTTTTGTAGAGCAGGTTGTTACGGACGTGGAGATACCTAACATGTATTGTTTTTTGTATTTATTTAAGTTTTACACAATAATATCATTTTTGAAACAAAAAATGTTTTAGTGTCTTCATAGTCAAAGAGCTGTAGTATTTTTATTTTTTGGGCAATTGTCTCAGGTAGGGGCTCATTTTTTGCGGGACGAGATGACGGTTTGATTGGTACCATTGTTGGGTAAATACGCCTTTTTGATCGCCTGCTATTACATTTTTTGTGAGGCAAGGTGATAAAAAATGGCTGTTTTGGTATACTTTTTTTTTTTTTTTAATTTTTTGCATACACCTGGCGGGGTGGAACATGTGATGCTTTTATAGAGCCGGTCGATACGGACACGGCGATACCTAATATGTGTACTTTTTCTTTTTTTTTTTTACTTCATTTGGGGGAAAAAAGGGCGCTTTTTATTTTTACTTTTTTTTAAACTTTATTTTTTTACACTTTTTTTAACTTTATTTTTACACTTTTTTTTACTTTCTTTTTACATTTTTTTTTACTTATCAAGAACCATTTGGATCTTGAAGATCCAGTGGGCTTGATGGCTATACAGTGCAGTGCAATAGTCATCTATTGCAATGCACTGTATCAGTGCTACCCTAAGGCTGATCAGAACCTGAGGGTCTGATCAGCCTTAAGTACATGGCAGCCAGGACGCTTTTGTAAAGCGTCCGGTTGCCATGGTAACCATCGGGCCGCTGCCACTGCAGCAGCGGCGGCCCGATGGAAGAAAGAGGGAGCTCCCTCCCTCTTAACCCCATGGATGCTGCGGGCGGCTTCTGACCGCAGCATCCATGGGGTTAAACAGCTGAAATCGGTGTCAGCACCAATTTCAGCTGTAGCAGCAAAGTGTGAGCTGTAATTACAGCTCACACTCTCTGCTGATGGCAGCGGCTCCGATCCTGAGCCGCTGCCATCATATAATACAGCGCAGGAGGGGCAGGACCGGGTGGCAACGGAGGCACAAGGGGGGCACTACAAGAGGGGGCACAGACAACTTACCTGGTTTCAGGCTGCGAACTCCGGAGTGGAGATCGCAGCCTGAAACCGGCATTTTAGCACTGAAGCGCTCCAATTGGTTAGTCTGCAGAGACTAACCAATCAGAGCGCTTGCTGGCAAGGGACCACTCTGATTGGTCCCTTGCCGGCTTCCCCGAGGTCTCTGCTCTCCGGGAGAGCGGAGACTCCGGGGCTGTGATGGGTGTCCCCTCCGGTGTCATGTTACTGAAGTCTTCAATAACATGGCGCCGGAGGGGGCAGGCTATCTATGTGTAAAGCGCCTGCGCTTTACACATACTCAGCCTCCCATGATTTTTCAATAGGGTCGGCTCCGTCCCCACTGGGAATGGAGCATACGACCGTAAGTCATTTGTCTATGTGTCGTTCAGTGACACATAGACACGTGACTATGAAAATGGCAGCCCCCATAAAGTAATTATACATATAAAAACTATTTTTAATGTTTTATAACATATGTTTTTTTATTTTTTAGCGATAGTGCCCCTTTAAGAGACCGGATTTGTCAAGCTGCATGCCCAATAGAGATTGTAATCACCAAGCTGTGTATCAATATATGTAACCATCAAGCTGTGTGTGACTTTATCAGACACGCTAAGTGCCCCTGTTTTGTAACCATTACACTTGTTGCCCCCAACTGGAGTAAAGCTCTATTTATTTGAAGTGTGCTGTGCCTGTCTCTATTACTGCCCCACATTACAAACCTCCAAATGATAGAAACATATTGATTGATTAATCAATGAAGGGTTCATTGCAGTCCTTATTCATGGTGTAAAAAAGTAAACTAACTATGCATGCTGTTTATATCATATGCATATATAATCTCTTGACTCTTTGATTAATCAATTGAATAGTCAATCAATAGATTCATACAATATATACATACTTTTTTCATATATCATTAATTGTAGATCAATTAATCAATCAATAGAATCATGCAATGAATGATATTTTTTTCATATACAACTACTTGTAGAATATTATATGAAGATAAGAACCTAATAAAATGATGTATATGAATCTGAGAATAATATAAATAATATGAATAAATTAAAAAAATAATAAATAGATAATACAGTAGGTAATAAATAAATACATGTGATCGGTGCATGAGTTTATACCTACCGTATTCACTGTTAGATGTTCATATCTCGATTCTTATAAGGACCATTATTTTGACTAATGTCAATATATTCGTATATTGTGGTACACATTCAATTAGGGTCAATTTAAGATGAGTTGGTTAGCCATTGTCAGCTTGTGCAAAATGTCTAGATACACTGTGGTTAGCGACTTTTTGTTTGATGTTGGAACAATGTTGATTAATCCTCTCCTTAACTGTATGAGTGGTTCGGCATATATACTGGAGGCCTCATGGGCATTGGAGCATGTACACAATGTAAGTCGACCCACAGTCCATGTACTGTTGTAGCTGAACCCTCTCACCCTGTTTTGAGATGAAAACTTCCTCACTTTGATGGGAAATTTTATTGAAGCATTTACATTGTTTAGAGCCACATTTAAAGGATCCTTTCTTTCTTTTGTCTCCCTAATAACTGATTGTTCTGTGGTGTTTTTGTTGTCATTGTTTTATTAAATGGGGCCAGCAAGTTTTTCAGGGAGCAGGCCCTCCGGAATGTGAGGTTGGATTGTTCTGGGATGATGCTGCCCAATATTGGGTCTGTCCAGTGTTTTCTAAGGATCTGTTTTATAAAATTATGTTTGGAATTATAAGGCGTGATCAGGTTATAGTTGTAACTTTTCTCTTTACTTAGTTTTCTATCTATTTTTATGTGGAGTTTTAAACAGTCGTCTTGGTTTTCTCCCATTACTTGTTTTATAGAGTCATTTCCTTGGGTAGCCCTTTTCCATAAGCCTGGAAGCTGTTTCTTCATAACTACATCCATGCAATTGAGTCTAATTCTCCACATTTAACCATAAGGGATATGCGGCTTCCATTTTTGATAGTGTCAGATCCAAAAGTCAAGATAGGTGCTTGAGTTGACTCCCTTGAAGTGCGTTCTTGTGAGCACTCTATTTTCTACTGCTGTGAGTTGTAGGTCTAAGAATATGGCCTCCGTGGGGTTAATATTTGCTGTAACCTTAAGATTCCATTTGTTTTCATTTAGTTACTTGACAAAATGTTTTAATTCAGTCTCCTGTCCCTGCCAAATCGTCTATAAACCGCCAGTAGAATTTAATGTTGGGATGGCTAAGGAGACCTAACTCTTCCTTGAATACCCCCATAAATAAGTTTGCATACGGGGGGGGGGGAATTTTGTCCCCATAGCGGTACTCCATTTTCGGATGTAGTATATTTCATTAAATTGCAAATAGTTTTGACTTAATATGAAGCTGATGAAGTTTAGTAGAAAATTCCCTTTGTGCCTTGGACATGAGTCATCCCTCAGGAATCCTTCAATTGTATTTAGGCGTCATTCATATATTATATTACTAGGGATGAGCGAACTTTTGAAAAGTTCGCTTCGGCGAACTTTCTTGAATTTCGGATTCGTACGAACCGAACCTAAAACGAACCTTGCTATAATGGCTGAATAATTGCTTCTACAATAATCGGAGTCTGATAGGGTATAGTTTTGTTTACTTGCAGTTGCTATTACAATGAAAAAAGTGGAAAAAATCCAAGTGACTTCAACAATGGCGACGCAATATATACGCATATTTGAGAATTTACACTAATGCGTACGCTAATGCGAACATTCCCGCAAAATAACGAACATACAGTGTAACATTGTCAAAGGTACGCTACTTAACTGAATATGTACGCATTAGCATACTCATACACTGCGTCTGCGAACATTCCTACTCAAGTAACAAACATACAGTGTAGTGTTGTCAATTGTACGCTACTTAACTGAATATGTACGCATTAGCGTACGCATACACTGCGTCTGCGAACATTCCTACTCAAGTAACGAACATACAGTGTAGCGTTGTCAAAGGTACGCTACTTAACTGAATATGTACACATTAGCGTACTCATACACTGCGTCTGCGAACATTCCTACTCAAGTAACGAACATACAGTCTAGCGTTGTCAAAGGTACGCTACTTAACTGAATATGTACGCATTAGCGTCACGAACAGGATGAGTCTGAAGTGCCAGTACCGTTAAGGCCACAGCTCAACCATCCCTAAACCATCCCGAAAATCCAATCCAGCCCACCAGGAACTTGCTGTGGGGAGCATTGAGAGCGAAGACTCCACCCTCTTAGCTCCTCCTTCATCTCCGATGTATGCGAAGAAAGAGAGAGACAACAACATGGCGTCCCGTCAGCGCGGCCCTAGTTGGGGGGATATGGTCTGGGGCACCGACCCATATGAGCCTACACCGAGACCAGCGGAGGTTCGCCTGGACCAAGTTATCCGCAAGGCACAGCTGGTGCCGAACCCCGAAGTGCCTCACCTACCGGTGATAGCAGCTGGAGATCCTGCAAGCGAGGCCGCACACGTGGTCCCGAAGATGGACGCAACCAGCGGTGCACTCAGGAAGCCACCATACGTCCGGGCCAAAGTCCGAGTCGAGACGGCCGGGCCTGTGGAGGAAGTCCACAACCGAGTGGCCGGAGTCTCCACCTCGCCTAAGCCCCGACATAACGACCTCCGACAGAACCCCATCGTTCCTGCTGCGGTAACTAAAAATGTTACTACCCTGTGGGACTATAAAAGGGTTGTAGAAGAGTGGGTGGTCGAGGTGCTGGAACATCCCCGACTTGGTGACCCGACTCTCGAAAGGCGCACCGGTTTAGCGTGGACCGCGGCATGGGGTTCATCACAGACGAGGAGTCCACTGAGGAGCTCTACGTTAATCGTCGCTCCGTCCCTCCAGCACGACACAACCTCCATGCGGGCGACTTTGTAGAATTCACGCCTATGAAGAGCCTACAAGGCCCCTTTGCCACCGGGGTGAAGGTCATCACCAGACCACCGAGGCCGGAGGCACCTCAAGAGGAATGGGAAGATCACTCCGCGACCGCCACCCTTACTCACCGTCCACGAGAGGATGAAACGGGAGACAGTCAGCCAGGAGCAAGACCTCTTCTCAGCGAGCCGGAGCAACTCATTCCCGAGCTTCCTCCACCGCCAGCGTTCCAGGTGGGTCAGATTACAGGCAGCAAATTTATTTTCAACCCCCTGGCCACCTAACACCTGATGCAGGAGGCACCAGCAGCCCAATCTGTTGCCTGGGGTAGGCCTCTGGCCAAGCCTCTACAACCCAAGGTTCGGTCGCCAGTGGGCCCGGCAGGAGCATCCGGGCCTTACAGGGTCCGTTCCAAAATGGCTGCCACAGTCACCAGTGTGACCACTGGGACCCTGCCCCGACCAGTGCCACATCTATCTTTAAGAGGACACTGGGGAATGGCCGCTGCCTACAGTGAGGCCTATCAGAGGCAGGAGCGCCCTCTTATGTCGTTCAGCTCCAGCAGCGACGAGGAGGATGTGCCGGCTTTCCACTAAGGGGAGCCCGCACTCAAGTACTCTCAAAGAACTACAAGACTAATGGGAGCCACCCCGTGGACTGAGCCCTGACTGGTGAGAACCTGTTGGCTATGTTTTAATTTGTTGTGTTGCCCGTGTTTTAAGTCTCCACCATGATGGACACGTGTGGCTGGACTCCCCCCATATGCAATAATCCAAGTTGCGCCATGTTTGCGCACCACATCCTTTTTCCCCCCTTTTCAGGTTGTTGGGAAATCACTTTTAAAAGGGTTTGTCAAGAAACCTTTTCAGCTATTTATAACCTATTTTATTACCCATGTGGATTACAAATTTCAATTGAAATTTGGGACTTTGTTCCAGTCTCAAGCCAAAGAAAAGAAAATATGGACTTGAATGTAACCACAGATATCCTATATTATGCCTTTAATATATTTGCACTTAAATGTTTGCACTAATATTTTACCTTTCAGCAAAGATCA
>ONZH01017501.1:0-29689 GCA_900303285.1 Rhinella marina
CCTGGTTGCTGGGGGGTTCCTGCCTTGCTGCCACTAAATACATTCAGCCAGTGGGCAGTAAAGGACATGTACTGCCCCTGGCCGTAAGCACTGCTTCAGGTGTCCACCGTGACGTGCACGGTGCTGCAGAGAGACAGCTGCAGGGAGCGTCCAATATTGTCTGTCACGTAGGAGTAAAGGGCAGGATAGCTTTGTTTGAGAAGTAATGCCGGCTAGGGACCTGCCAGCGTGGCTGAGCGCAAGCCATTAGCTCCCTAAAAGCTGTGCAGTCAATCAATTGGTACGGCAGAGACTGCACAGCCAGCAACTTTGTCAGGTGACAATTCAGTTTGCGCACTGTTGGATTACCTGTGGCTAGATTTCGTAGATTCGTATTGAATCTTGGAAATTTTCAGTTGCGAAGCGAATCCGAATTTCTTTGAATTCGCTTCGTATTATTCGTAAATCTTGGCAAAATTTTACGCGCTTTCGTACTATATGTATGAAACGTAAGAAACCTACGCATTCTGTGCGAGGCGGAACAATGACGATACGCCCACGCAAGAGCGGGAAAGTGAATATACGCCCCCCTCCGAACTGGAAAAAATCAGCCCCGCCCACCGGGAACCCAACTACTGGCAGTGTCAAGGACACTGCAGGAGAACCTATGGGAGCCACACCATGGACTGCACCTGATGGGTGAGATGCTAGTTGGCAGTTATTTTTGTTGTTTGTGTTGCCCCCGTTTGACTCTCACCCAGATGGGCATGGCTGTCAGGACTACCCCCATTCTGCAGAAATTTCCCTGTTGCGCCAAAGTGCGCCTATTTTCCTTTTTACCCCCTTCTCAGGTTATTTGGGAGCCCCCTTTTCCAAAAAAGGTTCTCTATTTACTGCTATTCTTTATTATCCATGTGGATTACACATTACCTGTTTGGATTACAATTTAACCTCACGTGGATTACATTTGAATTTTGGAATATGTGTTCCAGATAGACAATGTTTTACCATGCCAACTAGGATCCATAAGGAGAGACTCAAACGTATATCTGAGCCTTTTATGCTTGCAAATGTGAAATTGATTGCACTAAAATCTTTGCATACTTATGTCTTTGCTGTATTTTAGCTACACTGTTTTTAATGGTTCAGCACTTTAGCCCATTGCGTGTATTCTTTTTCTGGTATCCTATTATGCACTTATTGTACGATGTTTTTAGTAAATTATTCAATTATTGATAGCTAGCAGCAGTGAGCACCTTATTTTTCTAGTTCATATGGACTGCCTCTAAAGATTGTACACCGCGGCCTAGCCTTGTGCGTATGATGCAATCGCGCGTCAATAGTGCACTAAGGATTCGTACAAACTTTTGTACGCTAATGCTTAGGTATTGCATATTTTTATTTTAACTACTCTGACTGTACGTACGTAATTTGGGCAGGAATGTTCGCATAAAACGTGTATTTTTTTTTACGTACTGTAGATTCGACTAATAAGTTCGTTTAAATACGAATCTTGTCAGAAATTCGGTGAATATTCGGCGAAGCAAATTTTGAATGACTTGCTCATCTCTACTTCTGGCATAAACCTGCTTCCTGGCCACGCACTCAGCAATGGAAGGCTGGTGAATAAGAGGAGGTGGAGACATGCACGCAGTGGGCGATGAGGTGTATGTACTAGTTACGCCCCTGGATGCAGCCGGCCTGACGCGAGGGTCCCTGGGAGAAGTAGCCTCTTCAGTATTAATGCGCTGCTCTAAATTGGTGGCATGACGCCGCTTCAGATGGTTCCACCGAGCAGTGGTCCCTACATTTGTGGCTTTCCCACGGCTCAATTTCTGTTTACAGAAATTACACGTGGCTGTGCTGCTGTCCCCCGGCAGAGTGGTGAAATACTTCCACACACCCGCCGTGCGCCCTCCACAGCTGGCCAAGCTTGTAGCCCTTGCATGCTTACACCCTGATGCCGGCCCCACTACACTTGGGGTCTCGCTAGTTCCCAAGGAAGGCCTGGCCCTGGGCCTAACTCGCCTCTGCCCTCTGTTGCTGCCACTACCACCACCCTCCTCCTCAGAGATCAAACCCTCTTCACCAGCCCGATCCGCCTCCCAGGTCCTCCGGTCTAACACATCAGATTCATCATCAGACTCCTCCCCACCACTTTTTTCGGACTGCAAATTAGGCTGTTCCCCACCAACTGCCAATTCCGGGCAATCCAAACTCTGACTGCCCTCTAAGAAATCCTCAGGGAGGTTGTCTTATATAACCGCCGGATTATGCAGTGGGGTTCGGTGGCTTTTTATTTTATAAATTGCAGAAGGGACACCACTAGGAGGGGACACTGAAGCCCGAGAGGTGGCAGAAAATGACGGGCTTTGCTGGAGCGGAATGGTGGAGCAGGATGAATGCTCTGAGTCTGACTCCTGGCTACATATGGATACTGTATCAGCAGATGACAGCAGATCATCCAGCTGTGACTGAGATGAGCGTGCCATCCACTCCACTACCTCATCCACTTTCTCCTCCACTACAATTTTGCTCCTTTGTGACTTAGCCTGATTGAACAGTGGCCAACTATTACGAATTACAGAAGTAGAAACTCCGGCTACAGGTCCTTTGGCACTGCTGCCCTGTGCCACCTTATCCTTTTTTTGGGGCTCGAGCTCTGGCTGGAACTGGACCCCTTTTGCTTATCAATTCCAGACATTTTTCACTTGACTGTGGCCCTGCAGCTGGTCTTTGTCCCTGTCTCTCTCCCTATCTCTCTCCCTGTCTCCCTCCCTGCCTGATTAATTACTAGCCCTGCACTGGCCCTGCACTATCCCTGATATGTGTAATATTGAATCCAAGAACAATTACACCCCAATAACAAAACAGGTCTCAGTCTTTAGGAACTTCACAGACAGTGCTTCTGCTCATCTTAGCAGTCGCAGCACAAGTGATGCGTCACTGGCTTTCCAAGCCTGAGCCAATCAGAGCAAGCCCTGCCCACTAGGTCAGGTGACCGCTTTCTTCCCGGGCTTTTGCCGCAAGAATAACGAACTAACAGTAAAAGTTCGCTAATTAACTGAATTTGTACACATCAGTGTATAAACTAACTTATACATAGCATTAGCGTACAATTTATCGAACAAGTACGTAGCGAATGCGTAAAAAGCCTTGAGAACATTTTTGAATCTAACAAAAGGAATCTCAAAAAATCTGCATTCGCTTCACAGCGGAAAATTTCCAAGATCCGTATTGAATCTACGAAGCGGCGAATAGATTCGCTCATCTCTAGTTTTATTGCTGTCTCCGCGTACAGCATTAAAATGTATTGCCTCTATGTAGGCAAAATTAGTTTCACACGAGACTTGGGTTAATTAATTCGGTAATCACTTCTGCATCTTTAAAAACATTTTAAAATAGTAATCCGGAGTCGGAGACAGCATTAAAACCAAAGTGTTTGAACGAATCGACTTCGGATTTCTGATCCGAAGCTCAATTCGCTTAACACTATACGGTATATTGCCTGTCATAATGATTTTTCGTTTGGTACCATATCCAAAATTTATGACCCTACTCTTGATCCACCAACCACCAAGATGTGAACACTCCTAGAACAAATAACATAATATAATCTTATATCATCATAGCCTGTCATAACATGAATCTGCTACTGCTATTCTATTTTTCCTTCTTTTGTTTCAATTGATAAATCGATTTATTTCGGTTATCAAAAGAGGTACTCATGCTAGCTAACATTCATTAAGCTGAAACACCAGACAAGAGAGAAAATTATTTAAAAAATAACGTTAAATGTGAGACTGTACATTTAATAGCACAGGATGAATCAAACTAGTAATGCTACATAATATTCAGTGTCAGAGGAGTTAATGATCTGTAACCTGCTCAGAGTTTATTGAGCAACCGAATGACAAGCTTGAGCCAGTGGGGCATTAATTAAAGTGTTCATTTGTATATGAGAAGCCATAGTTTTCCTGGAAGCTTCAAAGTTAAATAACCTCTTTGGTGCCAAAATAATGCTTCTAAGCAGAGGCGTAGCTAGAGGTTCAGCACAGGGGGGGCGAAACATACTTGAGTGGGCCCCCCACTTGGCTTCCCAAACGCACGTTTCCAACTTCACAGGCACATACTACTAGTTGTGGTTATAATATTGTATTAGAAAGATGACTATATAAACTGCTAGATCATCTATGCTGTTAAGTACAGTACAATAGACTTTCCACATACCCTACTCTAAATACTCTACCACATAATGCAGTGAAATATAGGAGTAATAGGAGTAAAAAACAAGAGGACTCCTATGTTAAAGGAAACCTGTCCACAGTTTTTACATCACTAAACTAACAGTCCCCTGCCCCCATCAGACCTCAGATCATCAGAATGTGCCCCCCATCAAACCTCAGATCAGTGTATTGTGCCCCATCAGACCTCAGATCAGCGTATTGTGCCCCATCAGACCTCAGATCAGCAGAATATGCCCCCATCAGACCTCAGATCAGCGTATTGTGCCCCATCAGACCTCACATCAGCCTACTGTGCCCCCATCAGACCTCACATCAGCGTATTGTGCCCCATCAGACCTCAGATCAGCGTATTGTACCCCATCAGACCTCAGATCAGCAGAATGTGCCCCCATTAGTCCTCACATCAGCCTACTGTGCCCCCATCAGACCTCAGATCAGCGTATTGTGCCCCCATCAGACCTCCGATCAACAGAATGTGCCCCCATCAGACCTCATATCAGCAGACTGTGCCCCCCATCAGACCTCATATCAGCAGACTGTGCCCCCATCAGACCTCATATCAGCCTACTGTGCCCCTATCAGACCTCAGATCAGCGTATTGTGCCCCCATCAGACCTCAGATCAGCAGACTGTGCCCCCATCAGACCTCATATCAGCAGACTGTGCCCCCATCAGACCTCATATCAGCAGACTGTGCCCCCATCAGACCTCATATCAGCCTACTGTGCCCCTATCAGACCTCAGATCAGCGTATTGTGCCCCCATCAGACCTCAGATCAGCGTATTGTGCCCCCATCAGACCTCAGATCAGCAGACTGTGCCCCCATCAGACCTCATATCAGCAGACTGTGCCCCCATCAGACCTCATATCAGCAGACTGTGCCCCCATCAGACCTCATATCAGCCTACTGTGCCCCTATCAGACCTCAGATCAGCGTATTGTGCCCCCATCAGACCTCAGATCAGCGTATTGTGCCCCCATCAGACCTCAGATCAGCAGACTGTGCCCCCATCAGACCTCATATCAGCAGACTGTGCCCCCATCAGACCTCATATCAGCAGACTGTGCCCCCATCAGACCTCAGATCAGCGTATTGTGCCCCATCAGACCTCAGATCAGCGTATTGTGCCCCCATCAGACCTCAGATCAGCAGACTATGCCCCCATCAGACCTCATATCAGCAGACTGTGCCCCCATCAGACCTCATATCAGCAGACTGTGCCCCCATCAGACCTCAGATCAGCGTATTGTGCCCCATCAGACCTCAGATCAGCAGACTGTGCCCCCATCAGACCTCAGATCAGCAGACTGTGCCCCCATCAGACCTCATATCAGCAGACTGTGCCCCCATCAGACCTCATATCAGCCTACTGTGCCCCTATCAGACCTCAGATCAGCGTATTGTGCCCCCATCAGACCTCAGATCAGCGTATTGTGCCCCCATCAGACCTCAGATCAGCAGACTGTGCCCCCATCAGACCTCATATCAGCAGACTGTGCTCCCATCAGACCTCATATCAGCAGACTGTGCCCCCATCAGACCTCAGATCAGCGTATTGTGCCCCCATCAGACCTCAGATCAGCGTATTGTGCCCCCATCAGACCTCAGATCAGCAGACTATGCCCCCATCAGACCTCATATCAGCAGACTGTGCCCCCATCAGACCTCAGATCAGCGTATTGTGCCCCATCAGACCTCAGATCAGCGTATTGTGCCCCCATCAGACCTCAGATCAGCAGACTATGCCCCCATCAGACCTCATATCAGCAGACTGTGCCCCCATCAGACCTCATATCAGCAGACTGTGCCCCCATCAGACCTCATATCAGCAGACTGTGCCCCCATCAGACCTCATATCAGCAGACTGTGCCCCCATCAGACCTCATATCAGCAGACTGTGCTCCCATCAGACCTCATATCAGCAGACTGTGCCCCCATCAGACCTCAGATCAGCGTATTGTGCCCCCATCAGACCTCAGATCAGCGTATTGTGCCCCCATCAGACCTCATATCAGCAGACTGTGCCCCCATCAGACCTCATATCAGCCTACTGTGCCCCTATCAGACCTCAGATCAGCGTATTGTGCCCCCATCAGACCTCAGATCAGCGTATTGTGCCCCCATCAGACCTCAGATCAGCAGACTGTGCCCCCATCAGACCTCAGATCAGCGTATTGTGCCCCCATCAGACCTCAGATCAGCAGACTGTGCCCCCATCAGACCTCAGATCAGCAGACTGTGCCCCCATCAGACCTCATATCAGCAGACTGTGCCCCCATCAGACCTCATATCAGCCTACTGTGCCCCTATCAGACCTCAGATCAGCGTATTGTGCCCCCATCAGACCTCAGATCAGCGTATTGTGCCCCCATCAGACCTCAGATCAGCAGACTGTGCCCCCATCAGACCTCATATCAGCAGACTGTGCTCCCATCAGACCTCATATCAGCAGACTGTGCCCCCATCAGACCTCAGATCAGCGTATTGTGCCCCCATCAGACCTCAGATCAGCGTATTGTGCCCCCATCAGACCTCAGATCAGCAGACTATGCCCCCATCAGACCTCATATCAGCAGACTGTGCCCCCATCAGACCTCAGATCAGCGTATTGTGCCCCATCAGACCTCAGATCAGCGTATTGTGCCCCCATCAGACCTCAGATCAGCAGACTATGCCCCCATCAGACCTCATATCAGCAGACTGTGCCCCCATCAGACCTCATATCAGCAGACTGTGCCCCCATCAGACCTCATATCAGCAGACTGTGCCCCCATCAGACCTCATATCAGCAGACTGTGCCCCCATCAGACCTCATATCAGCAGACTGTGCCCCCATCAGACCTCAGATCAGCCCACCCAGCCACATAGGATTATATATCATATGTGGCTGGGTGGGCTGATCTGAGGTCTGATGGGGGTCCCTAAATACAAGTGAGCGCTTCCATAAGTGGTGGTGGCAATCCAGGGATCAGAGGCTCCGGCTGTGGCTTCTCCCTGAAACGGGTTTGCCATCTGGTGACTCCTGTAGGCAGCACACACGTCCTGCGCCTGGTGGTTCCTCCGGCCAAACTTCTGGTGTTGATGTAGGTACCAGGGGCTTAGACAATAAGGTAACCCCAGTAGCAAAGGGGCCTTTCAGGGATGCCATGGGGGTATATTCCACCTGATCCCCCACGTATAGGCTGTTACGGGGTTTGGGCAGGTACAGCCATTTCACAGACCTGCGGCCCACAAAGTACTCCTTGCGGTCCTCGTCGTCCGCAAGGAAGCCACAGCCTCACTCGAATGAAAACCATAGGATGGTTCCCTTACGTCGTTCCAGTGTAGGGTCTCCCGGCCTCAGATGGTCCAGTACTTGAATGACCCAGTCCTCCACCACATTCTTGTAGTCCCATAGGGTCTGGGCGTGGGCCATCACTGATGCAGGCACGATGGGATTCTGCCGCATGGAAGGTGTTGTTGTTGTGCGGCAGAGTGGACACTCCAGCCACCTCCGCCGCACCAGCCGGCACGGCGAACATCAAGTCAGGACCGGGTGGGATTCTCTTGGCCAATTGCGACACTCTGATGTCCTCTGAACTGGACGGTGGTTCGGGTAACTCGCTACCAAACACCATCTCTCCCCACTTTGGTCGCAGTTGTTTCGCCATGCTGTGGTATCTTGTTCACCGCTGGCTTGAACTGGAGAGGAGGGCAGAGTAATGAGGAAGGAGTCTTCACTCCCTATAGGTGCAAATAGTTAGTTCCCGGTGGGCTGGGCTGGTTTTTCCCGCTTCTGAGGGGGGCGTATCTTCACTTTCCCACTCTTGAGGGGGCGTATCGTCATTTTCCCGCTTCTGGGGGCAAGGAGGGGCAAGAAGAATGCATATGTAGCGTACGTAGCGTACGTAGCGTACGTAGCGTTAGCGTTCAAAATTTTAAGAACATTTACAAATAATACGAAGCCAATCTGAATAAATCCATATTCGCTTCGGAGTAGGAAAAATGGAGGATTCGTAACAAATCTACCACCATCATCACCACTACCACTCCTCCCATTCTCACCACCATTCTTGGTCACTGTATGTTCAAAAATTATAGTGAAAAGTTGGAAAAAAGTTCAGACTCCAGAGATGACAAGGCTTCTTCAGGTTTAGAATTGTGAATCTGTGAAATAGTCTACTTCAGGACATGGTCACAGCAGGAACAGTGGAATGTTTTAAAGTGGGCTTAAATGAATTCTTAAAAGTAAATAACATTAAGGGCTCATGCACATGACAGTGCTTTTGGTTCGCATCAGATCTGCATGTTTTAGACTTTGAATGCGGACCTATTCATTTTGATGGAGCCACAAAAGATGCAGACGGCACACGGTCCGTTCCATGGCCCCACAAATTTTTTTTTTAAATAAATAAATAATACTTGTTCATATTACGGACAAGAATAGGCAATTCTAACAGAGGACAGGACATACTGTTCCGCAAAATGCATGAACTTGATGGGCATATGTCTTTTTTCAATTGTATTATGTAACAATGCTGATAAATGTAATTAATTGAATACTGAGTGAATACTGGGGAACACCATGTATCTATGTACAATAATTGCCTAATATAATTCTATTGTTAGAATTGCTCACTTAAAAGAAATGTGTCACCAGCGACCTCCCTATCTAACTGTTTGCATAGATCCCTTACATGTTAGGCTACTTTCACACTAGCGTTTTTAAATTCCGGTATTGAGTTCCGTCAAAGGGGCTCAATACCGGAAAAAAACGCTTCAGTTTTGTCCCCATTCATTGTCAATGGGGACAAAACTGAACTGAAGACAACGGAATGCTCCTGAAAGCATTCCGTTCCGTCTTCAGACCGGAGAACAAACCGCAGCATGCTGCGGTTTGCTCTCCGGTCCAGGCATCCGCACCAAGACGGATCCGGAATGACCCCCAATGGAAGTCAATGGGGACGGATCCGTTTGGTGTGGACACACCAGTAATCCGGATCTGTCCTCCATTGATTTCCAATGGGGGGTCATTCCGGATCCGGCATACATACACACAGACTACATACAAACAAACATACAGACATACATACAAACATACAGACATACATACATACTCACATACTCCCGGGACGCCGGCAGCAGGTCTTCACGCGCCTCCTGCACGCTGCGATGACGTTTCCCCACTGCGCCCAGCAGAGGGCGCTGTGGGGAATCGTCATCACTGCGCGCAGGAGGCGCGTGAAGACGTTCTGCCGGCGTCCCGGGAGTATGTGAGTATGTATGTATGTCTGTATGTTTGTATGTATGTCTGTATGTTTGTTTGTATGTAGTCTGTGTGTTGTTTTAATGTGTGTCATGTGTGGGGCCGGAGCGCTGCTCCGGCTCCACACATGTATAGCGTTAGCACGGATCCGTCGGCACCCTTTAGGTGCCGGATCCGTGCTAACGCTAGTGTGAAAGTAGCCTTAAGCAGCAGTCAGGTAGTGAGAGTGCTCTGCTGTTTCCCACTCAGGAGGTGATCGGGACTGTGTCTCATTTTGCCTCAGTAACGGCAAGATGAAACAACCCCTTCTTTAAAGATAACGCAGGGTTTCTGCTGTTTCACACAGCAGACACCAAGAGCTAATGTCTGCAATTGGAGATAAAGTTGATTGCAGACATTAAACCCCTCAGATGCAGTGGTCGGTTGTGACCACAGCATATGAGGCAGCTTCCCCTGGGAGTCATGTGCTCCCAGGGCCTCAACAATTCACTACATAGAGATCGGGGGAGCTGTTATTTCACTGTGGTAGCCTTCTACATGGTAATGTTCCTATGATGGCCTGCCTGTGCCTGGGCTCCATAGGAGCATATTGAGTCTCCCAGTGACTGTGATAGTTAAGTGCAGTCTATAGACGAAGCAATCTAATGTTCACATGTTCAATCCCTATATTAAAAATAAACAAAAAATAAAGATTATAACTCCACACACACAAAATGTGTGTACTAAAATATTAATGTACTTATTTATTATGCCAAATGCCGTAACAGAAAAAGCATGCTGATTGCCATTTTTTCATCACTTCAGCTCCCCAAAAATAATAAAAAGTGATCAAAAAGTCATGCACAATCCAAAATGGGATCAATAAAATCACCACAAAAAAATGTATTCCAAAGTTATTTTTGATACACAAGAAGAACTGCAGTATACAAATGTGGTATTGCTATAATTGTACTGACCATGAGAATAAAGGAAACAGGTCAGTTTTATTGCACAGAGAAAGCCATAAAAACAAATCTTATAAAACTGTGCCAGAATTGTGTTTTTTTTCCAGTTCCACCCCATTTGGAATTTTTTTCCAGCTTCCCACTACAATGTATGCAATATTAAATCGTGCCATTAGAAAATACAACTTGTCCCACAAAAAAAAACAAGCCCTCATATTTGAATTGAAAAGTTAAAAAATTATTGTTCCGGGAAGACAAATAATTGCCCAACTCTATTTTTCTTCTGTTGATTCACATTTAGGGCAACAAGGGCTTCACTGGTGTTCTCGTTGTACTCAAGCTCCGCTCATATCTGTGTCCTAACACCCCCCATTCCCCACCTCCAAGTGTTTTGCCACTGCTTGGTCCTGTCAGTCAAAGCTTAGAGGAAGGGGCTGGCACAAAAAGGGACAAAGCTTGAAAGCAACAAGACCAATGGTGATGCCATTGCAAAAAAACACCTAATTTGCATATTGAGAAAAATTATAATAATTCAGAAACGGAGCCTCAGATCAACAAAATAAAAACAGTGTTTTAATTAGGTGAACTACAGCTATGTGTCTCTGCAAACAGTTGGATTGAGAGGTCGCTGCTGACAGACTCCCTTTAGTAAACTGGGGTGATCACTTGGTGTAGGCAGGGGAGGGAGACTGGAGAGGCTTGATTCTGTTACAGGGGTACCACTGGCACCAACAGCAAGGGTTAATAATGGTATTTTAATTTAGTTTATGCTATTTTAGTAGAGGACTCAATTAGTGGGGGACAGACAGCAAAATCCAAAAGAAAAAGTCATAGACACATAGAGATACACTTCAGGGCTCGTCTACCTCTGTTTGAACACTATTATGGCCCCAAACAAATTGGAAATCCATGTGTTTTCAGATGATTGGAACTTATTTTCAGTAGAAGAAATTTCTGCATACGTTGCAGAATACGTGTGTTTTTTCTGTGCAGATTCCTGTGCAGAAAAAACGCAGTACCAGCAAAGTGTCAGAGATTACACAAATCTCATGCACACTTTGCAGATTTTTTCCTTGCGGAAATTGACCTGCATTGGTCAATTCAGCATGTCAATTATGTTTGCGGTTTTATGAGTGGATTTTAACCTTTTCAATGGAATTGTGAGATGTGTGCCAAATCCGCACCAAAAACTGCTGATAGACATTGCAGATTTTGGTGAGTAAATGCTGCAGAAACGCACATAAATCCACACGGAAATTTGTGCAGATCTTTATATGCGTTCACCTGTACTCGTATGCAGGTGGCCTAAGGGTATGCCCACACAGAGTGTTTGGAAGGAGGTTCTGAGATCTGAGACAGATCAAAGTGGATTTGAAAGGAGTCGGAAATATAAAGGAAGGATTTATACTTCTCCTTCCTGGTGGATCCTCTTCTAGCTTTACCTAAAAATCCTGCAGGCAATCTGGCTCAAACCTCCTGCAATAAACTCTGTGTGGCCGTACACAAAAGAAGCTGATGAAATGTTATTATGAGCCCTGCCTCTATTAAAAGTGAATGTCACCCTGAAAGAAGCGAGGAGGCTTTCAGACATTGTTACGTTGATATCTGAATTAATTAACCATAGACAAGACTTCACACTGACAACTTGATAATTACTGACCCTTGAGAGTCGAGTCAAGTCATTTACAGAAGTCATTTGATAAAAAAAAAAATTTTGTCAAAAATATTAATATTTCTTAAATGCCTCCTTAGCTTGAATTCTCCAATATTATTGAGGCATTTCTAGATTATAGCCTGTACAATGCATTCCCAATTGTCCTTTGCACTCCTGAGTCTAATTGGAGTCTGCTGAGAGCTGAGCCCCAGGGTTTTAACAGCCATGTGTTCTGCATGAGAAGCCTGTCACTGCGCTTCATCCAAAAAGTAAGCACCGCTCACCACGGTGCTCCCTGACAAGTGTGACCTTACGTTTCTCACTCTTGCCCCATTTCTAAGGCTAGACACATGAAAGCTAATTTAACCCTGATCTACATTTTGAAAAAAACGCCCTTTGCCCCTGTAAAGAATATATTAACAGTTAAATAGTTGTGACTGTCTTAATTTCTGTTCTTTTATTCCAATCACTATTAGCTGCATTTAGAAAATTTATTATTTATTTTTAGCTGATATTTATATTGTGTAAATGAAGAAGCTAGAATATCATACAGAGATCATACATACACACATAAATCATAGGTAAATTAATACATTTGGGGGTCATTTGCCCATAGCAACTAATCAGATTCCACCATTTTTCAAAGAAGCTGTCAAAAATGAAAGGTGGAATCTGATTGGTTGCTATGGGCAACTAAGCCAGTTCTACTTTACGCCAGTTTGATAAATAACCCCATTTGTGTTTAATCGTCCTGAGTGAAGCAAAACATTCAAAGCGGAATTCAGTCCGAAGTTTAGGAAAACTTAGGAAGCTGATTTTCCTTGCACTTCGTGGTAATGAATCAGGTTTTCCAAAAATGGAGGCTGCACGTGTTACAAAGTGAAAGTAAGAAGCGCAGGAACACAAGATCACACATAATGCCATGCAGCCAGCCAATCCACAGATAGCTATCCCCTGTGATGTCACAGCCCTATAAAACCCTTATCCCGTGCGGTCTCCACCATTCTCCTGTGAGTTGAGCATAGGAAGAGACTTGACAAGCGCTCATGAGCTAGGGACAGTGTTGCTGAAAACAGTTTGAAAGAGCAATATTGGAGAGGGAGAATGCCGGGAGTTTGCAGGGAGATTGTAGGGAGAGTGAAGGGAGATTGCAGGGAGAGTGTATCGCCATGTGCATCACGTTCTAATGCACCCACATTCAGAGTTGATCCATTATTTTAGTGATACAGTTACTGTGCCTCAGTAAGGTTTAATATATCGACATGGGCATTTCTATGCAGTGCACCAACATTCATAGCTAATCCCTTCTGTTAGCTGTAGCATTATGTTGCGTCCATATTACGGAAAAGTTTAATTTATCACCCTGAACATAACTGCAGTGGAGCAAAATTTATCATTGCTAGCCCATTCTGCTACCTGTAGCTTTACGTTAAGTCTGTATAACGGGCAAGTCTAATTTATTGCCCTATTCATAGCTGTGCAGTGGAAGAAAATTTATCATAGCTAATCCCTGCTGTACAGCGATACAGTTGTTATACTCTAAGGCCAACAGACAATTGTTTCTATAGCCAACACAAGTAGCAGCAGATGAACCTGCCTCTTGCTTTTGCTGCTCCCCCTGCTAGTTAAGTAATGTATGTCGCTGGCTCTGCTCCACTTTTCAGCGAGGGTGAGCTTTGTGAGGACAGTCAGCATTTATAGGCCACCACAGAGGTGGAGAGATCTGCCGCAGACTCCTCTATCTATGCAATTACTGATGATGATAGTCGGGTGGGAGCACATGTTGCGAGAGGTCAGAGATGTGCTCAAGAAACAGGTGAGGGTGACACAAGTGACAACCAAACATTTGTAGATGATGACAGGGCCGGACGGGACGTCTGGCACTTCTGGCAAATGCCAGAAGGGCCGCTGCCCTCCGTGGGCCAGTCCAGTCCCCCCTTGCAGGGCCGCACCGCCAATTAGGCAGGTGCGGCGCGGCCCTGCGCATAATTGCGGGCGGCGGCGGGGCAGAGGGAGATGAGTGCTTCCTCAGGACGGCGATACAGATGCCTGTATTGTACTGTGGCAGGGGAGGGAGAGGCGTCTCCCCTGCCCGTTCCTCTGATAGGCTGCAGACACTAGGCCTGCAGCCTATCAGAGGCCGGCTCAGGCGGCGCGATGACGTCATCGCGCCGCCTGAGCCGTACAGCGCGGGACACAGGCCAGAAGAGGCCTGCATCGCATCGCTGCCAGCACCATGGAGGTAAGTATAAGTGTTAATTTTTTTTTTTATTGTAGCACTGACCGGAGCTCTATTGGGGGCACATGGGGGCATTTTACTGGCACTGGGGGCATTTTTATGGGCACTGGTAGCATTTTTACTGCCACATGGGGCACTGGGGGCATTTTTACTGGCACATGGGGCATTTTTACTGGCAATGGGGGCATTTTTACTGGCACATGGGCACTGGGGGCATTTTTACTGGCACTGGGGGCATTTTTACTGGCACATGGGCACTGGGGGCATTTTTACTGGCACTGGGGGCATTTTAACTGGCACTGGGGGCATTTTTACTGGCACAATGGGGCACTGGGGGCATTTTTACTGGCACTGGGGGCATTTTTACTGGTACATGGGGCACTGGGGCATTTTTACTGGCACTGGGGCATTTTTACTGGCACAAAGGGGCACTGGGGCATTTTTACTGGCACTGGGGGCATTTTTACTGGCACTAGGGGCATTTTTACTGGCACAATGGGGCACTGGGGCATTTTTACTGGCACTGGGGCATTTTTACTGGCACATGGGGCACTGGGGGCATTTTTACTGGCACTGGGGCATTTTTACTGGCACATGGGGGCATTTTTACTGGCACTGGGGCATTTTTACTGGCACAATGGGGCACTGGGGGCATTTTTACTGGCACTGGGGGCATTTTTACTGGCACAATGGGGCCCTGGGGGCATTTTTACTGGCCCTGGGGGCATTTTTTCTGGCACAATGGGGGCATTTTTTCTAGCACAATGGGGGCATTTTTTTCTGGCACAATGGGGGCATTTTTACTGGCACAATGGGGGCATTTTTACTGGCACAATGGGGCACTGGGGGCATTTTTTACTGGCACTGGGGGCATTTTTACTGGCACATGGGGCACTGGGGGCATTTTTACTGGCACTGGGGGCATTATTACAGGCACTGGGGGCATTTTTACTGGAACATGGGGCATTTTTACTGGCACTGGGGGCATTTTTACTGGCACATGGGGCACTGGGGGCATTTTTACTGGCACAATGGGGGCATTTTTACTGGCACAATAGGGGCATTTTTACTGGCACAATGGGTTCATTTTTACTGGCACTGGGGACATTTTTACTGGCACATGGGGCACTGGGGGCATTTCTTACTGGCACTGGGGGCATTTATTTATGGCATGGGGCACTGGGGGCATTTCTTACTGGCACATGGGGGCACTGGGGGCATTTCTTACTGGCACATAATTTGGGGGGCATCTATGGGTGGGGGAGCACTTCTTACTGGCACATTATTGGGGTGAAATTTTGGGGGCACTTCTTACTGGCACATTGGAAGCATTATTACTTCTGGGGCACAGTGGGGACATTAGTACTGTTGGGAGCACTATTACTAACAAGTGCACTCTGGCAGAGAATTATTAGTTGGGACTTTGGGGGGCACTATTACTGTGCGGGGCACTATTACTGGGGGGGCACCCTGGCACAGTATCAGCGCAGTTATTTCTGGGGGGACGTTATGTTTACACTATTACTGTCGGGGACACTATTTGCTGGGCGCAGTTATTTCAGGACACTGTGTGCCAATAATTATTGAAGGGCACTCTCTGTGTGGTACTAGTGGCACAGTACTGGGGGTGGTAGGATGATTTGTCCAGAAGATGGGAGGATGATGGAAAAGTAGATTTTTTTCTGTCAAATTGCAGAGATGAGAAATGGCTGAAAAATGGCGTCTGGTCTGAAAGGAGAAGATGAGGAAAGAGAAGACCTACATCAGAGGAGACGTCATTGGATGTAAGAGGTATGGGGCGTTGTATTAGGCTACATTCACACGAACATTGTGTTTTGCAGTCTGCAAATTGCGGATCCGCAAAAAAAGGATGATGTTCCGTATGGCATCCGTTTTTTTTGAAGATCCACTGTAACGATGCCTATCCTTGTCCGCAAATGGACAAAAATAGGAATGGACATACAGATGCGGACAGCACACAGTGTTCATTGAAGTGAATGGGTCGTGTGAATGTAGCCTTACCCTGTATGTTCTGTAGTGATACACGTAATGTTAGGAAGGAAAAGGTTAGTTTACACAGGGTGATGTGCGCCCGACAGACTGGATCTTTTGTACAAACCAAAAGATCCAATCAGCCGATGAACGAGCGTTTTACTCGTTCGTCGGCTGATTAAGGCCACTTTTACACGGGCCGATTATCGGCACTACCGTTCCTAGAAACTCTTTTTCGGACGCTAATCGGCCCATGTAAAAGGACCTTTACACATCAATCTGTGTAATAGGGCCACTGATGAACTGAAAGATTTTTGACATGTCACAGAGACATATCAAAAGTTTTGATCAGTCCAGGTCTGAGTTCTAGACCCGTACCCTATCAGGAGATATAGCTTTTCCATCTCTCTCTGCAGGGGGTGGTTTATTTACCTTGTTTGGTGTGGTTTACGTTTATTAAATTATTATATTTTAATAATTTTTAGGGCCTCTAAAAGGGTTGGCTGTGACTTTAAAAAGTCGAGGCATGTGGGCCTCTTTGATTTCAAAATGCCAGGGCTGAATTTCAGTCCCAGTCCGGCCCTGGATGATGATGTAGTCGATTGCATGTAGGAGACAGGTCAAGAGGGAGCATTATCATCAGGGAGCGAGGCTTGCAGCGTGCTCATGAGACAGCAGGGTGGAAGCGTGCCCCTTAGCCAGGGTGGAAGTGTGTCTGTGAGACAGAAAGTTGGAAGTAGAGGGAGATCTGTAGCCAAAAATGGGAGGGGTATACCGTCTGCTACTCGGGAGATTATCTGTGAGGAACACACACAACACATCAGCGCACTGGTTCATAAAAGCAGCTGCTGGCAAGCACCATGCAGAGGTGGAGGGAAAATATTATACTCGGCAGCGTGGGAATAATTCAGCAAGTTACTGAGGGACGCTAGCATGGTGGTATGCAGAATATGTGGGCGGAAGGTGAGGTGCAACCAGGGTGCTAATGTTGGCACAATGGCAATTCTTTAACACATGGAGTGTCACCATAAAGTATTGTGGGAAAAATGTGCCCCTCATTTAGTGTTACAGCCTGATGCAGCAACCGCTGCATCTCCAATCGGCCCACACCCGTCCTCCAGCAGTCAAGGCTCGACAACGTCAGCAAGAGGAAGCTGTCATTCCTTCCCATTGAGTTCAATGTCATCTATTGCTCCTCCTTTTCCTTGTCACTTGTTTTTCAACAGCAATTAGTAACATAGTAACATAGTTTATAAGGCCGAAAAAAGACATCTGTCCATCCAGTTCGGCCTGTTTTCCTACAAGTTGATCCAGAGGAAGGCAAAAAAACCCTGTGAGGTAGAAGCCAATTATCCCCACTTTAGGGAAAAAAACTCCTTCCCAACTCCAATCAGGCAATCAGAATTACTCCCTGGATCAACGACCCATCTCTAGTAACTATAACCTGTAATATTATTACACTCCAGAAATACATCCAGGCCCCTCTTGAACTCTTTTAGTGAACTTACCATCACCACCTTCTCAGGCAGAGAATTCCATAGTCTCACTGCTCTTACCGTAAAGAATCCTTTTCTATGTTTGTGTACAAACCTTCTTTCCTCCAGACGCAGAGAATGTCCCCTCGTCACAGTCACAGTCCTGTGGATAAATAGATCATGGGAGAGATCTCTGTACTGACCTCTGATATATTTATACATAGTTATTAGATCACCCCTCAGTCGTCTTTTTTCCAAAGTGAATAAGCCTAATTTTGATAATCTTTCTGGGTACTGTAGTCCACCCATTCCAGTTATTACTTTAGTTGCCCTCCTCTGAACCCTCTCCAGCTCTGCTATGTCTGCCTTGTTCACAGGAGCCCAGAACTGTACACAGTACTCCATGTGTGGTCTGACTAGTGATTTGTAAAGTGTTCTCATCACGGGCATCTATGCCTCTTTTGATGCAACCCATTATCTTATTGGCCTTGGCAGCAGCTGTCTGACACTGGTTTCTACGGCTTAGTTTGCTGTTCACTAAAATTCCTAGGTCCTTTTTCATGTCAGAGTTACCCAATATATTACCATTTAGTATGTACTGGTGACTTGCATTATTCCTTCCCATATGCATAACCTTACATTTGTCAGTGTTAAACCTCATCTGCCACTTCTCTACCCAAGCCTCCAGTCTATCCAGATTTATCTGTAGCAGTGTACTGTCCTCTTCTGTGTTAATTACTTTACACAGTTTAGTGTCATCTGCAAAAATTTATATTTTACTGTGCAAGCCTTCTACAAGATCATTAATAAATATTATGAAGAGAATAGGACCCAATACTGACCCCTGTGGTACCCCACTAGTGACAGTGACCCACTCTGAATATGTGCCGTTACTAACCACCCTCTGTTTTCTATCACTGAGCCAGTTACTTACCCACATACAGACATTTTCTCCCAGGCCAAGCATTTTCATTTTATATACTAACCTTTTATGTGGTACCGTGTCAAATGCTTTGGAGAAGTCCAGATATACGACATCCATTGATTACCAAAGCGATTGCAAAAAGGCAATAGTATGTGTGCAGTCATCCAGTGGCGCATAAGCTGAACGTGCACCTGGCCAAGTTACTGTTACTACAGTCCCTCCTTTTCCATTTAGTTGACACTGCACATCTCAGAGAACTGACGGCTTGTTTCCACCCAAAGTGAAGAGTGCCATCTGACATTGCTTTTCCAACAAAGTTGCATCAGCCCTGCACATGTACGTTGATGTCTGGTACACCAGCGCTGATGTATGTTGTTCACAACCCACTGGGTAGATGTGGTTCTAGCCCAGACACACCAGCAACTTGGTCAGGTGAGGACAATGCCTCCGTCTCCGTGTTTTAATGCTGGAATTTCTGCATTAATGTTCACCTTTCTTCCTCATCCTCCAAACTGTCCTAATCCTCTCCTCTAGGCACAGTTCACAGTGGTCCTTAATCATATCACCTATGCAAAGCTGAGCAACACCAGGGAGGAACTGCTCAACGTCATCAATAAAGAAATTGAGCACTGGCTGTCTCCTCACCAAATGGAGATAGGAACCATGACTACTGATAACAGGAAGAATATTTTGTCTGCTCTGCATCAGGGAGGGCTGACCCATGCGCCCTGCATGGCGCACGTCTTGAACTGCAAGAGTTGTTAAAAATGTCCAGGAAACTGTGCATGTAAATCATTTGGTCAATTGACCATACATCGTCTCTTTCCATGTGCTGTATAATTAAAACTTTACGTTTATTAAACTTTTTAAATAATTTATTTGTGCAAACTACCAAAAAGAAAACATACAACAAACTGTGAGACTCTTTAAAACTCTTAGTAGTTTTATGGTAAATGCCCTTCATTATGTTTAATATTTAATAAACCTGAGAATATCGCTGTTTTGTCTCTCACAGTGATAATTCTTATGGTAACCACTCAGTCAGAAACCCTCTGACCTGTTACCTATTGTAAATATATTGATATATATCAGAAAGAATTAATATGATTATATATTACTATTAATGTAAATGTAAACATGTGCTGTGAGGTCGTGTTGTGCTCAAATATGGAAACTGTGCATATACTCTTACCGTGCAAAACACGCCCTTCACTTGAAAAGGCAAAATGTTCTTCAGCAACATCACCTGATATGTGACATTTCCACCCATTGGAACTCCACGCTCCATAGGTTAGACTGCTGAGCAGAGGAAGGTGATCAACGATTTCTAAATGCTGCAGACGGACAGATCTACTCCCCGGTGTAACTTCCAAATTAGCCAGTGGCAGCTGATGTGTGACACGTGCCATTTGCTCAGGCCCTTTGAGGAGGACACTTTATTTGTCAGTCGGCAGAACTACAAGATGAATGATGTCATTCCACTCCTTCACAACCTGGAGGGGATGCTGACAATTCTGATTGACAAGGGGACAGAAGATGTGGTGCCTACATCTCACAGCCACCTGAGTCCAAAAGAAGATGAACTGGCAGATGAAGAGGACATAATGTCACGCTCTGGTGTGGAGGGAATAGCCACACCGAGCGTACGAGGGAAGGGAAAAGACCAAAACCAGAGAAACGGTCACCTCCTGCAGGGAACCCTGAAACTAGGCCCTGACTGACTACCAGTATGAACAAGCCTTAGTGGTAGTAGAGTTCATACACAGGAACCTAATAATAAATTCACCTTAAAGAACCCTGCAGCTAGTGACACAGGAAAGAGTCAACCCGTTCCTCCAAGAGTAAGGACGAACAGGAGACTCCAGAAGGAAAACCACAAAAGGGAAAATGTCACTTATCTTAAAGCAGATATCGCAGCAACCGGATCTCAGCCGAGATCCACACCACACACTACAAAGTAGGCAGAAAGTATAAACCGCAGTGAATCCTGGGAGAAGAAGGAATAAATAGAGGAAAGACAATTACCACAGCCACAACAGCTGAGGGGAAGAGGTGTGGTAAACAGCAACTAAACCAAGGGAAAAGCATGTCAAATTATTTCATTCTTGAAAGCCGCGCAGAATGTCTGATACCAGACGCAAGCCCACTAGTGACACATAAATACCCAGGAATTTTATACACAGCTAGGTGGTTTAACTGCCCAAGCAACAGGAGAGGACCTGGCAGACCATGGCAGTATGCGGAGGAGATGGAGGCAGGGGAATAATTACTAGCTATCCACACTGTTAGACCCTTGCTACTGGTCAAAAATGGGGGTATTTTGTAGACCTTCTGAGAGGGATGAAAAATGGACTACTATAGAGATGCGTAATTGATTGGTAGCTGCCTACGAGCTCCATTGCCCATCCTCAGGAAGGTCTGACCAAGGGGACCCTATGCACTAACGCTCCACTGTCATGACTGGTGTGGCAGTAAATTAATTCTGGAGTTTCTGATGAGCAGTTTTCTTCAGCCACCTTCTGAAGAAACCAGCCAGCAGCAGTTGGACATGCAGCAGAACCTCAACCAGCAGGTGGTGGCATACTTGGATCCATGATCCAAGTTCCCCATGACTACTTGGCATGCAAACTTGAAGTGTGGCTGCAACTGTCCCAGTTTGCCATGGGCATGCTTCCCTGCCTGGCCAGTAGTGTGAAATCAGAGCAGGTGTTCAGTGTGGTGGGGAGCATAGTTACCCCTAAGAGAACTTGCCTTTCCTCCCAAAATCATGATGTCACAGGCAGCCATATAAAACCCTCATCCCATGCAGTTTCCACTATTGTCCTGTGAGCTGAGCATAGGGAGAGACGTGGCTAGCGCTCATGTGCTAGGGACAGTGTTGCTGAAAATGATAAAAGAATATTGGAGAAAGGAGAGTGCAGAGAGACTTATCCTGCATCAGTTTTATTTATTCCTACATTTACTTATTACTATATCAGCTGTAAACTAAGATATGTATTTCAATACTAATAAGATGAAAGCCTTTATGATTCCAGTGTCAGCGTGCCAACAAATACCATCCATTTTTCCCCCCTTGGGGGGCCAGGTCTTAATGATGACCATCTGCATCTTTCGCTGACCTTACTTCTTTCAGACAGGTATCAGGAGGTCTGTCAGATTGGCAACCCGTGGGTTAAACTGACAGGTTCTGCTCCGGTTGTTTTGTTGCTGGCATTCACCACACCCTCCCCCTTCAGGTGTAGGTGTTTTATCAATTATCTTTGTCTATTTAGTGTTGCTTCTGCAGCGGACCGGTACCGCAGGGGGGAATCACGTGAGCTTAAAGGGGTTATCCCATGAATAATGTAAAAAATGAAAATCAGACATCATATAGTACATGACAACCTCTTTTTAACAAAGCTAGAACCAGCCCTGTACCTTACATGGATCCAGAGATCTCCCCATTCATTGGTCTGCTAGATTCATATCAAGCTGACAGCTTGGGGAGTGTCTTTTCTGCCGCAGCTAAGGGGGCGTGTCCATGCTCTCCCTATCACAGCTCAGGAGGCGTGTCCATGCTCTCCCTATCACAGCTCAGGAGACAGTTAAAAGTTGAAACTGAGCATGTGCGGCCTGCTCAGTGAATAGGTCAAAGAAATAAGAAATTAAGTGGTCCTATACAGATACATTTTATTGAATAACTCAGTAGCTATACAAAATTTTTAATGACATGCAATTACAAAAGTACTCAGATCCAGGTGATGGTTTGAAAACTGTATAATATTTTTCGTGGGACAACCCCTTTAAGGGTTATGTCACAGTGTGGTGTTGCCGATGGTTTTTACTCATGGTTCTGCTGACTGCCCCTGGACCGGCGTGCAGTTGCGTGGAGGGTGGACACGACTTCCCTCGGGGCACACTCCGTACGCAGGACTCCACCGGATTGTCAGATGAGGTGCCCTTGGTGATAATTTTTACTGTGTTGGTGGGCTGGGTCCTGGTTATCCGTGACGCCAGTGTCTTAAGGGAGACACACCCTTGGTAGCAATAATGAGGCAGTTTAAGATGTAAAATAAACTCTTTACTTTTGCCTTGAGGTTGAATGTCAAAAAGGTACAATTTCTTTAGTAGGCAGCAGATGTTACAGTGTAGTATTGTAAAACTTCTAAGGCAGTGATGGTAGGTTACTGTAGCTTTAAATCCTGTTACTCTTAATTTCCTTAATTTCTCCTCCTAGTCAGTCCCCTGATAAAACTAGTCTTGGCTCTGGATAAAATTAGATTAATACTCCAGGGTATGTTGGCCCTGCATGGCAGGAATTAATACTTCTGCACCGTGTTACTCCCTATACCATAGAGGGGTATATTTATATGTTACTAGTCAGCACCATCTAGTGGTGGAAATTAGTATTACTGCCTAGGATGATCTTACAACACATTTATACATTTAAATACAGTTCACAATGACATGGCTATACAGAGAAAAAGAAACAAGTTTGTAGTGTCCCTTTCACACGACAGGTGGGACACTGCACTTCTCCCACCATGCTGTGCGGTTTATAATTTCTGTGGTGTCTGTGGTTTGCTGGTGTGTGTTTCTCTGTGGAGATCCCTTTGCTGCCATTATCTTCAGGAATGTTAAGTGTCTTTTTTCCCTTTTGTTTATTTGTGTATATCTTCCCTGTTTTTTGGTGTTTGTGCCTCAGGGACGACTAATGTTTGTCCAGGTTGGTGGAGGAACAGTTTGTCTCATTCCAGTCACTGGCTTTAGGGTCCTTCAGGGACAGTTAGGGTCCCAGGTTTCCAGCGTATGAACTCGCCTACATTCTAGGCCTGTTCATACTGTTAGTAAGCCAGGACTGGAGTCAGGGTTTCAATAGGAGGTGACCATCTGCTTTCACTAGTTCCAAGCCTAATACCATTTCCTTCCCCCCCTCTTCCTCCTACACTTGGTGTGGAATATCCCCCCACACCAGAGCGTGACACCCGCAAGATGCAGAGAGAGTAAGAGTTGGATGTTCCTGATTACATATTGTAATTGATATTAGATGATGTGGAAAAAGAGGAAAAGCAGATGGCAGAAGAAGGGCACCCACCTGTAGGGCAAGAGAGTTCTGGGGTTGGAGAAGTTGGGGCAGCCCCTTTTTAAAGCTTTATTAAAGGTGCCATGCGACCATTAACAATGGAGACTGACTATACACTGTGGTTTTTATTCTTAAATGAAAGGTAGCTGCGGGGCTAATTGGCCATGCGGTTCTTCACCACAGCATGGCTCCAACCTGCCCGCAACACGACCGCTCCGTGTGGCTATATCCTAAGACAGAGGGAACTATTAAATGCAAATTATTTTTTTTCCAATTACAGCATGCTGTGGGTCCAGTATTTCTGCCGATATTGCATTTCTCTCCCGAAGATCTTCAATGCTTTTATTTGCAGCTTTACAAAAACACGTGCAATGGTGTTTTTTTAATGCTTTATTCCATACAACAGTACAGGGGAAGAGACATTACGAGGAGGATATACCTTTCTCTTATAAAATGTGGGGCATGGAAAAAAAAACTATTTAAAATACCTTGAAAAACACTACAAAACCCTAAAAAAATTGTGAACCCAAACTGTATGTGAAGGAAGCCTTAGTATGCTCTGTGTGGAAGTGGAATATTGAATATCACACTATTCCATTCAGTCACAGGTCTCTTCTGACATCTGTGTTTATTAACATAAAACACACAGGGAGAACAATTTTCATAAGTACAGTATGCAGTTTATTAAATCACTAGGGAACAGTGACAGAACAAAAGAAGGAAGGTACATATTTTCAGCTGACAAATGAAGATCTCCGCAACTTGTAGGTTACATGTCAGTCTCAATAGCTGATACCTTAGTGTGATCCGATCTGCTCCTGCACTGGTGGGATTATAGAGCTCCTCATTCACTGTCAACATGATTCAGCCAGCATATTTAGCTTCTGCATAATTTCTGCAGAAATATGTTTTTGTTTTGTTTTTTAAATCAAGTCTAGCATACTTTGGAAAACACAGCATTCAGCAATATTGTGTTTCTATTTGATTCTTTCTTTTAATTTCTTTTTTCAATTTTTTTATGAGAAAAAATGGATAGATAGATAGATAGATAGATAATTGTAAAACAGCTACACTGGAGAACCAAGAGCTGAGGCAGCTCACCTCCACTATTAAATAATTTTAAGGCCTCTTTCACACAAACAATATAGATGGCTCCGGATACGTTCAGGATGCATTCAGTGAAATTCGCACCATTTCGTAAGCAAGTTCCGTCAGTTTTGTGTGCATTTGCATTCAGTGTTTCAGTTTTTTCCACTCGCGGGTGCAGTCAGTTTTGATGTGTTTTTCAGGCACGTGAAAAAAAAATGAAGGTTTACAAACAGCATCTCCTAGAAACCATCAATGAAAAACTCATAGCAACGGGATGCAATGCGTTTTTCACTGAAGCTCCATTCACTTCTATGGTGCCTTAGGCCCCTTTCACGCAAGCAAGTTTTCCGCGCGGGTGTGATGTGTGAAGTGGAAACAGAGCACCCGCACTGAATCCTGACCCATTCATTTCAATGGGTCTTTGCACATGAGCGTTTTTTTCACTCATCAGTTCTGCATTCTGCATTGCGCTACATCGGGAAGCAAGTGCTCTTCATTCCAGAAGCTCTGTACAGTATTAGAATGTATTGGCTCCGATGAGCCAAAGTTATTGCTTTGCAAAGTCTTGCAAGACTTTGCGTAATAACTAGAGATGAGCGAGTAGTGAAATATTCGAAAGTTCGAAATTCGATTCGAATAGACCGCGAAATTCGACTATTCGACCGAATTTCGAATCCCATTAAAGTCTATGGGAAAAAAATGCTCGCCACTTGGAAATCTCAATTCGACCACTTGGAGGTCACCAAGTCCACCCTGAAACCTCAGAAAAGGATGCCAACACTGCTGGAATGCAACTGGGACAGCAGGGGAAGCATGTCTGGGTGCATATAACGCGCCCAAGTCGCACTATTACGCCACTATCACAGCCTCTCAACAATACACTCCAAAGACAATATAACCTCTCTGTAAAGTGAGACCATACAAGGAAACCTTCTTTCCTCTACATTGCCATGGACCCCAAGCCAAACTAGACAAAAAAGAAGATAAAATTCTGCACCCCTTAAAATCACGTTGCCTATCACAACCACAGATGGCATAGGCAAGGGGGAAAGCAAATAGACCCCACCCCTAATTGTCATTGTGTGTGTGTGTGTGAGATGTGGTCAGACATGTCTTCTTTAAAATGTAAAAACAACTCAAACACATGCAGAAGCCTTAAAATGCCCAAATTGTTGGCGCTTGAGATGTCAGTGACCCGACCTGGCCCAGTGTCATGTCTAGCAGGTAAAGCAGTGGGGATGTTGAGGGATGCGTAGGACCGCAAAAGGCAGGAAGAGGCCGTGGGCTGGCCAGAGGCTCATGGAAAATTTTGTGGAGGCCCAAGAGGTGAGACGTCTTAAAAATTGTGTGGAGGCTAAAGAGGTGAGACCTCTTAAACATTTTGTGGAGCCCCAAGAGGTGAGACCTCTTAAAAATTATGTGGAGGTCCAAGAGGTGAGACCTCTTAAACATTTTGTGGAGGCCCAAGAAGTGAGACCTCTTAAAAATTATGTGGAGGCCCAAGAGGTGAGACCTCTTAAACATTTTGTGCAGGCCCAAGAGGTGAGACCTGTTAAAAAATTATGTGGAGGCCCAAGAGGTGACACCTCTTAAACATTTTGTGGAGGCCCAAGAGGTGAGACCTCTTAAAAATTATGTGGAGGCCCAAGAGGTGAGACCTCTTAAAGATTTTGTGGAGGCCCAAGAGGTGAGACCTGTTAAAAATTATGTGGAGGCCCAAGAGGTGAGACCTCTTAAAGATTTTGTGGAGGCCCAAGAGGTGAGACCTGTTAAAAATTATGTGGAGTCCCAAGAGGTGAGACGTATTAAAAATTATGTGGAGTCCCAAGAGGTGAGACGTATTAAAAATTATGTGGAGGCCCAAGAGGTGAGACCTGTTAAAAATTATTTGGAGGCCCAAGAGGTGAGACCTCTTAAAGATTTTGTGGAGGCCCAAGAGGTGACACCTCTTAAAAATTATGTGGAGGCCCAAGAGGTGAGACCTATAAAACATTTTGCGGAGGCCCAAGAGGTGAGACGTATTAAAAATTATGTGGAGGCCCAAGAGGTGAGACCTGTTAAAAATTATGTGGAGTCCCAAGAGGTGAGACGTATTAAAAATTATGTGGAGTCCCAAGAGGTGAGACGTATTAAAAATTATGTGGAGGCCCAAGAGGTGAGACCTGTTAAAAATTATGTGGAGGCCCAAGAGGTGAGACCTGTTAAAAATTATGTGGAGGCCCAAGAGGTGAGACCTGTTAAAAATTATGTGGAGGCCCAAGAGGTGAGACCTCTTAAACATTTTGTGCAGGCCCAAGAGGTGAGACCTGTTAAAAATTATGTGGAGGCCCAAGAGGTGAGACCTGTTAAAAATTATGTGGAGGCCCAAGAGGTGAGACCTGTTAAAATTATGTGGAGGCCCAAGAGGTGAGACCTGTTAAAAATTATGTGGAGGCCCAAGAGGTGAGACCTGTTAAAAATTATGTGGAGGCCCAAGAGGTGAGACGTGTTAACAATTATGTGGAGGCCCAAGAGGTGAGACGTGTTAAAAAATTATGTGGAGGCCCAAGAGGTGAGACGTGTTAAAAATTATGTGGAGGCACAAGAGGTGAGACGTATTACAAATTATGTGGAGGCCCAAGAGGTGAGACGTGTTAACAATTATGTGGAGGCCCAAGAGGTGAGACCTGTTAAAAATTATGTGGAGGCCCAAGAGGTGAGACCTCTTAAACATTTTGTGCAGGCCCAAGAGGTGAGACCTGTTAAAAATTATGTGGAGGCCCAAGAGGTGAGACCTGTTAAAAATTATGTGGAGGCCCAAGAGGTGAGACCTGTTAAAAATTATGTGGAGGCCCAAGAGGTGAGACCTGTTAAAATTATGTGGAGGCCCAAGAGGTGAGACCTGTTAAAAATTATGTGGAGGCCCAAGAGGTGAGACCTGTTAAAAATTATGTGGAGGCCCAAGAGGTGAGACCTGTTAAAAATTATGTGGAGGCCCAAGAGGTGAGACCTGTTAAAAATTATGTGGAGGCCCAAGAGGTGAGACCTCTTAAACATTTTGTGGAGGCCCAAGAGGTGAGCCATAAATATATAAATTTTTCTTATTTACGGAGCAATTCTACGGCGGTTAAGGAGGAGGAGGAGGAGGTGGAGGAGGAAATGGCACTTCATACAGATGGCACTTCACTTTTGGCTGCTTTCCACGGTTGGAGAAGCAAAGTCCGGGTCAATCCACTTGCTGTTCATTTTGATTAGCGTCAGCCTGTCGGCACTGTCGGTTGACAGGCGGCTGCGCTTATCGGTTATAATGCCCCCGGCTGCGCTGAACACCCTTTCTGATAGCACGCTGGCGGCAGGGCAGGCAAGCACCTCCAAGGCGTACAGGGACAGTTCCAGCCACGTGTCCAACTTGGAGACCCAGTAAGTGTAGGACGCCGAGGGATCGGGGAGGACAGGGTTACGGTCTGCCAGGTACTCCCGCAACATCCGCCGATACTTGTCCCTCCTGCTGATAGCGGGCCCCGCAGTGATGGAAGTTGCACGAGGGGGTGCCATGAACGTGTCCCACACCTTGGAGAGTGTTCCCCTGGTGGCTGTGGGCCTGATAGATGTTGTGGGACTCTGGGAGACCCTCTCCTCTCTGCCGCCAGCGATGGTGGGTGGGAAAATCTCCATCATGTTCTGCACGAGTTCCCTCTGGTATTCCAGCAATCGATTCGTCCTCTCCTCTACCGGAATAAAAGAGGAGACGTTATCTTTATACCGGGGGTCCAGGAGTGCGAAGACCCAGTACAGTTTGTTCTCCACTATCCGGACAACACGTGTGTCCCGGGAAAAGCAGCCCAGCATGAAGTCAGCCATGTGTGCCAGACTCTGAATAGGCATGACCTCACTGCCCCCACCAGAAGGATCACTTGCCATTTCCTCCTCTTCCTCTTCCGTCTCCTCTCCGCCCCATCCGCGCTGAACCAATGGGACGCACACAGCCTGACTGCTACCCTCGCCGCCAGCATCCTCCTCCTCTTCCACAGCCACCTCCACGTCGTCCTCCTCCTCCTCATCCTCCTCCTCCTCCTGCAACTGCCACCGAGAAGCAGACAAAAGTGTGGTCTGACTGTGTAGCTCCGTTGCGTCTCCTCCTACCCCCGTCTCCTCTGCGTGCAATGCGTTCTCCCTTATTGCGATGAGTGATTCTTTAAGGACGCATAGGAGCGGGATGGTTACGCTCACTATAGCGTCCTCGCTGCTGACCTTCTTGGTGGACTCCTCAAAGATACGCAGTACATCGCATATGTCTGCCATCCATGGCCACTCGTGGTTGGCAAACTGAGGGAGCTGAGTTGGAGGCACGCGTGGATTCATAATCTGGTACTCCATCAATGCTCTCTGCTGCTCACACACCCTGGCCAACATGGAATAGGTGGAATTCCAGCGAGTCGGCAGGTCGCACAACAGCCGATGTTCAGGCAAATGGAGGCGTTGCTGGAGTTTTTTTAAGCTAGCAGCAGCTACAGTTGACTTACGAAAGTGAGCGCACAAGCGCCGCACTTTCACCAGTAGCTCTGCCAGGTTGGGGTAAGTCTTTAGAAATTTTTGGACTACCAGATTAAAACGTGGGCCAGGCATGGTACGTGATTGAGTTCGGCAAGCTCCAGAGCCGCCACCAGGTTACGGCCATTATCGCACACGACCATGCCTGGTCCTAGCTGCAGCGGCGACAGCCACATCTCCGTCTGCTGCAATATGGCGTCCCTCACCTCTGGGGCGCTGTGCTTCCTGTCACCCAAGCTGATGAGCTTTAGCACCGCCTGCTGACGTCTCCCGCGGCCAGTGCTGCAACGCTTCCAGCTAGCGGCT
>ONZH01017503.1:0-19490 GCA_900303285.1 Rhinella marina
TTGTCTCAAATATCATTGGATGAAACACACCTACGTCTTCTGCAAAAAGGACTTACCTTTACTCCAACGCCGACCCTCGATAAATTCACCTGGATAAAAGACATAAATTTATTTGCAAGAAAATTAGCATTACATAAGCAACATCAAAATATTAACTCGGATCTAAATAAATTGATGGAGAAAGAGAAAGAGACACTTGAAGTCCTGAAAGTTTGTATCAGGAAAGTGAAGGGCGAGTTTGTAAACATTGAGCCCCCCTATACAAATTTGAAACCAAGATCCAAATAGACTCCGGCTTTCTCGCAATATAAACACATTGAAACTTTTGTCAATTTAGTCAGTGAGGACATTGACAATCTTAACCTTTAATACATCTAGATACCAAAATAATCTGTCAAGTGAAGAGAGGACAGCGTTACAGGAATTAAAAAGCAATAATGACATCGTAATTAAGCCCAGCGATAAGGGCGGGAATGTGGTCATCCAGGACAAAAACGATTACATTGCAATGGTAAAAAGACTATTGGAGGATACCAATATTTACAAAAAATTGTCGAATAATCCTATTGAAGGTTTCCTTAAAGAGCTAAAAATAATTTAGATCAGGCTCAAAAAGATCATTTAATCTCAAAAGATGAATATGCATTTCTCTATAAAAAAAACTCCGACAATCGCAAACATTCTATGTACTACCGAAAGTGCACAAGAATAAGAACCCAATCCCGGGACGACCAATTCGTCTCGGGAAATGATTGCACTAACTCAACCTGCCAGTGAATACGTGGACCTAGTACTTAGACCTTTCGTTACGAGCCTTTGCCTTTCATATATTAAAGATACGGGAGACCTTCTAGTCAAAATCCAGGATATGGTTCTAACTCCAAACACCTTTATTGCATCCCTGGATGTCGAAGCACTCTACAGCAATATTCAACACGAATTGGGTCTAAAAGCAATACAATATTACCTTAGCACTCGCAGTGTTTTCATTTCAAGCTCACAATGATTTTATTTTGACACTTTTACAATTCACACTTACTCACAATTATTTTTTATTTCAGGGCCACTTTTTATCACCAAATAAATGGGACCGCAATGGGGACGCCGTGTGCACCGACATATGCTAATTTATTCTAGGGTGGTGGAGGACCTTATAGTTTTTTCGGACACCATGTCACAATACACCAAACACATTATTTATTGGGGAAGATATATTGACGACGTCCTCATTTTTTGGGAGGGTGACCAGTCACTTTTTCATGAATTTGTTAAAGTCTTAAATCACAATCAAATAGGGATGCATGTCACTCACGGAAATACATCGTGATATCAATTAGTTTCCTGGATCTATCTATCTATCAAAAAGAAAAAGACGGCCGTTTAAATACTGAGATCTTTAGAAAGTCACCTCAACAAATAGTTTTCTACACTATCTGAGCTGGCATCCAGTTCCTTAAAGAACGGAATTCCAGTGGGTCAGTATTTAAGGGCACGCAGGAATTGCACCACTGAGGAATCTTTAAAAAAGAATGTGACGAATTGTACCGGAGATTTAGAGAGAGAGGTACCCTAGGAAGACTTTCATGAAAGCTTATAATAGAGCTAAACATACAAATAGGACATCTTTGATAGTCAAAAATAAAACCAATAAGAAACAAATACCTACCTGTTCGGATGTCAGTGGACAAGAAATGGAGACAATCCAGGGGATTACAGAACCTGTGGAGAAAAAATATATCAGATGTATTGGCACATTCGATGACCATCACTTGACAATTAAAAACATTCTTAGACGCCATTGGCACATACTCACCTCTGATAGAGATCTAAGAGAGGTGTTGAGCTCTTCTCCTGCAATCACATACAGAAGGGGTCGAAATTTGCGAGATGACCTTGTACATAGTCATCTACAAACTGAAATGAAAAATATTGCAAGACAAAAATCTAAAATAACTGGTTCATACCCATGCGGGAGCTGCACCTTCTGCAAATTCTTACCAAAAATAAAAAAAATTCAAGAATCCTACGGACAATCACGAATATGAAATAAGAGAATTTTTTAACTGTCGCAGTAAGGGTCTAGTATATATAGCTGTATGCCCCTGTCCAAAACTGTATGTAGGTAAGACAATACAGGAATTAAAGAGACGTATTTCGGGACACATTAGTGCCATCAATACAAAAAAAGGATACAGCATTATATAGGCATATTACCTACATACATAATGGAGATATAAGTGTCCTGAAATTTTGGGGGATGGTAGGAATGCAACTTGGACCAAGAGGAGGAAATCTTGACAATAAATTATTGCAGGAGGAAGCAAGATGGATTCATAGATTAAAAACTATGAATCCCAATGGCCTAAACGAAGGGTTTTCCTATGTTGCCTTCATTTAAAATATTCTATAAAAATCCCAGTGTTATACATTTATCCAAAAATTGTGATATGTTTAATGTTGCAGGGGCACTCAAGAATAATTCCACCCTATAGTGAATATATTATCCATATACCATTAATTGATAAAAAAGATAAAAAATAAGGTATAATCATAGTACTACAATAGATCAAATAAGTCCCATCTTTAATGGACCAATGTATCAATCAGAAAAATTTCCTTTCATATTTCCTTTCATTCAAAAAAAAAAAAAAAAAAAAAAAAAACACAAACATTGATTTGAAAGATTGAATTCTGCTCTTTCCATTCAGGCAGAACATAAAGAGTTAACACAATCTGATCAGGTGCATTGATTTGAAAGATTGAATTCTGCTCTTTCCATTCAGGCAGAACATAAAGAGTTAACACAATCTGATCAGGTGCACATAGAGTTAACAGAGATGTCATTTTGATAGGTGCTATTGCCTGTCAATCTTGAGACTAGAAAAAGTCATTGACACATGCATGATGATAGGTTCTAATACCTGTCAATCTTTAGACTGGAAAATTCATTGGCCCATGCATGATGGACTGGGACTAAGGATATCACAAATAGGGATCTGGGATACCCCGCGTGTGCTATACCCACCCCCCTGACGAAGCCACGCACAGTGGTGAAACATGTTGGGATAGGGCAGTGATGGCTAACCTTGGCACTCCAGCTGTGGTAAAACTACAACTCCCAAGATGCCCCCCTTGCTTGACTGCTCTCAGAACTCAACAGAAATAAATGGAGCATGCTGGGAGTCGTAGTTTCACCACAGCTGGAGTGCCAAGGTTAGCCATCACTGGGATAGGGTGATAGACATCAGGTTTTAGACAGTTGGCAGCAAAGTCCTATTGTAGCTATTTATGGAGTGAGGCAAAGGTTTGTGCTAGCGCTGCTTAGGGAAACAGCATACAGAGCGAGGCATTGTCCTGGCTGGCGCTGTACAGGGAGACAAACAAATCGCGGTGATCACGTATCACGTGACCGCACAGACCCGCGATCTCCCGGATACAGAGCCAGTTTGTAGTACCGATCTTTCACTGATCGGGGGAAAGGTGTCCCCGATCAGTTACACAGACGGTACCTAGCGTCGATCACATATCGCGCACTTGCAGGTTCACACGCAGGACAGGCTGACGGACAGTCCGGAGCGGTCACGCACCACGTGACTGTAATGCTCCAGTGTCCCTCAGTGGCATGCGAACCGCTATACAAGCCTGCTCTGTTGGGGAAGCAGCTCCCCGGTCTTATTAAAACATAGGCAGCATTATCAACACAACCATTGCTGCTGCACGACCAGCCTTTTCTAATAGAGGTTAGTAGTGAACTGTGAAAATAGCCTACATAGAGGGCTCTGACCTGAAATAAGGCAGACTCTCTCATACAGCCCAGGCATTGATCGCTGTGTGCATAGTGGCAGCACACAGCGATACAACGAACAGAAAGCCTGTTTGTAGTGCAATTATAACAAAAGTAACTATTATAGGCTCAACAGTTCTAAACCTCTATTATTAATGATACTATGTTTCAGAATTAAGGGCTATTACCATTCCCCAACTATATGTTGTCACATAGTATCTATAAAAAATATATCCTCATAAAAAGGTGACTCCTGGCTACCTAATTATACCCACAACACGTGGGTGTTAGTACCAATAGGGCACAGCTGCCGGCTGACAGTTTTAATATTTTTGAGTGCAATATTTGTTATTTATACATTTCTAATAAAAGTTAAGTTTTATCTACATAATCCTAGGGAATCCCTAAAGGGGCAAATTTTGTTGATCAAAGGTGTGATCAAACTGGTTTTGTATATATTAACACCCCGAGGATTACCCTATAGGGGATCTTGGCTATATATTCTATTACGTAAGCCTCACAAAAAGAATTCATAACTGAATTGGTCCTTTAAAAAGTGGGTTTTTGAAATTTACTTGAAAATTGTAAAAATTGCTTGTTAAATTCTAAGTCTTCTAATGTCCTAAAAAGAAGACATTTACAGAATGATGCAAACATAAAGTAGACATATGGACAAATGTTCATTAATACAGGAGGACAGAAGCGACTGCCTGCGCCCATGCGAGCGCAGGGGAGCCGAGCGGTACAGTGCTCGTTTCGAGCACGTTCACTAATCTCTAGTAACAATGTTTTAAACTTTTGACTTTCAGGCTCCATATCTCACCATCCACTACAGCTTCAAATGTGAGACTGCCATAATTTTATAGACAATCATCTTGGCTATTTCATACATAAATTGGACTTACAACTATTTAGCATATGATTAGTTATGCAGATTCTTGTCATGTCACTGCATTGTTACTGTTTTACTCTTACAATTCTAATTTTACATTTTTATTATTTTTTTAGTATTTTGTAAATCCACCTTTGGCTTTCAACACTGAATCCTTCTGGGCATGCTCTCGATCAGATTCAAGCATGTCTCGACCGAAATCTGTTTCAGGTCTCTTCTACATGTTTTCAATGTTGGTGCATACTGATCGACTCACTTGGGTACGAATACAGCTTTTTCTTCAACTGTACCCAAGCCTTTTCTAATAGAGGTTAGTAGTGAACTGTGAAAATAGCCTACATAGAGGGCTCTGACCTGAAATAAGGCAGACTCTCTCATACAGCCCAGGCATTGATCGCTGTGTGCATAGTGGCAGCACACAGCGATACAACGAACAGAAAGCCTGTTTGTAGTGCAATTATAACAAAAGTAACTATTATAGGCTCAACAGTTCTAAACCTCTATTATTAATGATACTATGTTTCAGAATTAAGGGCTATTACCATTCCCCAACTATATGTTGTCACATAGTATCTATAAAAAATATATCCTCATAAAAAGGTGACTCCTGGCTACCTAATTATACCCACAACACGTGGGTGTTAGTACCAATAGGGCACAGCTGCCGGCTGACAGTTTTAATATTTTTGAGTGCAATATTTGTTATTTATACATTTCTAATAAAAGTTAAGTTTTATCTACATAATCCTAGGGAATCCCTAAAGGGGCAAATTTTGTTGATCAAAGGTGTGATCAAACTGGTTTTGTATATATTACGTAATAGAAACCACTCATAAATTACACCTTGCAAATTATTCAAAACCTGTTTACCCTTTGTATTCCTCTGTATCCCTAAAAGTGGAAACCCCCAAAAAGTGGCTCCATTTTGGAAACTACACACTTTAAGGAATTAATTGAGGTGTGTAGTGAGTGCTTTGACCTCACAGGCATTTCATTTAATTTTTTCTTATACAATGCTGCTTTAGCTGCAGATTTTTTATTTCTACAAGGGGTAACACAGAAAATGCACCCTAAAATGTGTTGCTCTTCTTTTCCTGAATACAGCAACACCCAATATGTGGCCATAACCTGCTGTTTGGGTACACTGCAGGTTTCAATAAAGAAAGAGCAACATGTGCATGTTGGGGGGTTGTCCCACAAAAAATATTCTACAGTTTTTAAACCAGCACCTGCATCTGAATACTTTCGTAATTGCATGTAATTAAAAATTTAGCATAGGCAGTGAGCTAGTCAATAAACCTGCTGTTTTTTTCTTATTTCTTTGACCTGCTCACTGAGAAGGCCGCACATGCTCAGTTTCATCATTCAACTGCCTCCTGAGCCGTGATAGATAGAGCTGAGACACGACTTCTGAGGTGCAGCAGAAAAGACACTCCCCTTGAGCTTTAAGCTTGATATAAATCTAGCAGAGCAATGAATGGGGAGATCTCTGGATCCATGTGAGGTAAAGGGCTGGTTCTAGCTTTGTTAGAAAGAGGTTGTCATGTACTATATGATTTTCATTTTTTACTTTAGTCATGGGATCACCCCTTTAAGGCCTAGTTTGGTGATTTATACAGAATTGGACAACAACTGAAGAGGCTATGAGGTCAAATAAAAAAAAAAAAAGATATGCCAATTCAGTGCCCAATATGTTGTGTTCATTGACTGCTAGTGTGAATAAGCCCTCTTATTATTATGCTGTTCTTGTTAGTAAACAAGATCCTATATCCTATATGTGGCCCTATTGAAGCATGGATTTTCCTGGAATGGTTTTAGGAGGCTACATCACATTTTCAGAGCCCTTTGGTCATACAGTGGAAACCTCTTATGAGTGACCCATTTTGGAAACTACACCACTCAAGTTATTTACCAAGGGTTTGAGTTTGCATTTTGGCACCACAGATGTTTTTCAGAAATTAATGAGCAGGGGACTATGTGGAAGGAAAATTTCATGTTTTTCCCAGATTTGGCATTTCGGTGCCCAATATGCTGTGCCCAACCTGTGCCATCTAAGACACATCATACCCCTTAAATTGTTAGGTGGATTCAAGGTACTTGAATCTGTAGAACAAGTTTGTTGATAGATAATGAAAAGTGATTTTGTTTAATAAGTTAATTTCCAGAACCATCCATAATTTCCAGCGAGGAAGGTGTTTCCATTCTATTAATCGGCTTGTTTGTATGATGTCTCGAAGTCCAGAAGTCCTATTCCACCAAATGATTTGGATCTAATTACTGTTGTTATTGCCATGTGAATTTTACAATAAGCTGTTTAACTTTACTGTTCCGGTATTACTATTGGGAGGACTGGCAATAGATATAGGGGGTCATTTATTAAGACCGGAGTTTTAGACATCTGTCTTAATAACCCCTATATCTGGTGGCGCATCCAGCACTAGTCTAAACATTAGCCAGCTTACATAGAAAATGATGAATGAGACGGACCTGCCGGCCAATCCCCTTCCCCACCCACACCATGCCCGTTTTTTAGGTAGGATAATTATCTTGATAACTGGCTTAGTTGCCCATAGAAGCCAATCAGATTCCACCTTTCATTTACCAAAAGAGCTATGAAAAATGAAAGGAGGAATCTGGTTTCTATGGGCAACTAAGCCAGTTTGATAAATCTCCCCCACAGTGTTTTCCAGGAGGGTAAGATATTTTCTATATTTCTAGTTAATATTTAGGTCATATAAGCTAGTGTATAAATTATTGTTTGTGTTCCCAGGTAGTTAATTCAGTTTTTGCATTTCATGTTAAGGAAAAAAACATAGAGAAACTGGTATAGCTTGTCTTTGGTGTCACCTAGTACCACTGTTTGCTAAAGAAAAATGAAAAAAAAAATTATATGAAAGTGTGTTATGTAATTATGTTTATGCTGTATAGTCTAATTGGCAAAGTGCTTTATGTCAAACCCTTGGGAATGATAAAATGCTATTACTTTACACTAGAGGTCACCCCCGCTATGAAATTCACTTGTAGCATCATTTTTTTCTCATGCTACTGTTACAATGCTGGAAACCTTTTTTCCTTATTGAAAAGAGATTGGATTTTTATGAGCATAATACAATATGCTAAGAATCCTTCCAGCCAAGCAAGTGAGTCTGAATATAATAGCATTCAGAGCTTCCATTTGGCAGGAGTCAGTTCCGTATATTAATCACATGCACTGTGAAAACATTCATTACAAGATACCATCACAATAAATTTAAGGCATAGCTGTCAACATAATAGCTTGCTCTGAATTTCTGCTGTGATAGTACGCAGTGTCTTCTAACTGAAATCAAACTTTTCGCATTTATTTATAAAAAAAAAGTTCAACTTCTTGGAGAAGTTGCAAATGTTCCATATACTCAAAAAGAGACTTCCACATGTTATAGTTTTCCATATTATAATGTGAGTTCAGTCTACTGTGACTTTCTCCTAGTATTTTAATATCTACAACACTATCATAATTTAAATTAAATGTAAAAAAATATACTGAAGAGAGAAAATAAATTGAATGGAATGAACATTTGTTATGCAGTTAAAGGTGTTTTCCAATATTGTAAAAAAGGTATGTTTTTTCTGGAAAGAAAAAGAAATAAATAAGGCAGCTCACTCTGCTTTTCGCTGTGGGAATGGTGCACTGACCAAATAGATTCACACAATCTGGACTGCGAAATGTATACCAACTGTAATGGGCAGGCACTAACATCTGGGGCATATAGATAAAGTAATTACAGATTTATTTAAAATCCCAAATGAACACAAAAACAAAAATCAAATCAGAAATAGAATATAAACTGTTCATAAATAAGTTACACATAAATTGTAAACCCTCATATAGATCATATGATCCGTGGGGGCATACTGAGGCACAATAATTACTCTATCGTATAGATCATATGATCAATTTGACTATATAAGAGCACATTAAATATTTTCTTCACTGGAGACGACTTTCAATGTCACTTGGATACGTATCCACTAAACATAAGATTGGTCACTGCCTGGTTAGGATACAGTATCCTAACCAGGCAGTGACCCACATTAAATATTTGTAAAACATTAATAAATGTCTTTCTTTCCAGAGATCTCCATTACAATTATTGCGGTTTCAGAAGAAATGACCATTTAGCACAAAAAAGAATCAATATGATTGTAATAACGTCAGGAAAATATATGGCAAAAGATGAGTAGTGGTGACAAAAGGTAAGTTCATTCCAGCTTGCAGGGACTAATTGCTGTATATATTTATTTCATATTGAAGATCAAGTATCTCCTTTACGTTTTTGAAGTATTGATGTCTCTTGAGAGATATATAACAATGTTCCCAATAATATAGCTAATATTGGTCTGTGTGTCCTTTATATCGCACCAAACCTCCTATATCTGCTATATAGCAGCAAGCTCCGGTAGGATACACATCAAATCCGGTGCAAATAATGCATTAATTTATGGGGAGTGCATACTCACTGTTTGTAGTCTTTATTCAACATCAGTGGCATCCCACATGATGTCAGAATAGTATCACTCACCCCTCATCGTGTCGTTCCTAGATTAATATCTGTAGCTGTTACACTGGCAGTCCTCTGTGTGGGTTGCGCTTTCTCAGCCGTGCCTCTGCTATATTGAGCGCGGTATATTAAAAGTCGGCATCTCACGTGGATCAGTCTCAATCAGTGCTTGCCCGGGCTCCACATTTATTAATTCACTTTCTCGTGCTTGTGATCATACATTACATCTCTCCAGATGGCCACTGATGAAGAAGTAATATAACTTCGAAACGCATCTGCTGTTATAAATACAAGCTACCCACCGAAATCGCCCACTGAGATACCATCTATTCCTATCAAGTAAAGATACCATCATGGAGAGATGTGTGTGCCTGCCCATTACAGTTGGTATACATTTTGCAGTCCAGATTGGGTGAATCTATTCGGTCAGTGCACCATTCCCAAAGCGAAAAGGAGAGTGAGATGCCTTATTTATTTATTTTCAGTTGGTATTTTTCTGGAAAGAGCAACACTCTTGTCTATGGCCTGTCTTTGCTATAATACCTAACTCCTGGAGAATGGGGAAAAGCCGCAATACCAGATGCAGCTCTTAGGAAAGTGTGAAGTTGTTTCTTTTAAAAGGTCAGAACCTTTAGTCTAATGTTGGAAAACCAATTTATGAAGAGAGACGGTATACAATTTCTAGACAATGCAAATACTTAAAATAAATCCAATTCATTTATCATAGCCAGGATGAGCACATCAGACTACTTAAAGGGGTTGTCCAAGTTATGAAAAAAATATATAGCACTATAAATCTAATGGGTAGCAATATATAACTAAGTTCAGCAAGTTTTAGGCAAAAAAAATCTATAGCTCCTTGCCCAGCATTTGTATCCTCTCACTGCTGCAGCTACTATTTGTTGTAAAGCCTTGAGCCCTGTGTGTTCTGGCTGAAGGGGTTAATGTTTTATCTGAAGGAATCCAGGGAGAGAGCAGACAAAGAAAGGGGGCGTGGCCAGTGACGTCTAGTGTACAGACTGTTATCTGAACTCTGAGGCTTGTGCACAAAACATCACAGACCAGGGAGATAAGCTGACATCACAGGTCATGTGACCCTCAGTCAACTCTGAGAAACCAGCAGCTTTAGAAACACAAAGTATATGGGAAAGTTGTTATACCTGACAAGTTAGAAACATATAAAGAACAAAAAAATAACTTGGACAACACCTTTAAAGGAAGTGCAGAGAGATTATTGGTAGATGTTACAAAGTGGATATTAATTCATTGTGTCTACTAAACAGAATTGAATTGGACTACTCCTAAGGGCTTTACTTGGCTTGAGTGAATCAAGCTTCGGATTATAGATCTGAAGACGATTCACTAAAAAACTTTGTTGTTAATGCTGTTTCCATACAGCATTAAAATGTATGGGCTCTGTGTAGAAAACTTTGGATTCCTATTTTGAAATGTTTTTAAATACGCATATAGGAATACTGAAGTTATTCACCAAAGTCTTGCACAACTTTGGGTGAGGCAAAGTTTTGCCACACGGAGGCCATACATATTAATGCTGTATAGAAACAGCATTAAAAAAGAATTTTTTTAACAAATTAACAAAAAGGGGATCATCAGGGGATCACCAGGATCACGCCCTTAGGGCTCAAGCACATGACCGTTTGTATTTTGAGGTCTACAAAAAAAGATCCGTATAAATACGGATTATGTCCCTGTACATTCCGTATTTTGTGGAACGGAACAGCTGGCCGATAATAGAACAGTACTAATGTCCGTAAGACGGACAATAATAGCACATGTTCTATTTTTTTTTTGCGGAATAGACATACAGAAACGGAATGCACACAGAGTAACTTCCATTTTTACTGTGGACCCATTGAAATGAATGGTTCAGCATATGGTCCGCAAAAATAGCGTAACGGACACGGAAAGAAAATACATTTGTGTGCATTAGGACTAGCCCAAAGTCAAACTGGTAAGTTGATATAGTTATGTGCATAACAGTCACCTACATTCCATATCTGGAGATGCTGAGGGGGATTACATTGAAATTCCACCAACCTATGCCAAAAAAATATTAAAAGCAAAAGGTCATTGCAAATTTAGAAAGAAAAGACACTAGAGTAATTTTACATTATCTTGTTTTCTTTTTTTACTATGGGAGGAGCCAAACATGGCCGGGAGCACACACTCCTGGTCTTTAACTGCCCAGATGCTGTGGTCATGTTATCATCGATCACATAAATTAGTCTCGGATGTCTGCTATTTAAAACAGCTATTTTTAAATGCCTGACCGCCGTCGTAAATTGACATGGGGAGGTCGGGAAGGAACTAAGAACTTTTAAGACACTCAGGACAGAAATACATGTGACGCATTCTATAGCACTTAATGAGTGTGCCCTTCAGACCTGCTGAGGGCATCACAAGTAGAGATCAGCGAAGTTTAGAAAAATTTGATTATGCAACTTTGGCGAAGTTAGCCAAGAAATTTGATTCGTTACAAATTAATTTGGAATCAGGAATACCCAGGCTACTCTGCCCAGTACAGCCACTACAACGTTGATGGAGCTTTCTGCTTATGTACCCATTAGTGATGAGCGAGCCGAAGCGGCAATATTCGGGATTCGCTCGAATATTTGCCGCTTCGGCACGGCACGGCATCACGAGCCAGCGCGGACTCGTGATGATCCATGCCGCCCGGCCCCCCTTTAAAAAAGCAGACTTACCTGTTCTGGCCGCCGCTGTCCTCTGGCTCCCCGCTCCACTGTCTTCCCTGCCGGCGCGCACTATGACCTGACGCAGTGTCAGGTCATAGTGCGCGCCGGCAGGGAAGACAGTGGAGCGGGGAGCCAGAGGACAGCGGCGTCCAGAACAGGTAAGTCTGCTTTTTTAAAGTGGCTGGGTGGGCTGATCTGAGGTCTGATGGGGGCACTGGGGGCTGATCTGAGGTCTGATGGGGGCACTAGGGGCTGATCTGAGGTCTGATGGGGGCACTAGGGGCTGATCTGAGGTCTGATGGGGGCACTGGGAGCTGATCTGAGGTCTGATGGGGACACTGGGGGCTGATCTGAGGTCTGATGAGGGCACTAGGGGCTGATCTGAGGTCTAATGGGGGCACTGGGGGCTGATCTGAGGTCTGATGGGGGCACTGGGGGCTGATCTGAGGTCTAATGGGGGCACGGCGGGCTGATCTGAGGTCTGATGGGGGCACGGTGGGCTAATCTGAGGTCTGATGGGGGCACGGTGGGCTGATCTGAGGTCTGATGGGGGCATGGCGGGCTGATCTGAGGTCTGATGGGGGCATGGCGGGCTGATCTGAGGTCTGATGGGGGCATGGCAGGCTGATCTGAGGTCTGATGGGGGCACTGGGGGCTGATCTGAGGTCTGAACGGGGACACAAGATGTTGATCTGAGGTCTGATGGGGCACAAGACGCTGATCTGAGGTCTGATGGGGCACAAGACGCTGACCTGAGGTCTGATGGTGGCACATTGTGTTGATCTGAGGTCTGATGGGGGCACAAGACGCTGATCTGAGGTCTGATGGGGGCACAAGACGCTGATCTGAGGTCTGATGGGGGCACAAGACGCTGATCTGAGGTCTGATGGGGGCACAAGACGCTGATCTGAGGTCTTATGGGGGCACAATGTGTTGATCTGAGGTTTATTATCACTGTACGGTGACATCACTGTGTTTATTATCCCTGTACGGTGACATCACTGTGTTTATTATCCCTGTACTGTGACATCGCTGTGTTTATTATCTCTGTACGGTGACATCACTGTTTATCCTGTACGGTGACATCACTGTGTTTATTATCCCTGTACGGTGACATCTCTGTGTTTATTATCCCTGTACAGTGACATCGCTGTGTGTATTATCCCACTGCAGGAAGAGGTAAGTGGTCTGTGTTTGTGTGTTTGTTTTCTATTTTTCAGGGTCGTGAATGCAGAGGACTACTTCGGATTCGCTGGACTACGTCGGACCAGCTTTTTTTTTTTTTTTTTTTTTTTTAATAAAATGGTCAAACAGGGGTGTGGGGGAGTGTTTATTTCAATAAAATGTTTTATACTGGTTTGTGTGTATTTTTTTTTTTACAATACTACAGTTTTAGTAATTACGGCTATCTACAGACGGCCCTGATTACTAATACTGGGCTTAGTGCTTGCCGGTATGGCAGGCCAGCACTAACCCCAACATCTATTACCTCGGCACCCATCGCCACCAGGGGTGCCGGGAAGAGCCGGGTACCCGCAGGACCGGACCTTCTAAATTGAGGGTCTGGCTCTGGGGCGGCTGCAGGCTGGTACCATTAGGCTGGGAAGGTCCAATAACCGTGTCCCTTCCCACCCTGGTAGTGCCAGGCTGCTGCTGCTGGTTGTATCTGGCTGGTGAAGGAAAAAAGGGGGGGACCCCACGCCATTTTTAAAAAAAAATAATGACATTTTTGAAAAAAAAATGGCGTGGGGTCCCCCCCTTTTTTCCTTCACCAGCCAGATACAACCAGCAGCTGCAGCCTGGCACTACCAGGGTGGGAAGGGACACGGTTATTGGCTCTTCCCAGCCTAATGGTACCAGCCTGCAGCCGCCCCAGCGGGTACCCGGCTCTTCCCGGCACCCCTGGTGGCGGTGGGTGCCGAGGTAATAGATGTTGGGGTTAGTGCTGGCCTGCCATACCGGCAAGCACTAAGCCCAGTATTAGTAATCAGGGCCGTCTGTAGATAGCCATAATTACTAAAACTGTAGTATTGTAAAAAAAAAATACACACAAACCAGTATAAAACATTTTATTGAAATAAACACTCCCCCAGACCCCTGTTTGACCATTTTATTAAAAAAAAAAAAAAAAAAGCTGGTCCGACGTAGTCCAGCGAATCCGAAGTAGTCCTCTGCATTCACGACCCTGAAAAATAGAAAACAAACACACAAACACAGACCACTTACCTCTTCCTGCAGTGGGATAATACACACAGCGAAGTCACTGTACAGGGATAATAAACACAGAGATGTCACCGTACAGGGATAATAAACAGTGATGTCACCGTACAGGGATAACAAACACAGTGATGTCACAGTACAGGGATAATAAACAGTGATGTCACAGTACAGGGATAACAAACACAGTGATGTCACCGTACAGGGATAATAAACAGTGATGTCACAGTACAGGGATAACAAACACAGTGATGTCACTGTACAGGGATAATAAACACAATGATGCGACTTGTTAAGAAAAAAAAGTTAGCCATTTTGCAATCTGTAAAGTTTACCCGAAAGGGGGGGGGGCCCGCGAAATTTGCCTGTAGGGGGCCCCGAAATTCCTGATGGCAGCCCTGTTCCAGGGAGTACGTGTCCACATGCAATCTCCATCCTAAAAGTCATACTGAGGCTCACCACCATGCTTTACACTGCAATCTTATTGAAAGACAGACAATCAGGGGTTCACCGCCAGGTTGTCAGGCAGCATTTTTAAGTGGGTCACCATTACCGTGTCCCTGAAAATTGCCTTGGGGTCATCCCCAGACTATTGGCCAGATTTAGAAAAAATGGTGCAATTAGGGAGCCTCAGAGGCATCCCTACATGCTGCCCCTGGTGTTTCCTATGCATTTCCAAGGTGTTTCCATCATTTTCTGAGGTTTTCACATGTTGGGGCAACTTTTAGGCCCCATTCACACGATCGTATGAATGGGGCCGTATCTATCCGCAAAATTGCGGATAGATACAGCCAGGGGCGTACATAGAAATCATTGGGCCCCATAGCAAGAATCTGAATGGGGCCCCTAACCCCACCCACTACCCCGGCCCATCCCACATGCTACACTGGCTCCTCCCATGCCACGCCCCCATTTGCCAATAAAGAAATGTATACCTGAGCTACCGATTTTTTTTTTTTTTAAACTAAGGCGACGTTATACTGAATGGGAGCAGCAACAAGGATAGATTATACTGTATATTATACAGCATGGTGTACAGATTATACTGTATATTATACAGCATGGTGTACGGATTATACTGTATATTATACAGCATGGTGTACGGATTATACTGTATACTATACAGCATGGTGTACAGATTATACTGTATACTATACAGCATGGTGTACGGATTATACTGTATATTATACAGCATGGTGTACGGATTATACTGTATACTATACAGCATGGTGTACGGATTAAACTGTGTATTATACAGCATGGTGTACGGACTATACTGTATACTATACAGCATGGTGTACGGATTATACTGTATACTATACAGCATGGTGTACGGATTATACTGTATATTATACAGCATGGTGTACGGATTATACTGTATACTATACAGCATGGTGTACGGATTAAACTGTGTATTATACAGCATGGTGTACGGACTATACTGTATACTATACAGCATGGTGTACGGATTATACTGTATACTATACAGCATGGTGTACGGATTATACTGTGTATTATACAGCATGGTGTACGGACTATACTGTATACTATACAGCATGGTGCAGGGATTATACTGTGTATTATACAGCATGGTGTACGGACTATACTGTATACTATACAGCATGGTGTACGGACTATACTGTATACTATACAGCATGGTGTACGGATTATACTGTATATTATACAGCATGGTGTACGGATTATACTGTATATTATACAGCATGGTGTACGGATTATACTGTGTATTATACAGCATGGTGTACGGACTATACTGTATACTATACAGCATGGTGTAGGGATTATATTGTATACTATACAGCATGGTGTACGGATTATACTGTGTATTATACAGCATGGTGTAGGGACTATACTGTATACTATACAGCATGGTGTAGGGATTATACTGTATACTATACAGCATGGTGTAGGGATTATACTGTATACTATACAGCATGGTGTACGGACTATACTGTATACTATACAGCATGGTGTAGGGATTATACTGTATACTATACAGCATGGTGTACGGACTATACTGTATACTATACAGCATGGTGTACGGACTATACTGTATACTATACAGCATGGTGTACGGATTATACTGTATACTATACAGCATGGTGTACAGATTATACTGTATACTATACAGCATGGTGTACGGATCATACTGTATACTATACAGTATGGTGTATGAATCATACTGTACATTGTATAGCATGGTACAGGGATTATAATATATACTGTATAACAAATGCATGGCGGTTACACCATGCAGGACAATATAACCCCTGCGCCACGCTGTACAATATACAGTACGTACAGTGTATGCATATACCCACACACACATACATACATACACACACATATATACATACACACATACTACACACACACATACATACATACATATACACACATATACATACACACACATATACATACACACATACTACACACACACATACATATACACACACATACATATACACACACATAAAACATAAAAACTTACTTGTCCTGACGCTGGAGGGGGCTGGGCCTTGGTCTTCTCGGCTCCTATGAAGAATCCCTATAGTTGTCCGTGCGTACGGACAACTATAGGCATTTTCAATGGGGCCGCCCGGCGTGTGTTCCGTACGCACGGAACACACGCCGGGCGGACCCATTGAAAATGCCTATAGTTGTCCGTACGCACGGACAACTATAGAGCTTCTTCATAGGAGCCGCGGCGTATCTATCCGCAATTTTGCGCATAGATACGGCCGAACCTTTGGCCCCTGCAAAATAATTCGGGTCTCCCATAGACTTTAATGGGATTCGGGATTCGGCCCGAATCCACGAATCCCGTGGAAAATTCGGGCCGAATCCCGAATCCACGAATCTTTTAGGATTCGCTCAACTCTAGTACCCATCCATTGTGTGCTGGCAGTTGCTGAGGACAACTGATTATGGCGGGGTGCCAGGTGTCTGACCTAAAAAATATAATATTAATGGCCAATCTTGAGGATAGGTCATCAGTATCTAGAACCCAGACAACTCCTTTAAGACTGTTAAAGATTGCAACCACAAAACTGTGCACTATTTATAGTAACTATCAAACTGTATACTAGAGATGAGCGAATCATTCAAATTTTTCTTCGCCGAACATTCGTCGAACTTTTCATAAGATTCGAATATTCGGCGAATATATTCGTTGAATCTGCGTACAAAATATACGTTATTATGTGGCGTTTAGCGAACATTCGTGCACTAATAACGAACGTTCAGTTTTAAAAGGTACGCAACTTCTTTGAACATGTATGCATGAGCGTACAAATTGCGTACAAAAATGACGGGCTTTGCTGGAGAGGAATGGTGGAGCAGGAGGAATGCTCTGAGTCTGACCCCTGGCTACATATGGATACTGTATCAGCAGATGACAGAAGATCATCCGGCTGAGACTGAGATGAGCGTGCCATCCACTCCACTATGTCATCCACTTTCTCCTCCACTATAACTTTGCACCTTGGTGGGTTAGCCCGGTGGAACACCGGCCAACTATTGTGAATTCTACAAGTAGAAGCTCCGGCTACAGGTCCTTTGGCACTGCTGCCCTGTGCCACCTTCTCCTTTTTTTTATAGCTCTCCCTGCCTGATTAATTACTAGCCCTGCACTGGCCCTGCACTTGCCCTGCAGTATCCCTGATGTGTAATATGGATTTCCTGAACAATTACACCCCAATTTCAACAACACAGGTCTCAGTGTCTCAGAACTTCACACACAGTGCTTCTGCTCGTCTCAACAGTCAAAGCAGAAGTGATGCGTCACTGGCTTACTGAGCCTGAGCCAATCAGAGCAAGCCTTGCCCACTAGGTCAGGTGACCTCTTTCTTCCCGGGCTTTTGCGTATGAATAACGAACTAACGTTCGCTAGTTACTTGAATTCGTAAGCAACAGCGTATAGAGTAACTTATACATAGTATTAGTATACAATTTATCGGACAAGTACGTAGCGAATGCGTAGAAAGCCTTAGGAACATTTTTGAATCTTAACGGAGCGAATCACTTAATATTCGAATTCGCTTCGCAGCTGAAAATTTCCAAGATTTGATATGAATCAACGAATCGACGAATAGATTCGCTCATCAATACTGTATACCAATAGAGACTATAACCACCAAGCTGAGTACAATTTATTGTCACCATCAAGCTGTGTACAAATTGTGTCTGTATCCACCAAGTTCTGCGGAACTACCTTGAAAGATAAATGCACTGAGGTGGACACACACTTGGCTTGACTCATGTTTTGTTCCTATAAATATTCAGAGGGGACCCTGTTCTGGTGAACCAGCTGCATCTAAACTGCAAAAATCTTCTCTGCTTTACAGAGGACATGCTGAGCAATTGAAATTGCAGTAACAACACCCCATGCTCTTATAACTTTATCACCATCTCCTCTGAAATGAAAGGAGATATTGTAGTATCAGAAGCAGATGACTAACCACTGCAGGGATCACTGACTAACATATAGGAGAAATGAGAGACACATTTACTGAAGTGGACACAGAAAGGCTGCTCAATACAAACAGCAGGTGGAGCTATACTGCCATTATTCCTGGAATACTTGGGGATATAAGCATTTTTTAATATATGTAAATACAATAAATGTTCATAATTATGAGTTGCATTTAACTACTGTAAAGAACTATAATATTTTATATGAAATAACCACTTTAAAAACACACATGATATGTCTAAAATACGACTATTAGAGATGAGCGAGCATACTCGTCCGAGCTTGGTGCTCGTTCGAGTATTAGGGTACTCGTAAGTGCTCGCTGCTCGGACGAGTATCTCGCCATACTCGAGGAAATGGCAACTTCCGCATCGTGCTTTTTTGGCGCCTATAAACACAGCCAATCACAAGCCAGGAGACTCTACGGTACACCCAGCATCACGTGGGGCCCTTACATGTCGATAGCAGGGGTTTGCTGGCCTGATCAGGTGACCCTGGAATATACTACTGACTGGCCGCGGTGCTCGGCTCAGATGCCGTCTGGATGTCGTTAGGGATAGAGCTGCTGCCTTTCAGGGACAGTGTTAGGGCCTGCATTTAGTTCTCTGTTAGGCAGGAATCACCCACAAAGAACCCAACAGCCCTTCTAAGGGTTAGAAGACATTTTTTTTTTGGTCTCCTGGCTTGGCTGGCTGGCTGGCACTAGTAGTGCAGCTATCGCCATATATAACCCCCTTTTTTATGTTATATCTCAGTGATACAAATCCATTGCACACAGCAGTGTGGAACCATTCTGTGTGTCACAGTTCAGCACACTCACTCCAATCCATATATACTGTCCAGGTGA
>ONZH01017504.1:0-91934 GCA_900303285.1 Rhinella marina
ACAATTTTTCAGGAGGGCCCCCTACAGGCCCTCTCTCCAAACAATTTTTCCGGAGGTCCACCTACAGGACCTCTCTCCAAACAATTTTTCAAGAGGTCCACCTACAGACTCTCTCTCCAAACAATTTTTCCAGAGGTCCACCTACAGGCCCTCTCTCCAAACAATTTTTCCGGAGGTCCACCTACAGGCCCTCTCTCCAAACTATTTTTCCGGAGGTCCACCTACAATTCCGGAGGTCCACCAAACAATTTTTCCGGAGGTCCACCAAACAATTTTTCCAGTGGTCCACCTACAGGCCCTCTCTCCAAACAATTTTTCCGGAGGTCCACCTACAGGCCCTCTCTCCAAACAATTTATGTCTTTTTCCTATCTTTCTCTCTCTCCAAACTATTTTTCCGGATAACTGCCATATACGGTATTAAACTGAGAAGAATACATAGAACACATGCCACACTTGATCGAGCTCATAATTGACAATTGTACCTGCTAAATTTTTAAGTTGGGGTCCTGCGTCATCATTCGAACTCCATCCGGCTGTTATCACCACCACACACGCTTTTACCTGGGTAGGGGACGTATTAGATATTGTACTGATTTTTATTTGGTTCTTCTTTTAATTGCCTCCTGCGATAGACGGGAATCGAACCCGGGTCAACTGCTTGGGAAGCAGCTATGCTCACCACTTTACCACCAACAGCCACAGCAACTGATAAAAACAGATACTAAACTTGATGTCAGCCAACATTTAGACAATCGATAACCCGAAACGGGTCCGCCGTCGAGCCCGGTGTTCGGCCACCCTGAATATTTCACATACTTTGACCGAGTCTGACCCTGGGGCCGCTCATGTACTGCCCACTTGGAGGATGCTTCACCTCCTGCTACCTCAGTCTAACTCGGTCACTCTGTTGTCACCGCCATGCTGCGTCTGGCTAAATTTTTGGGTGGCTCACCTGCTACCTCATGTAACTTGGTCACTTGTTGGTGTCACCGCCATGCTGTGTCAAGCTTATGCCTGCATCCTGTGGCTGGGGATAGGAGAGCAGTGCCAGCATGGGCATGGGTGATGGACCTTCGTTGCACCTAGTTGGGTGCTTCCCTATATATTTCCACCATGCCAGCCATGGGTTGTACATTAACTAATAACAGGGAAAACAAATAAAATATTTTACAGAAGGGTCAACTACAGACACTCCTAAACAATTTTTTAGGAGGGTCAACTTCGGACACTCCAAAACAAATTTTTGGGAGGCTCGTCTACAGACATTTGACTGCTACCTCAATCTAACTTGGTCACTTGTTGGTGTCACTACGCTGTCACCATGATGTGTCAGGCTTATGCCTGCGTCGTGGGGAGGGGGATAGCACAGCAGTGCCAGCATGAGCAGTGGTGTCACCTGCAGGCGGTGATGGACCTTCGTTGCACCTAGTTGGGTGCTTCCCTAACATGTGATGGGCATGTGCCTCGCCTTTCTTTGTCTGGGTGAGCACAATTGCCATGAGGGTAACCACCAGGCTGTTGCCTGAGAATTTGGGGTAATGGTGGGATTAGGCAGCCTCAGAGGCATCCATGCATGCTGCCCCTGCTGTTTCCTGTCCATGGTGTTTCCATCATTTTCTGAGGTTTCCAGGTTTTCACCCAGCCTTCCCTAGGCAGAGCCTTGGTCCCCTGCAAAAAATGCTCGAGTCTCCCATTGACTATAATGGGGTTCGTTATTCGAAACGAGCACCCGAGCATCGGGAAAAGTTCGACTCGAATAACGAGCACCCGAGCATTTTAGTGCTCGCACATCTCTAATTTGTGTACATGTATATTAAAAACTGTATGATTTCCTATTATATAAACAAATAAATTTAAAAAATGAAAATCGGAATACCCCCTTTAATTATTAAGTTTTAGTTAGGGTTGTTCTCAACAAAACTGTTGTAGGGTAACACATTAGGTAGCACCACCATATAGCTTTATGGACTGTACCATAGTTACCTGAATTTGAGAGAACAGTTCTGCCAGTCAAATGGAAAGTAGTTGACATTGATGGAGCAGGGAGTTTGAAATATGGCAGGAGGCAGCCAGCATATGAACCCATTATCGTATATAAGCACGTTGCAGTAATAGGCCACCTCAAAGTCTCCATTATTGCTAAAAGTAAGAAATATAAAATAATATATAAATATTAAATATATGCTATTCAGGAATACTCTGCAGAAATACCTGTTATTTACTGTGATATGTTGAAGTGATATAACAGAGGTTATGTAAGCTATGATACAGATGTAGCAGCTCTTGCGCTCACAGCAGAATCGCGTATATGTGTATATGTACTGCTGCGCAAGCTCTTTTCTTGTCTAGTTTGCCAAAATCATTTTGCTCTCCCTAATTTTCCAAAATGATTTAAATATATTCCCCCTAATATCACCCCCTAAATCAAACAGGAATCCATTGCACAGCATTTCTGTTGTGTTGATTCTCACTTGTTCTCTAGGATTATCTTGGGTTGCCACACCAAGTCGGAGGTCACTCTGAGTATTTCAATGTCATAGAAGTCAGTCTTATTCCACGACAGTCGTTTGTCATACCATCCCTGTAAATTAATGTACAAATAAAGATGTTATTTTATGTCTACATAAGTGATTATGCCATACTACTCAGGCTCATATTGATGTGTAGATTTATACACTTATTTCTTCCATACTATAAAACTACAAAATGTAAAAGAAATAACCCTCAATTCAAACTAAAATTTACCCACCTAAACTATACATTGATCAACCTACACCACATCCAATGAGTTAAAAGGCCAAATCAGACCTGAATAGCTCGCATTTAAAGGGAACCTGTAACCATAAAAATGCTTTTTAATCTGCCATCATCGTGTTATAGAGCAGGAAGGGCTGAGCTGACTGATATATATAGGATGTGGGAAAAGACTTAGTATAGCTTGTAACAAATTAATTGAAATCCATGCTCTCTTTATGCTTTGGTGCTGCCATCACTGGTTGTCTGCATTTCCTGTATGAGCATACATACAGAAATAGATGTCAACCACTGATTAATATCAGCCACTTGACTCCTAAGCATAGAACAAACAGAGATTTCAATCAATGCGATGCAAGTTATACAGACTTTTTTTGCATACAAAACTACATATTAGTCTACCTGGCCCCTATTTCTCTATAGCATGTGCTAGCAGATCTGAATGCTTGCTCAGTTTGACAGGTTTCCTTTAACAGGAGGAACACAGGCAACTATTATTCCTCTGTCCCTTTTCTGAAGAACCCATGAAAAGTCAAATACATACATTGCCTTGCGAAAGTATTCGGCCCCCTTGAACTTTTCAACATTTTGCCACATTTCAGGCTTCAAACAAAAAGATATACCATTTTACATTTTTGGTGAAGAATCAACAAGTGGGTCACAATTGTGAAGTGGAACGAAATTTATTGGATCATTTAAACTTTTTTTGTAATAATAAAACTGAAAAGTTGGGCGTGCAAAATTATTCGGCCCATTTACTTTCAGTTCAGAAAACTCACTCCAGAAGTTCATTGAGGATCTCTGAATGATCCAATGTTGTCCTAAATGACTGATGAAGATAAATAGAATCCACCTGTGTGTAATCAAGTCTCCGTATAAATGCACCTGCTCTGTGATAGTCTCAGGGTTCTGTTTAAAGCACAGAGAGCATCATAAAGACCAAGGAACACACCAGGCAGGTCCGTGATACTGTTGTGGAGAAGTTTAAAGCCAGATTTGGATACCAAAAGATTTCCCAAGCTTTAAACATTCCAAGGAGCACTGTGCAAGCGATCATATTGAAATGGAAGGAGTATCAGACCACTGCAAATCTACCAAGACCCGGCCGTCCCTCTAAACTTTCATCTCAAACAAGGAGAAGACTGATCAGAGATGCAGCCAAGAAGCCCATGATCACTCTAGATGAACTGCAGAAATCTATAGCTGAGGTGGGAGACTCTGTCCATAGGACAACAATCAGTCGAACACTTCACAAATCTGGCCTTTATGGAAGAGTGGCAAGAAGAAAGCCATTTCTCAAAGATATCCATAAAAAGTTTCATTTACAGTTTGCCACAAGCCACCTGGGAGACACACCAAACATGTGGAAGAAGGTGCTCTGGTCAGATGAAACCAAAATCGAACATTTAGGAAACAATGCAAAAGGATATGTTTGGCATAAAAGCAACACAGCTCATCACCCTGAACACACCATCCCCACTGTCAAACATAGTTGTGGCAGCATCATGGTTTGGGCCTGCTTTTCATCAGCAGGGACAGGGAAGATGGATGGAGCCAAATACAGGACCATTCTGGATGAAAACCTGTTGGAGTCTGCAAAAGACCTGAGACTAGGACGGAGATGTATCTTCCAACAAGACAATGATCTCAAACATAAAGCAAAATCTACAGTATCCAGGTCTTAGAATGGCCAAGTCAAAGTCCAGACCTGAATCCAATTGAGAATATGTGGAAAGAGCTGAAAACTGCTGTTCACAAACGCTCTCCATCCAACCTCAAAGAGCTCGAGCTGTTTTGCAAGGAAGAATGGGCAAGAACTTCAGTCTCTAGATGTGCAAAACTGATAGAGACATACCCCAAGCGACTTGCAGCTGTAATCGCAGCAAAAGGTGGCCCAACAAAGTATTATTGCAAGGGGGCTGAATAATTTTGCATGCCCCACTTTTCAGTTTTATTATTACAAAAGCTTAAATGATCCAATAAATTTCATTCCACTTCACAATTGTGACCCACTTGTTGTTGATTCTTCACCAAAAATTTAAAATGTTATATCTTTTTATTTGAAGCTTAAAATGTGGCAAAAGGTTGAAAAGTTCCAGGGGGCTGAATACTTTTGCAAGGCACTGTATATGATAAGGGTCTGAAAACATGCTAGAAATCCTATTCTGTCACCTTTCTTTCCTTGCATGGTGGCCCACAGATTAAAAAATCAATACAGTAATTGCAATTCGCTCATCACATGTCCTCCCTCAATTGCCCACCAAATGGACATGGGTTACTTGATGAAATATAGGAGATTTCAGATCATCCGAAAGAAGGACCTAACCATTTGACGGTGTGGGCTGGAGCCACGTATTATGAAATTACCATTTAATGCAGAGGAACCTAAAGTAAGATGCTAAAGGGAACCAGTCACCATGAAAAGTCTAAATAATCTACAGGCAGCAGGTTATAGAGCAGGAGGAGCTGAGCAGATTGATATATAGTTTTTTGGGAAAAGATTCATTATAACTTGTATTTCATTAATTTTAATTCCTGCTCATTCTAGGCTTTGAAGTCAAGGAGGCAGTCCTATCAGTGATTGACAGCCTTCCCTATGACTGTGTATACAGATAGGACCGCCACTGCCACTGATAGGACCGCCTCCTTGACTTCAAAGCCCAGAATGAGCAGGAATCTAAATGAATGAAATCCAAGTTAGGGTCCATTCACACGTCCGTGTGTCATTGTGGATCCGCAAATTGCGGATCCACAAAACACGGACATCGGCCATGTGCGTTCCGCATTTTGTGGACCGCACATGGCCGGCTCTATAATAGAAATGCCTTTTCTTGTCCGTGGATCCGGACAAGAATAGGACATGTTCTATTTTTTGGCGGGGCGGGGACCGGAAGTGCGGATGCGGACGGCACACTGTGTGCCGTCCGCATCTTTTGCGGCCCCATTGAAAGTGAATGGGTCCGCACCCGTTCCTCAAAATTGCGGAACGGATGCGGACGCCATTTGCGGACGTGTGAATGTAGCCTTATATTGTTTCTTTTCCCATAAACTATACATCAATCTGCTTTGCTCCTCCTGCTCTACAACATGCTGCCTGCAGATTGTACCGTATTTTCATGGTGACAGGTTGGCTTTAAACATGTTGAGATGTTGAGTTTTGTATTTCTCTGGTTACGGACCTGGTTATCTAAGAATTGTATTTCTATGTGATCTTGGAAGTACTGGCTGTGGGGTGAGGGGATTTGTTATGTACTCTGGAAAATAATAAAAAGGCACAGTAAAAGTTTTTAAACATGCCATTGAACCACTGTGCTATAAGTAATCATATCATCAACATATATAAAATATGGAAGACACCCAGAGGCGTAGCTAGAGGTTCAGCACAGGGGGGGCGAAACATACTTGAGTGGGCCCCCCACTTATTGGCTTCCCAAACGCACGTTTCCAACTTCACAGGCACATACTACTAGTTGTGGTTATAATATTGTATTAGAAAGATGACTGTATAAACTGCAAGATCGTTTATGCTGCTAAGTACAGTACAATAGACTTTCTACATACCCTAGTCTAAATACTCTACCACATAATGCTGTAAAATATAGGATTAATAGGAGTAAAAAACAAGGGGACTCCTATGTTAAAGGAAACGTGTCCCCAGTTTTTACATCACTCCCCTGCCCCCATCAGACCTCAGATCAGCTTAATGTGCCCCCATCAGATCTCAGATCAGCTTAATGTGCCCCCATCAGATCTCAGATCAGCTTAATGTGCCCCCATCAGACCTCAGATCAGCTTAATGTGCCCCCATCAGACCTCAGATCAGCGTATTGTGCCCCATCAAACCTCAGATCTGCATATTGTGCCCCCCATCAGACCTCAGATCAGCGTATTGTGCCCCCATCAGACCTCAGATCAGCCCACCCAGCCACATAAGATAAAAATAAAAAACCTTTCTTACCTGTTCTGCGCTGCGGCTGCCCTCCGATCCGCGCTCCGCTCTCTTCCCTGGCCCGCGCACACTATGACCTGACGCTGCATGCAGCGTCAGGTCATAGTGCGCGCCGTCAGGGAAGAGAGCAGAGTGCGGACCGGAGGGCAGCCGCAGCGCAGAACAGGTAAGTAAGATTTTTTATTTTTATGGGCCCCCTTGAGTCACTGGGCCCGGAGCCGTCGCCCCCCCTGCCCCCCCCGGTAGCTACGCCACTGAAGACACCATTTAGTAACTTACATGCTCAACCCAAACATTTGTAGTGAGTGTTTCATCAGCTTCTTTCTGCAATAAACATATAGCTTGTTATTCTTATTCTTATTATAACTATTATAGAAATGTAGAATGTTTTTTCATCCCTGCCTTCTGGAAGAGTTTTCAGAGATTTTGGATAGGTTATCGGTGTGAATATGACATCAGCTGTTTAAGAAGGCTCCTGTAAGCACCACAGCCTTCTCCATTTGTTATCGCAGCTTGGCCCCATTTACTTCTATGGGGCTAAGGTGCTCCTAGGCCATGTGACCGATTAACGTGTCATCACTGGGCCTAGGAGATGTGAGAAGGCCATGGCGCAACTGTGAGTGTCACTCCCTTCTCAAACAGATACTGATGACCTATCCAGAGGATAATTCATCAGTATACAAATCTCAGAAGACCCCTTTAACGTTTTTCGTTTTTTGGGGGACTACTTAAATGTTTTAATGACACCAGGGTGGGGTACATATAATGTATTAAAAAAAAAACTTTTATTCATTATTTTTATTTATTTTTTCTTTGGGTTTTGTTTTTACAGTGTTCACTATACAGTGTATAAATGAAATGGTTACTTTATTTTGCAGGTCAGTATGATTATGGAGATGGAGGTTAAAGGGATTGAACTTTGTTTGAGGATCAAAATCTGAGCAGAGATATATTTGACCATTGTTTAACTTTAGATTATACAAAGAATAAGATTTTTTGCTGAAACCGTAATACCATTTTAAAATTTCATGTATGAGATTGTGCAAGCTCAAGCGAACTTACAAGTGAGATAAGATTGGAGAGAGTCAAGGAAAGATATATATCAACTGTTTCATCAGGATTTTCCACAGGCCGGAGATCCTTCCTGTAGCCTTTCTCCTGAAAGAGGTATCTAAGTAAATGTCCCTCTTCACTCTCTTCCGTCTCTGATTTAGAACCTAGATGGACCAAAGACGACATTACTGTTACTAACAGCATTACAAATTGTGTAATGTCCATGCCCGCCAGCATCTCCCTGCTCCTGGTGGGCATGGCCATAGGAACTCTCACACCCTACCCCCACGCGCTACAGTGCTCAGCATGCTCACCGGCATCTCCCTGCTTCTTACCAGTTAGCAAGGTCGCTGGATTAGCACTGCTCCATCCACTCCACACAGGGCTGCGGCCTGCTGCACTGCCTCTGACTGCCCATAGCGCATGTGCTCACTAAGGGGCCAGTGCGTGCCTCCTATATGGCTAGCCTTCCTAAGGTATTTAAAGCACCTTCCCCCTATGGAAGGGTGGCTGAACAATAGGTATTATAGCCTTGTTATATTCCCTGGGCTATTTTCTGTTCTGACTTCTCATGCTTGACCTTGGTCTGTTTACTGGATTTAATCCTCAGCTGCCTGCCCTGGCCTTTGGCCTGATAACCAGACTGTACAAACTCTGCCTGACCGGACCTCAGCTCAGACAGATTTTTGGCGCACGTGGACAGCATTTCAGCGCATGGGGACAAATGTTTGTTGTAAGCTAGGCCAACAAATAAGTAGTATAGACTAGACTAGAAAGTCTAAAGATGCACCAGATTTATCATCCAGCTTGAGCCAGTATATTAAACTTACAGTCTACAAATGAGACAGGATTAGTAATATTAGTTATCTATCTATCTATCTATCTATCTATCTATCTATCTATCTACAAAAATAGCAAGGTGTGGGCCGCACAGTCCGTCAAACAATGTATACACTTGGTGCCAGTGGCTGTGGACACGGTCCAAAGTCCAGAAAATATAGAAAATAACTCCACGGCACTCCAACGTAGTGAATTAAAGGTGTTTATTCACCTGATTGCGACGTTTCAGTCCGCTCAATGGGACTTTTCTCAAGCAGTGTCAGTATTACAAATGGTGCTCAGTGAATATTTATAGATCACATGATTTTGTCACAAATTAAGTAATTAAAACATTTCCTAATGTATTTTATGAGGAAATGTTTTAATTACTTAATTTGTGACAAAATCATGTGATCTATAAATATTCACTGAGCACCATTTGTAATACTGACACTGCTTGAGAAAAGTCCCATTGAGCGGACTGAAACGTCGCAATCAGGTGAATAAACACCTTTAATTCACTACGTTGGAGTGCCATGGAGTTATTTTCTATATCTATCTATCTATCTATCTATCTATCTATCTATCTATCTATCTATCTATCTATCTATCTATCTATCTATCTCTGTCCTGATGTAGTTTAGATCCATCTATTTAATTATCTTGTATCCTGTCTCATATATAATCTATCCATCTATCTAATCTAGCATACATCTCATCATATCTATCTGTCTGTCCGTCCATTTTCCATCCATCATCTACTTATGCATTTGTCCCACTGGTTTCTCTAAGATCTGATAAAGATGAGCAATACCCCCTGGAATGACTAACATCTATTTATGGTCCAAGACTATAGATATTGGCAGCGACTCTTCTGTAGAACTCACTAGAGTTTGCTATTAACTAACGTAATTCTTTTCCAGATCACCCAGTATTCCTGTAGTACTAGTGAATAAATCATGCCTGACCCACACACAAAAGACACTAAAATAATAAATAAGAAGTGAAACACAATAGCCTATGCATGACAATGGTGCATTTTCATCTTTTCATCTTACCAGCAATAGAAAAAACACATGCAAACATGTCAAAATGAAAATGTTGATGTTACTTGTAACTAAAAGTAGCCACTAATGATTTAGTGTGAAATGAGTGTAAACACAGAGGTATAGTATGCATTCTTCATCAGTAATATAGATTATTAAAACTTGCACTAAGTTATGAAGATTTAACAATAAGCTTTAAGTCCTTACCTGGACAGTAGAAAGCTAAACTCAGTGTGACAGTCAGCCATAACCATGCCATAATTCCGAATTGCACTTCTTTGGGTAGTATCTCTGTGCTTGTTCGCTACCCTTCCTCCACATCCGGACTCACAGTAGGGAAGGGACTATAAAAAGGAAATGTGACCCAGCAATGCAGACAGACAGAGGCAGGTGCAAGACACTAGAAAATAAATAACATACCAGGAACACTGAAAAAAGGAATCAAAGAACCAGTACTGACTGCTGGACATAAGAGCAAATCACTCACTGCATGGTATAGACTTGGATGTCCTTGTAGATCCTCAGAGTTAGTGTTTACAAAACTTCACAGAAAAGGTTTATCCAAATTGCATTTACATATTTCCATGTTATATAATGCTGATTTACAGGAGGGGAAAGCTGATAGCTAACATGACAGCTATAATTGTGTTAATGTACATATGGTAAAGTTATCCTTTTTACATAGGCTATTAACTTTGAATATTAATAATTGTAATTTAACATGTATTGTATCGCCATGGGATCTGAAGTTTGAAAAGAATAGACTTAATACGACGTGGGTGCATAAAGCATGTACTAAAAGATAAAATAGATTGATAGAGATATAGATAGATATACAAAGACAAAGATAACGTAAAGTAACAGTCCCCAAGAGTCATCAAACAAATGGGCGGGCTCCAGATTGACCAGTGCCCAACATAGCACTCAGTCAACGCCCATATAACACATATAAAGAGAGATGATACAAAGAGAGGTGATGGTAGCAAGAAATCTACCCTGATGATGTCTTCAATGGAGCTGAGCTCTCTGTTACAAAGCTGAGTGTTTTCTATTCCCCTGGCCCCTACTAGCACCACCTAAAGATCAGTACACATGTGCAGTTACCTCATACCACAGAAATGCGGTCAGGTATCGGACATCTCTAACCATTTGCATTTCAAAGAATTAAAGGGGAAGGGCCAATTAAAAAAACCTTGCTTTACATGTATAACGATGCTCGGAATGATCTATATGGATCTGAAATTGTTTTGCTGCAGAAATGAAACCCAGCCTTATCTTTCTAAGGAACACTGAATATAATCACGGAAAAAAAGGGGTCTAAAATGGCAGACAAGTGCTCCAAACCCCATATGCTGTTGCACATATCAAACCGGGGGAGCAAATCCTGCACATGTGATCCGTTGCTAACAGCAATCCCCAGCAAAAATGCATACAATGGAGGATGCCTGCAGCAGACCACATGTACCACAAAAACATCCTACACAAGATGACCATTTGTGCGGATGTGACAAACTATATAATCAAACAAATCACGGAAAAAGGTACACTGTAACGGTAAATGTAATTGATAATATATGGCTAAACCCTCACGCTGATGTTAAAATGAGACTTTCGCAAATATATTCTTATATCAAGAACATACCGGAGCCCAAACACCGCGTCAAGGTATCTCAGAGTGGCACGGGACCTGGTGCTTGGGCTCCGGTATGTTCTTGATATAAGAATATATTGGCGAAAGTCTCATTTTAACATCAGCATGAGGGTTTAGCCATATATTATCAATTACATTTACCGTTACAGTGCACCTTTTTCTGTGATTTGTTGGAACACTGAATACATTTTAAGTAAGGATGAGCGAATCATCCAAAATTCGCTTAGCTGAATATTCGCCGAATTTCTGACAAGATTCGTACTTAAATGAATTTATTCGGTCGAATCTACGTTCAGACAAAACAATTGTTGTTTTGCGAACATTCCTGCTCAAATTACGAACATACAGGCAGGGTAGTTAAAAGTACGCAATACGTAAGGATTAGCGTACAAAAGTGCCTACGAATCCTTAGCGTACTATTAACGCGCAAATGCGTCATACGCACGAGGCTAGGCCGCGGCGTACAGTCTTTAGAGGCAGTCCATATGAGGTAGAAAAATAAGGTGCTCACTGCAAGCTTCAGCTAAGTGCATAAGTGCATAATTTACTTTTTAGTAACAATAAGTGCATAATAGGACACATTTCAGTACCAGAAAAAGAATACACACAATGGGCTAAAGTGCTGAACCAGTAAAAACAGTGTAGCTAAAATACAGCAAAGACATAGGAATGCAAACATTTTAGTGCAATCAATTTCACATTTGCAAGCATAAAAGGCTCAGATATACGTTAGAGTCTCTCCTCGTGGCTCCTTAGCATGATAAAACACTGTCTGGAACGTATAGTCCAAAATTCAATTGTAATCCACGTGAGGTAATATTGTAATCCAAACAGGTAACGTGTAATCCACATGGATAATAGTAAATAGCAGCAAATAGAGAACCCTTTTTGCAAAGAGGGCTCCCAAATAACCTGAGAAGGGGGGAAAAAGTAAAATAGGCATGCTTAGGTGCAACTGGGACTTTTCTGCAGAATGGGGGGAGTCCTGACAGCCATGTCCAGCTGGGTGAGAGTCAAACGGGGGCAGTACATACATAATAGAAAATAGCAGCACATAGAGAACCCTTTTTGCAAAGGGGGCTCCCAAATAACCTGAGAAGGGGGGGGGAGGCGCGCTTAGGCACAACAGGGACTTTTCTGCAGAATGGGGGGAGTCCTGACAGCCATGCCCATCTGGATGAGAGTCAAACGGGGACAATAAAAACAGACAAACATAAAAAGTGCCAACTAGCTCTCACCCATCAGGTCCAGTCCATGGTGTGGCTCCCATAACTCCTCCTGAGGTGTCCTTTAAATCACCCAGCCAGTAGAATGGTTCCTCAGATGAGGGACCTGAAGTCCTCCTCGCTAGAACTGCTGCTAAACGACATCAGAGGACGCTCCTGCCTCTTGTAGGCCACGCTCGCTGCGATAGTAGAACTCCAGTGCCCTCTTCTTCCGGAATTCAGACTTGAACGGGTCCGGGTGGTGGTTACGCTGGTGAGCGCTGCAGCCATTTGCGCTTTTCCGGATCCTCCTGCCGAGACAGCAGGGGTTAGGACTTCTGGCTGCAGCGGTTCTGGCAAGGTTGCATCCAGGGAAGTAGCCCCAGCTTCCCTGGCTGCTGCTGGCTTCATCTTCCATGGCAGCTGGTATTAGTGGATGACCGTGGATTGGAACGTAAATGATGTTGTCGTCAGCTGACCCAGCTGAAAGGACTGTGGTGGTGGTGCTGGCAGTCCAGGAATCAGAGGCTCTGGCTGTGGCTTTTCCCTGAACCGGACGTCATCTGGGGACTCCTGAAGGCAGCGCAAGCGTCCTGGACCTGGTGGTTCATCCGTCCACACTTCAGGTTCTGTTGTAGGTACCAGGGGCTTAGAAAGGAGGGTAACCCCGGTTGCAAAGGGGCCTTTCAGGGATGCCATGGGGGTGTACTCCACCTGATCCCCCATGTACAGGCTGTGACGAGATTGTGGCAGGTACGGCCGTTTCACCGACCTGCGGCCCACAAAATACTCCTTTCCGTCCTTGTCGTCTGCCAGGAAGCCAGACCCTCTCTCAACAGAAAACCACAGGACCGTTCCCTTTCAGTGTTCCAATGCAGGATCTCCCGGCCTAGGGTGGTCCAGTACTTGGCGTTTTTATAGTCCCAGAGGGTCTGCACATGGGCCGTCACCGATGGTGGCACAATCGGGTTTGCCTTATGGAAGGTGTTGTCGTGGATCTCCTCCTGGGTGGCGAAGTGGACCCTCCAGCCGCCTCCACCACACGAGTCACAGCAGACGCTCCAGCCACACCAGCCTCCTGACGACGAAGAACCGCCTCACGATGCGCAGCTTACTCCGCAGGCGGTAAGGAGAATAAGGGCACTGTAGGTGGGTTACTCGTCTTCAGTTCAGAGCGTGACACCCTGATGTCTGGAGCGGGCGGTGCTTCAGGGAACTCGTCCCCAAAGGCCATCTGGTTCCAGTTGGGATGCAGCTCTTTAGCCATGCTTGCTACTTGCTCAGTGTTCAGCGCTGGTCTAAACTGGTTCAGAGGAGGGTGGAGTACTGAGGGAGGAGTCTTCACTCCCTATGCATGCAAATAGTTCGATCCTGGTGGGCCGGGCTGTTTTTTTCCAGTTCTGAGGGGGGCGTATCTTCACTTTCCCGCTCTTGTGGGGGCGTATCGTCATTTTCCCACCTCACGCAGAATGCATACGTTTCGTACGTTTCATACGTATCGTAAGTATTGTTAGCATTCAAAATTTTGCAAAGATTTACGAATAATACGAAGCTAATCCGAAAAAATCCGGATTCGCTTCAGAGGAGAAAATTTCCAAGATTCGATGCGAATCTACGAAGCGGCGAATAGCAGCAAATGTCTACCATTTGTCTAAAATGGGTTTATATTTGGCATTGTTTGTGCAAATCCAGACCACGTTTTGACCCGCATAGAAGTACAGAAGTCACTAACTGCTCCTTTTGGTAACTCTCCAAGAAGATGGCAGGCTGTTGCTGTCATTCATAATCTGACAGGATTGGGTATGCTAAACTGCCCATGATACAATAAGCATTCGTTTTCCCACTGATGGTGTAAATTTTTGTTGGCCTTATTCTCTTCCAGAATATTTGGATTGTTGTTGGTGACTAGTGGCATACATAAAAAGAGGAAAGCCCCATAATAAAGACCAAATGGGCCGCTATGAAGGACTGAAGGGCCTGGCATCTGTTTCCCCTTGTTTTCTACTTCCCTTGGGCCAATTTCCCACCCACTAAAAATGCAGTTTCAAACAGTCTTCCAGTATCTTTTCATCTGTTCTGCGCCTTGCAAATGTTTTTCTCTTCTGATCCAGAACCACCCTGTAGCCTGCCCATAACACTTTTCTCCATTTTGGCAATTTTATGTTACTTTCATTGGCCAAATCTGCCCAGAAGCAAATACCTAGAGTAGCCTATTCACTGATGAAGATGAGACTGATCAGTGTTTTGCAAGTACCAATTAATAAAGCTACTAGCTGAGAACCTGTATTACATAGGTGCCTGCTTCTCAGACTAGAAACTCTGGTGTGCTTATCCTCCTGCATAGTTGTGTACCTGAGCCTCTAACTGCTCTTTCTTTCCTGTTTGTGCTGTTCTATAAAGGGATGAAATGGGAATTAATGGCCTTCATTTCTTAAAACATGAAGAAGAGTTTTGGAAGAAAGCTCTTTCCTTCTGGCCATGTTGAAGCGATAACCCACAATCCACTAAGGCTACTTTCACACTAGCGTTTTAAAATTCCGGTATTGAGTTCCGTCATAGGGGCTCAATACCGGAATAAAACGCTTCAGTTTTGTCCCCATTCATTGTCAATGGGGACAAAACTGAACTGAAGACAACGGAATGCTCCTGAAAGCATTCCGTTCCGTCTTCAGACCGGAGAACAAACCGCAGCATGCTGCGGTTTGCTCTCCGGTCCAGGCATCCGCACCAAGACGGATCCGGAATGACCCCCAATGCAAGTCAATGGGGGTGGATCCGTCTGGTGTGACCATAATGGTAACCGGATCCGCCCTCCATTGACTTTCAATGGAGTCCATTACGGATCCGGGTACACATAGACACATACAGACATAAACATACACACACATAAAGACATACAAACACACATACATACTTACATGCTCCCCGGCAGGTCTTCGGAGCGTCAGGACGGCTCACACAGGTCACGATTCCCCACAGCGCCCTCTGCTGGGCGCCTGGTGGAATCGTCAGATGACGATTCCACCAGGCGCCCAGCAGAGGTCGCTGTGGGGAATCGTGACCTGTGTGAGCCGTCCTGACGCTCCGAAGACCTGCCGGGGAGCATGTAAGTATGTATGTGTGTTTGTATGTCTATATGTGTGTGTATGTGTATGTATATGTATGTACTGTGTGACATGTGTGGGGCCGGAGCGCGGTTCCGGCTCCACACATGTCACTGCGGCAGGCCTGATCCGGCAGCACCCTTCACCTGCCGGATCAGGCCTGCCGCCAGTGTGAAAGTAGCCTAACTCACAAATGCTGACACATCACATACACAAGTACAGTAACCACAAGAACATGAGTTATTGCCACCTTAACAGTTTTCTCCAGGAATTATATAAAATGGCCTCCAGCAACCCGTTCTAGAATGTGACTAGGGTTGCCTCCACTTGTAGATCTGCTCTACAGTAGATAGAAATGCGATCCTATATGTGACATAACATCATAGCTGAGCAGCCTATCACACTCAGGATCATATCATTACTTTCTAATGTAGAGCAGAGTTCCTGCTTTACAACAGACAGTTGTGCATAACATATGCCATCAGGCGGAGCAGCCTGACAACAAAGCTAAAGTGAAGGCAAGTGCTGGGCTCAGAGCACAGTGTAGCAAGGACCTGCCCCCTCACCTAGCTAAGCAGCTCTACAAGTGGAGGCAACCCATTGTAGGTAAATTCTAGGATGGGTTGCTAGGCTATTTTTATATAATTCCCAGAAATCCCCTTTAAACAACACAATGAGCCACTGGACCATAGGACTGACTGATACTGAAAATGGGCTATTTATGTACAGTATATGTAGATATTCGATTAGAAATCAGTCATTTCCACCTATAATAGTCATTTAAAATGTAATGTTACTTCAATGGAAAACAGTGACCTTAGTCAAAAACAAGGACATAAGAAGTAAGGAGGAGTAATATTACAAGGCGGTGTGTCCCATGTCTGCTGTATTACTGGGAAAATTTTTGATAAACAAGTGAAGGGAAGCTCTTGTAAGTGGTCACTTAGTGATACATTTTGGCTATGCGTCACTGCACTGTTCCCTTATTGAATTGAAACAAACATAAGTTTTACTACTGCTTTACCTAATAAAGCACATCTGTGTATTAATGTAATTTTAATTTGGCATGGTTATACATCTCTTGTTTTTCGCTCAGCTGGTATCATATATAGTCCATATATGCACCACTTACATTTACAATTCTTACAGTACATTCATCAGATTTGGATTGGGTACATGAAGACATTCCAAACGGTTAACATACCAGAGAAAGGAGTATTAAGTATTCCTATTGGACTTGCATTCGTCATTAAACCTATATCGTGGTAGATAAACAGCCATTATAGGAACAAGTTGCTTTTACTCATGGCCAATTACATTTCCACATATCCTTTTTTGTTTTTTTTTACAGATTTCCTCTCTATAATCTATCTCATACCATCTACAATTATGCCAAACACAGGGATGATTATGGTGATTAGCAACAACCGAGCTGTGCTGAAAACACACAGATACAATGAAATGGGTAGAACAGTACTTAATAAACACCTGCATACATACATAGAGTAGACAAAAGCTCTAAAACGAAATTTATTTGAAGGAAAAATCTGAGCACTACCACAGCCTGAGATGGTGAATGACACAGTTTGACTGCTGCTAAGCTGATTTCACACTTTTCTAGCTCAGTTTTTGTCTGAGAATCTGATTGTAAAGTTGACCATACACATTGGACTGAGTTCACATCTGCATCAGGAGTTCTATTGGGGTTCTATCAGGGGTTCTTCAGTTGCAGAAACTTGCATCATTTGATAGAAAATATATGTAATTTAATTTCAGGCCAAACAACGGCCACCCTTACAGAACGTGACGGAACCCATTATCAATGGGATCCAAAGGGCGCCCTTGGTGAATATTGTTTTATGGAACCCATATACATATATGAATACAGCCTAAAGCGTCAATATATTAGTTTAGTTGGTCATTATTTTCCCCAGCTTAGAAGAAATATATATATTGCATCTAGTGGCTCACCTCCCTGGTAGGGATATGGTGCAATGTCTTACCCTGTCAGCTCTATATTTAATTATTACGTAGATTAGACATGCACTCTCATTAGGAAGAACATAGGAAGAATATATATCTGTAAAAAAGATATTTATTACACTAAAACAAATTAAAATAAAACTTAAAATAACACACCTTGGTTAAAAAATGGTAATCATATATGTAACCACAATATAGAGATCCCTATAAAACAGTAATTATAATATTACACACATATATGAATATATAATTTACTGTTTTTGTTGACTATAGAGCAAAGTGTCCAATATAGGTATCACGTTCTGCTGGAGAGATAATTAGTTAGAATAGTCCACAGTAATAAATGTGATACATATATCTATATCTTGATTAAAAAGGTATATTGGTATAGCAGTTCTGAAGAATCCCATGAACCTATTATACTGTAGCTCGCAGTATGGAGGCTTCCTTTGTAAATGTGGCTGGTAATATATAGTCACTATAACACAGTTAGTATTCAATATTTATTGGAAAATTGGGTAATGATATTCCATATTTACTTGTGTCCACAAGTGTCCCGTTATAGGTATTTTATAGCCACACTTAATATTCTAAATGTTGTCTTAATCGATACTTACATCCCACGTGGATGCTGTATAGCGAACAAACTCACCCCTGCTGCTTGTATTGCTCCCAGAGAGATCCTCTGCTTGGCTGGTCGGAGCTCTGAACAGGTTCAGCGTCCCACGTGGTAGACAAAGGTTGGCGTCCCTCGTGGTAGATAGGAGTTTCTGTACTTTGCCGTTTCTGCCAATCTCCGTAACCTGTGGCTGATTGTGCATGATCTTTATTGTTGTCTGTTAGCGCTTACTAGACTAACTAAAAAGTGGAAATATATGGATTAATTTTTATCCATAACGCCAGGCGCGTTTTTCGAAATCTTCCTGATTTCTTCTTCAGTAGCTATTATTTTTCTAGGAGATCGCTCCTCCCTTATATTCAGTAGCCGGTAATCCGTAAAACCCCTTGCTGGATTCTCCATTTCTGTTTGTTTTTTTGTTCTTATATTTTTATTTATTTAAATGTTTCATTTATATATATTAGGGATCCCCAGTATCATGTTCCCTTAAAAAATATACCAGTATACTGTTATTTGTTTAACATAAGCTTTTAACTTACAGTACAGACCAAAAGTTTGGACACACCTTCTCATTCAAAGAGTTTTCTGTATTTTCATGACTATGAAAATTGTAGATTCACACTGAAGGCATCAAAACTATGAATTAACACATGTGGAATTATATAATTAACAAAAACGTGTGAAACAACTGAAAATATGTCTTATATTCGAGGTTCTTCAAAGTAGACACTTTTTGCTTTGATTACTGCTTTGCACACTCTTGCCATTTTCTTGATGAGCTTCAAGAGGTAGTCACCTGAAATGGTATTCCAACGGTCTTGAAGGAGTTCCCAGAGATTCTTAGCACTTGTTGGCCCTTTTTCCTTCACTCTGCGGTCCAGCTCACCCCAAACCATCTCGATTGGGTTCAGGTCTGGTGACTGTGGAGGCCAGGTCATCTGGCGTAGCAAATAGCCCTTACACAGCCTGGAGGTGTGTTTGGGGTCATTGTCCTGTTGATAAATAAATGATGGTCCAACTAAATGCAAACCGGATGGAATAGCATGCCGCTGCAAGATGCTGTGGTAGCCATGCTGGTTTAGTATGCCTTCAATTTTGAATAAATCCCCAACAGTGTCACCAGCAAAGCACCCCACACCATCACACCTCATCCACCATGTTTCACGGTGGGAACCAGGCATGTTCGCACAAAGACACAGTGGTTTGAACCAAAGATCTCAAATTTGGACTCATCAGACCAAAGCACAGATTTCTACTGGTCTAATGTCCATTCCTTGTGTTCTTTAGACCAAACAAGTCTCTTCTGCTTGTTGCCTGTCCTTAGCAGTGGTTTCCTAGCAGATATTTTACCATGAAGGCCTGCTGCACACAGTCTCCTCTTAACAGTTGTTGTAGAGATGTGTCTGCTGCTAGAACTCTGTGTGGCATTGACCTGGTCTCTAATCTGAGCTGCTGTTACCCTGCGATTTCTGAGGCTGGTGACTCGGATGAACTTATCCTCCGCAGCAGAGGTGACTCTTGGTCTTCCTTTCCTGGGGCGGTCCTCATGTGAGCCACTTTCTTTGTAGCACTTGATGGTTTTTGCGACTGCACTTGGGGACACTTTCAAAGTTTTTCCAATTTCTCAGACTGACTGACAGCTGTGTATCCACCTGACTTCTGCCTAACACAACTCATGGTCCCAACCCCATTTATAAGGCAAGAAATCCCACTTATTAAACCTGACAGGGCACACCTGTGAAGTGAAAACCATTTCAGGTGACCACCTCTTGAAGCTCATCAAGAGAATGCCAAGAGTGTGCAAAGCAGTAATCAAAGCAAAAGGTGGCTACTTTGAAGAACCTAGAATATAAGACATATTTTCAGTTGTTTCAGACTTTTTTGTTAAGTATATAATTCCACATGTGTTAATTCATAGTTTTGATGCCTTCAGTGTGAATCTACAATTTTCATAGTCATGAAAATACAGAAAACTCTTTGAATGAGAAGGTGTGTCCAAACTTTTGGTCTGTACTGTATATTGCATTATTAATGCGTTTCCTTTGCGTTTTTTCAGGTATAAATACGTTTTTTAGATATAATTTGCTGGACATCACATCTAATCATGGTATAAATATATTAGTTGTCCATACTATATCATTAATGGATTATAAAATATCATACATGGAAATAATGAATAAAAATATCAAAAAATGTCAAAAATATATCAAAAATAATAAAAAAATAATAAAAACAATGAAAGGATAGATATTTTATTTATATGTAACAGAGATATACCTGTTGATGGGAGATAAGGCTTTTCAATCTATTTATTGATTGACTAACTATAATCTGTATGATTTATGTTCTTTACAAAAGAAGAATGTCTTGTATCTGTAAATATAGAAAAGATCAACTACTTCTGTGATGATTAGGAATTGGGGGATGATAAATAGGAGGGGGACCCTCCTCCAAGGGGAGATCGGCGTGCTGATAAGTAGCCAGACGCCGATGTTCCGTCGGTTGAGGGCACCCCCCTGAAGTCTCATTAAAAAAACTAAAATGTCAAAGTCCGCATTGAGGCCTTCAGGTAGTAGTGTATCAAAATCAAAGATCCTACGCAATTCTTGTCTGGACATTCATGCAATATGATCCCCTTCCCTCCAATGTTCCTCAACCTTCTCAAAGGCTATAAATACTAAACCACTAGGGTCTCCATTATGACATTGTTTGAAGTGTTTCAATAAGGAATGATTCTCAAACCCTTTTTTAATTTTAGATATATGCTCTGATATTCTTTTCTTGAAAGCTCTCTTTGCCCTTCTGATATATTCCCTTGAACGTCTGGCTAACAGCTGTAAGCTGGCACTTGTGGACATAGGTGTCCTCTGTGAAATACAGGCTTAAGAGTTGGTCTGGCCTGGATGTTATTTAGGTGATGGATGTCTGAGCCATGGTGCCTCACCTGCAGTAGGATCTGTAAAGCTGTGGATTGCTTGTAACACTTATATGAATGCTATAGCCTCTAGAAAAGCTGTATCTTAGATTTATTTTCTTGCAGTCTTTCTGGGCTCACAGGTGAATTGGATCAAATACTGGTCCCTAAGACCGTTGGAGTAAGAGCTTTTGGATGTGCTTCCTCCCTCCTCATTGTCCTAGCTAGAACTCCCCCTCCTGGCAGGAAACCAGACCAGCCCACGTCCACGTGGAGGAATGAGGTAGTTAACCCTGTCCCTACCAACCATACCTTGTCATGCTGCTGCACACATAGCATAGCAATTGCATATACACCCAGGTCTGGGGTAGTGTATGCAAATACCCTTCAGTCTGCCTTACCAACATTTACCAACAGTGACCTACCTACTCCTTCCCATTGACCAAAGACAAGGCTAATCTACCAAGTGTTCCTAGTCTTTCTCACAGACTGCAGGTAATATACCATCTCTCCTTCCTCTGTATAATTCATGATACGTCATAGATATCCTACTTTTATGACTAGATACTAGGTAACTCTGCCTATAGTAGACACTGTATACCTAAGTTCTGAATTAAAATAAACAGCATCAAATAGTAGAGAAATAAATAGAAGCACATCATGACTTGAGTGGTGAGGGTTGAGCGTGCACATCATTTCTGCTGTGCCTCTGTTATAAGTATTAAATGTGAAAAAGAAAAAAATGACAAGTCAAGACAACTTTTTATAGCATAGCGTATTTAATTATATTATCATACAAATCTCTAGGACATTTTCGAAAAAACTGCAAAACCATAAAAATCACCAAAAAGATTGTAGTAAATTGAACTACCCATGGAAACATTTTTTTCCCAATCAGGATAACGAATTTTGACACCTCATATGTTACAAAACAACAGATACCAATCTCTTATTTTCATCACCCTGTTTTTCTACCGCCAGTGTTCTCATGGCTGGTTGTTTGACTTGAAGAGTACCTCCACAGCCAACAAATAGGGCTACACTATACCATGCACAGTAGCTAAAATAAGAGAAACAATGAGGAGTATGTGGCAGAGGAAGGGATCTTTCTAGAAACCTCAGCATCTCTATTTTGTCTGCAAGGAGCACATACCGGCACGTCCCTGTACTGCATAATTGCTAGGTAGCTCTACAATGAATGACATCATGTGTGGTAAAATAAAGTCATCTCTCACAATATACACATGAAAATAGTCATTTGGTTGTAGCTACCAGGATATTAGGTAGAGAAGCTAGTATGGGGTCCAGCATCTGAGGTACAGTTACTGATAGCTGTAAATGGTGGAAGACAAGAGAGAGAAAATGAAGGCAGACGCCTGGGAGATGAAAGAGAGAGGGCCACAGCTGAAACCAAAATTCTCAAACCCTTTTTTAATTTTAGATATATGCTCTGATATTCTTTTCTTGAAAGCTCTCTTTGCCCTTCCGATATATTCCCTTGAACGTCTGGCTAACAGCTATAAGCTGTAATCATAAGCATCTCGTGTCTTTGATAGAGCCAACCCCATTTCATGTTTTGCTGTGCCCTAACGTACCAAGTTCCCATTAGAACATATGCATGAGGAAGAAAAGGTGACTTTGAAGCTCTAGTAGATCATCTATTCCTTTACCTGAAGTCATTTGTTGGTTTATCATTTAAGCTAGCCATACATATGGGACAACGATCTATTATATTGCAGCCAATCAGTCATCCATGGGATCATTCGTACGAACGATCCCACTATCAACATACCAGACTAAACTGGCAGACCAGGGTGTAAATAAAAAAAATTAAAAACACTACCTGGTCTCTGAGCATAACTGTAAATGATTAGAGGCATTTGGCTGCTTGTGTTAAAGACATGCAATTTGAGCTGATAATTTCCAACGTGACTGATCACATTTTTGGAGGCCATCACAAAAAGTCGTTCATGCTAGTTTTCAAATGATTGTCAGCTAAAGCCAGGCATCTCTTCGAACTTTAGTCTCACGTTTATGGCAAGCTTTAGCGTGAACATTAAGCTTGTATTTCACATATCTGTAAAATGATACAGCCACATGATTTGTGTAGGGCAAAGTAAAGTAAGAACATGTCTTTACCCAAAAAGGACAAAATGGGATTTTATTAATCAATCCATCAATATTAATCAACCTTTCCATAACCTCCTTACAAATTGTCTAGCCACCCTGCATATGACCATGATGCGCTATGTGCCTTAAATCTGCCCAATATGTATACACATGTAGCAAACTATAAATTGTTGCGTATCACAACAAAAGCCATTGGAAAATTCAAATGAAAGTTTGCTGCGGCTATAATTTCTGATGTCATTGACATACTTGATATATGTGAGCCCTGTGAACATTGAAAGCTTCAGTTATTTTACAGTTTGTTCCTTTACCTTAGGTTCATCAGATCAAAGCGAAAAAGAAAACAAGTTGACATCTCCAATGCAGTAAGCAGTGCCGATCATGTGCCAAGATTTGGAGGACTGGGTCATTATGGCAGGTACACAAATGCACCTTCTTTTTGAACTTGTGCAAAAAAATTATGGTACGTTAAGTGCCTTAATGGTAGTAATGGGGCGTAGTATCTGTTTACACTCCACAAACAGGGAAATACAAAATTTACATCCAAACAGCACTGCTAAATGATAAAAAGCAAAACTGGGCAGCGAAGTGCATTTCATATATCACACAGTGTAAATTTGGTGTACAGTCTTGCTGCAATAACCTGATAACATTTGGTTAATTTAATAAGAAGCCCCCAGCTTCTTTTAAGTGCAAAGTCATTAGGATCCTCGTCTTCTTGAGGAGCAGTTTAGCCCCTTATGCCGATGATATGTTAGCACTGGATTGTGACACTTGTGATTGACACTTTTGAGTCTTCCCTTTAAGTTTCTTGCATGAACAAGACTAGAGTTTTTTCGGCGATCTTATCCGTATTGATCACAGTGATCTTTTCCAAGCCTGTCATTTTATGATGCTGTTAACTTCTTAAGTTTTCAATCTGTCCATTGAAAGTGCAATGAGTCCTGGCATACTACGATAGAGGGAACTGCTGTCCAGACCTACCAGACTGATAAATGATGAAGACTTTCCAGCGACACACATTCGAACACGAGCTCTGTACAAACCTTTTTCATTCTTCGAGCCCAGGTCCACCAGGATCTATTTGAGAGGGGAGACATTAATGTTTGGCCTCAAGAAATGTAACTTTATATCAAGGTCTACAATTTTCCTCTTGTTAAAAAAAGAATGAGCAAGGAATGCATATAGGGGACATACACTGCCAAACCATGTCATTGTGTGGGCACTTGTTTGAATGTGGGAATGATTTACTTCCTGGTTCTGGGTCTCTAAGGTTGGAGTGAGATGGAGGGAGGTGGCAAGGTAAGATCACAGCATGTTACTGTCATCTCCCGACCATTACAGCTGTGAGTGACCCGAAAGGTGTCATTCATAGATTTTTGTTAATGTTATTGTGACTCTTTCTAATTACAGACGTTATATGCCCTCTGATTCTCAGAATTAAAGGGGTGGAGTTCTCCTACTAAAGGGGAAATCAGTTACTCATTTTGGTTAATGCCATCAATGACTTGTGATATTTTTGGTCTCTTCAGTTTTTATGATTACATGAAGATATATGGGGTCATTAATCAAACTGGTGTAAAGTAGAACTGGCTTAGTTGCCCATATCAACCAATCAGATTCCACCTATCATTTTTGACAGCATCTTTGGAAAATGAAAGGTGGAATCTAATTAGTTGCTATGAGCAACTAAGCCAGTTCTACTTTACACCAGTTTGATAAATGACCACAATAGAGCATATATGTAGGTGTATGTGACATGTGTGAATTCTGTACATCTGCGCATAGTTGCGTCAGAATTTTGTCACAAATATGATTATACTTTAATGCGTAAAGTTGCATGAATGCTGCCATGAGATTAAAGTGCTGGGTGCCATTTTCACAATGTGTCAGGTGTCTGTTTTCAAAAAATATTTGGGAATAATATAGATCTTTAATTATATAATTTAGGGGGTCATTTACTAAGCTGAAATATGCCTAAATTTGGCGTATTTCAGGCGCAGATGGCGGCGCAATGGTTAGTTGCTCTGCTATCTACAACTTAGGCCCGCTCACGCCAGTTCTAAAATTGTGGGTGTGGCATTGGTAGGGAAGGGGATAAGCCAGCATGCCCCTCTCAGTCACCATTTTTTACGGACTGTTCTAGAAAGCTGCCTTACATCTAGAACTGCCACTGGATGCACCGAAGTTATGGAGAAGCCTGTGCCTCTTTATTACTTCGGGAGATCCTCCACCAGCTATGTGGCTTTAATATGACTGGTGTCTAAAATGCCAGTCTTAATAAATGTGCCCCTTAGTTTTTATATGTGTCAAAAGTGTGAAAATTGACTTGCCAGTGAAAAAGTTAAAGAATATATTATTAATCAAAGTAAAAATCCAAAATTGAAAATATTTAACCTTGTCCCACAGTTTCAATACCTGCTGGACCTAATGCAATCATTAAAATGGTTTAGATGTTTCCCACGCACCATTAGGGCAGTATATACTGTACTTTCTTAGTGCAGAAAAGGTAAATGTTCTGCCCTCTAGTGGCAGCTGATGCTCGTGATATGATAGTTCTAACTGAAACCTCTATTCTCCAGAGCAAAACACTCTAAGCTCACAATTTGTACCAACATCAGTCTAAAAATGAAAAGATTGTTGTAGTGAAGAGCTCAAAACATATTAAAAGGCACATAGTTAAATTTGTTGGGTTTTGAATTTAAAGGCTATGTACACCTTTGGAGTCAATTTTTTTATGATTGCATTTTACTTATTTTTGGCTAAAAATCATATTTTCAATTGGCCTTTATTAAAAATATTGAACCATTTTGTCACAAAGGGTTAACAGTTTTTCTAAGTCTGTGACTGGTACTTTCACTTTCACTTTGTGCCGTCATCTAATAAACCTTATTCCTAAACTACTAAGAGGTCATAAACACTTATTTAAGCCTCATTCTTATCAGTGAGATAAGGATTGAGCTTTAATGAGTGTTTATGAGGTCTTAGAGCACAGATAAGAAGTCCGTCTGCTGCTCAGATGACGGAATTGACAAAAATCCACAGGCAGCTAATAGAGCATGTCAGCCCTGTACACAAAAATGGATTCCATATTGTTAATAAAGACCAATTGACAAAATGATTTTTAGCTCAAAATAAGTATAATGCAATAATTAAAAAAAAAATTGCCCCCAAAGATGTACATAACTTTTAAAAAATGAAATCTTTACCTGCTATGATCAGATGTAGATTTTTGCCAAAATGTGCGGTTGTGTACCCTTTTCTAGATTTAGTGGCAAAAAATCAGTCTAAGAATTTAAGACTGTGCTTACACACACACTTTCCTCAGCACTTTTCAAAACTGGCCAGTGCCAAGAAAAGTCACCAGCTTTTTTTTTTTTTTACATCTTAACATATTATTAAATATGGAACACAACTTTATTAGCACGTCCATGTGTGTTCATGACGTATGTCAGTGCTTTTTCATGGATGTTTGGAAGTTTTTTGCATTCACAAATAAAAGCAACCCATTTTTTGTTACTAACTTTTTATAATATTTTTATGCAATGAACAGTGAAAAGCGGAACAACACATGGATGGTATCCATGTGCTTTTACTTGTTTTCATGGACCCATTGAATAGAACGGGTGAATTCTGTCAGCAAAATGGACCAAAATATTGCAGGCCCTTGTGTATTTCCTGTGGAAATACATTCCTGAATTGTAAAGGTTATAGCATCAGAAATCAATCTAATGCTATGTGACCCTGTCAGTGCTAGGGAGGTCAGTACGGGAGCCTCCGCAGACACACGCTGCAAGTTCAATGTGCACCACTGGACTATTTCGGGTTGCATGTGCGATGAAATGCTAGCTGGCCATTTTATTAGAGGTACAATAATGTTGTTGGGGATGTCCCCAGATCACTCGCCCTGTTGAATTTCTTTTTACTGTAATAACTAATAATAATCATAATATAATACAGTATTACACATCGTATGAGTGTAAATTTCTTTTTACTGTAACAGCCTATAATAATAATGTAATGACTGTAATTCCTAATAATAACAATAATCATAATATAATAAGGTATTACACATTGTAGGTACGTGTATACTTTTTTTTTTACTGTAATGACTAATAATACTAGTCATCATAATATAATACAGTATGTGCATTTCTTTTTACTGTAATGACCTATAATAATGTAACCCTGTAATGACTAATAATAATAATCCCTTCACTAAATTCCCTGGGAATAAACTGTGACAGGTAATTTAAAATCCATAAAAAATGGGCCTTTCTTTTCCAATCCTTGCTGTCGTTAACAATGGTCAGGGGCGGACTGGGAACTTTAAGTGGCCCTGGAAAAAATATTAAAAGTGGCCCCGTTTTGTAGTTGGGTTCATATTGATGGAAGGCAGGGCCAGCAATACCATATTGTGGCACATTATACCACCCCAACAGAGCCAGAAACCACAGTCCATCACAATATACTGCCAGCAGCACAAAATACATCCCCATAAACTTCCACTGGCCGGCTGTGAGGAGGGCTCAGGCGGCCCCCTGGGCATTGGCCCACCGGGAAATTTCCAAAATGGCCAATCCGCCCCTGACAATGGTATGATTAGATCAGTCTAGCAGGCAGGAAATATGTCCTCCTACAAGTAGGTGATACTAGATGTGGACATGTCACCAGCTACTACTTCCGTGGAGGAATGCAGCTAGTTGGATTGCCTACAGTTCTCACCTCTTGGAACTTCATTGACAGGTCTCTCTCTGGAATCTGTAGGATCCATTTGCACTTCTCTTTAATGGACTGAACTTCATTAATGGCTTCTGACAAACGATGACAACCTGTGTATTTACAGATACGGTTAAGAGAACTTCCTTTACATCACACAAAACTGACCAAAGATTATCTTGTGAATATCTCAAAAATTCACACTCTCCTGTTCAATGCTTGATTTCTAATCTATGTCAACAACCGTGAAACCCTCTGTTCACATCTGCATTGTGGTTTCTGTTTACAATGGAATCCATGATGCAGTACTGGATCCATCGTATCAAAGACACCCCGCACCCAACAGACTCCAATGACTTATATTGGGAGACCGTTTGGTTCCTTTGTGGTATTTGTCGTTTTGATGAGAAGAATAATGAAGCATTAAGCAATATACTCTTTATGTAAAATCTATATAGATTTATATAGGTGTCAGTATTCCCAGTATTTCTATTTTAGATTGTTTTGCTTTAACATATCAAATATATGTCTCTAGCTCAAAGTATTACAGTCAGCATAACTGCATTGTTTAAAAGGAGCCCTCAGACAAGGGCACCATAGTCCTACTGACAGGTTCCTTTCAACCTTTTATTTTACTGTAGTGTGACAGAATAAAATACCTGTGAAACTGGACATGGTGACATAAAATTTATATTGACCACATGACATCTATACATGAATAACAGTACCTTCGACATTTTCTTTGGTGGCTCCGGTGACACTTGTGACATCTCTCTTCTGAGGTTGATAATGAACAGGTATGACTCCTGTTAAATGGATATAAGATTACAGATATTAATGAAGTTATGCTGTGATATGGCATGTAATTGTACTGTAGTGGAGTAAATTGTAGAGCCCAGCTCTGCCCTCAGACTAGACTGTAGTCTGAATACTGCAGAGAGATGGTTTTGGAGCCCTATGATACACAGTCATACCTTGACCTGTGATACACAGTCATACCTTGATCTAGAAGAAAAGGGTCATCAGTGAGGATTATTCCCTCACTTCTGAGCTGTGACTTTAGGTTGTGAATGACCTGTCGTCCTTTTTCTTTTAGTTCCTCCACTGCATCATCATTCTTCTGGAATGACAAGAAAGCATCAGTATAGATTAGACTTTATGCTCTATCTTATGAATGACTAGAATGTCTAAGTGATTTGTGCCCCACGTTGTACACTAGGGAGGAATAAACTCTTTGAAAGTGCTGAGGAAGACTGTACATTTAGCAAGACGAGCGCTGACCCTAGAACTAACTTTTGCAGCTACTGTACTTTTAATGGTCAGTAGAAGTTGATGAGCTATCTGTATTCATTAAGAATACGAATATATTCTCTCATATATGTCACTTTTGATAAATATATCTATGTGGAAGTACGGATGTGCACTATTTGCTATTGAATATACTTTGTTTAAGTTACATGAACAGTCTAGCACTAAAGAAGAGTATGTCTTAAAGAGACAACATTCTAATTAGGTACTTGGAAAAAGAAAAAAGTGATAACATCAAATTTAAGGTCCCTTTATACGGGTTGACTTTGCAGGTAATTATTGGGAATTAACCATTCATTCCCGATAATTGCCTGCTCATCAGCTGTATTTATGTGCAGCAATCCAGTATTCTGTACGGAGGACAAGCAATCTCTACAACAATCTCTTCTCCCATACTGATTTACTGTTTCTAGGCAGCATATCATTGTTTACACAGAACTATCTGCTGCCCAGACACAGTGACTTTGGTGTCCACATCAATCACGCTTCTACCCAATGAACACACTCATTTGCCCATTCATTGGGTACTGGTGGCACCTTTTCCCAGAGCAATTTTTGGAACAAGTTTTCCTAGGAGCGCTCCTTCTTGATAATTGCCCTGCTCATTGGCCCATGTAAATGGGTCTTTATTTAGTTAAGATTTGATAATGGATGATTCATCCACAGCCTTCTGAATAAGGAGGGTGGAATATGTGCGTGGTTGCTCACTGGCTGCTCATTGGTCAGTTCCTCACAAAAGATGCAGAGAAGAAGACATGTATGTGAGGGGAAAGTCAATTTTTATACGAACAATCTCTGGCTCACGCTGACTGTGTATGGGGGTACTCCATGGTAAGTTTTTTGTATCAAGGTACTCTCTTGTAAGCACTGTGTATGCTGCCACCATCTAGCAGGCACTCTTATGGATGAACATGACACACTAGGGACATTTTTATTATGGGTCATTAAAGTTAAAATGTTAAGAATTATACAGTTACTGTATGGTGTTTTTTGTAGTCTCTGTATGGATGTATTATTCAGTTGCAGCATGATGGTTGCTACTCATCAAAACTAGTTTCTTCAGCAACTCCCCATGGATGACTGCAACTCCACTTGCAACACATCTCTCTGCTCCAGCGACGTCTCTGTCTTCGACTGCTTGTCTAGTGGCATTAGCATGTCAAGACAACCAACACTTGAAAATGATGTCAGGCTCTGGTTGCCTATTTAAACAAGACCACCTTCTGCACCTTTGTGCATAGCTATTGTACCTGTTACTTTATTTATCCTGTCCTTGCTGTCTGTCTCCTGTAGTTCCACTCTTGGTACTGACTCCTGACTTTCCTTCTGCCTAGGACTGTTATTAAGTTTCTGGCTTGCTACACCTGACCACTATGACCTGACCTGCTTTCAAAGCAAATTGTTCTCTACTGTGCACCTGCCGCCAATTCTCAGGATCGGATCGTGGCCTGGCAGTCTGACATTTAAAGTCCATACCTCCTTGAAGGGATTAAGAGTGAAGAATAGGGAGATTCCTTAGACTCCTAGCTGTTCAGTGGCAAATCAACTTTGGCTTCCAGGACCCCTTCATAAGTGACAAACTTAACAGCAGTTTTATACAGTCACAGTAGGGCAGTAAGATTTATTCACTGTATAGTAGTATTGTTCAGTTACTATATGAAAGTGATATTTAGTATCTGTCTGGTGGTATTATTTGATCATAGGGAGCTGCCACTTCACCTTATTTGTTAAAGGGAACCTGTCACCTCAAAAATGCATTTTCACCCACCAACAGTACCTCATAGTAGCTTGCAGTCTGATAATAATTATTTGTTTCTTGCTGTATTCGATGCTGCATAAGCTCAAAAATTCAGCACTATATTAGAAGTCCTCTTGAAGTCAAGGGGGCAGCAGCCTCCTTGCTACAAGTCAAGGTAACCATGCCCCCTCTTGCCTGAGAGTGACAGACTGCACTTTGGCTGCGATTACTAAAGCCTTGCACATGCGCGGTGTGCTCTGTACTTGTGCGCGATCCCATCTCCTGCTGCCTCTGTTGAAACCAAGCTAACAGCAGCAGCAGGTGATGGGATCGCGCACAAGTACAGAGCGCACCGTGCATGCGCAAGGCTTTAGCAGTCACAGCCGAAGTAGAGTCTGTCACTCTCAGGCAAGAGGGGGAGGGGTTACCTTGACTTGTAGCAAGGAGGCTGCTGCCCCCTTGACTTCAAGAGGACTGCCAATACAGCGCTGATGGAGAATAAAGCAACATTTTTTCAGCTTATGCAGCATCGGACTACAGCAAGAAACAAATGATTATTATCAGACTTCAAGCTTCTATGAGGTACTGTTGGTGGGTGAAAATGCATTTTTGAGGTGACAGGTTCCCTTTAATAGTGGTTCAGGGAATACACAATATAAGTAAAGTAATATGAGATAAAGGCTTAAGAAGCTTATCCAGGAACTCCTTGGTAAGTATTTTTATGTTATGTTATTTTTATGTTATTTCTAGCTGGGAGGAGTGCAGACATAGAACAGTTTATTACAATAGCATATTATTACTATAATTATGGTACCTCCAGAAAAAGCTGTCCCTCTGCGTCCTGAAATTCTCTTCCTGCTTGTTTTTTCTGCATTATGTTTGAAGAGCCTTGAATGGCCATATGATAAAGAAATGAAGTCCAATCATCTAATTTGGGCCCAAGATCTGTAAAGAGCACTTCGAATGATGTGTTTTGCAGTTCTCTAGGTGGAAGGTGATATATTAGTACAATATGTTAAATGAACAATGGTTCTTGAGAAGGAAAGTTGTAATATGAGAAAGAAATGTAAATAATGTATTACATATAGTAATTCAATTTTCAATACACTTTCCTATCATCAAGTAGAGTACATTCAGGTTACCTGTGAATATTGTTTCCAATTTTTGTATCTGTTCTATTAATTTCATCTGAGATGATTTCATTGTGTTCTTTATCTATGGCATTCATTAATGGATTCTGCTCTTTAAAAAAAAGAACACATGAAAGGGCCGGTCACTCATTTTTGTAAATTAAAAAGAGATGAAAATGTATCACAGAACAATAATAACAAAGAAAGAAAAAAATAAAATGGTACAAACATTTAAACCAACAATTCACAGAAAAAGGTGCACACAACAGTAAATGCAATTGACAATATATGGCTAAAACCTCATGCTGATATTAAAATGAGACTTTCGCCAATATATTCTTATATCAAGAACATACCGAAGCCCATGCCCCCCTTCAAGGTATCTCAAATTTTCTAAATTTGAATTTCTCTGCTTTTAAAGGGGGTTTCCAGGGGTTTTACACTGATGACCTATTCTCAGTATCTGATCGGTGGGGGTCCGACACCTGGGATCCCCCTGATCAGCTGTTTGAGAAGGCACCAGCACTCCTGTGATCGCTGAGGCCTTCTCTCAGAAAACTAAGCACAGCTCAGCCCCATTCACTTCAAGTAATTTTATTTTCTTAGAACCTTAGAAAGCTTAGAATTTTAAAAGCAAAGAAAATTTCCAAAACCAACTTTTTAAGGACCAATTCCATTTTGAAATGACGTCCAGGGGCTTAAATGATAGAATGAGCCCATTTTAGAAATTACAACCCTCAATTTATTCAAAACTGATTTTACAAACTTTGTTAACTCTTTAGGTGTTCCACAAGAATTAATGCAAAATGGAGGTTAAAAAAAATCTAAATTTCACTTTTTTGCAAAGGCATTTCATAGATTTTAGAAACACTTGACTGTGAAAATGATACCCCTACAGTGGAAACCCCCAAACAGTGACCCCATTTTGGAAACTACATCCCTCAAGGAATTTATTGAGAGGTGTATGTAGTGCTTTTACCCCCCAGGCATTTCACAATTGGCTGTGAAAATAAAAAATTATTTTTTTTCCAGATTGTTACCCTTTTTCTCCTGAATATATTAACACCCCATATGTGGTCATAAACTGCTGTTTGGACACACCGCAGTTCAGAAGAGAAAGAGCACCATGTGCATTTGAAGCCTAGATTGGTGACTTGGAAACGAGAAGTGTATAATGTTATGGAAAAATGAATCCAGCCAGCAAAGGAAGCAATGTGGATAATAACAATACATTAGTAACTGCCTTGTATTAACTTTCTCTACATGATAAATGGCACTTACTGAAGTGAGACAACCCCTTTAAGTTCAATTCTGCACAACTGTCGGGGTACAGTTGTGGCAGACATAACACAGATGTTAAATGTGGCAATGTTTCTGACTTTAAAGGTGTTGTCTCACTTCAGCAAATTGGTTTTATCATGTAGAGATAATAGAGTTAATAGAGATAATAGAGTTAATACAAGGCACTTACTAATGTACTTTAATTGTCCATATTACTCCCTTCGCTGGCTTGATTCATTTTCCATCTCATTATACATTTATCATTACCATGGTTACAACCACCCTACAATCCAGCAGTGGTGGTCGTGCTTGCACACTATAGGAAAAAGCGCAAGCTTCTCTAGTGGGTGGGACCGTGGTAGTGCACATAGGCCAGAAGTTTTTCCCACAGTGTGCAAGCACGGACACAGGAAACGTGAAATGTATAATGAGATGGAAAAATGAATCAATCCAGCAAATGAAGCAATATGGATAATCACAATACATTTACAAGTGCCTTGTATTAACTTTCTGTACATGCTATTTGCTGAAGTAAGACAACCCCTTTAAGCAAATGAAAGTTTTTGGAGGCCTGCCATCATTGCCTGCATCGTTATGGGAACATTCATTCTAATAAGTCTATGGGTACATTAAAATCCTTAAAAAACTATTGTCTTTTTGATAATTACATTACAGATTATCTAAGTGAGATACCTGTAAGATCTCTTTGGGTTCTGTGGGGAAATATATCACTGTACATATCTTCCATGAACTGTGGGATAGTCTGAGTGAAGAAGGATAAATCCATGTTGTTACGCAAAAATTCCTCTGCCTTGCGTAGCAAATTTAGGAGGACTTGGAGATAGGAACGGAGCTCTGCAATAATTTCATATAATAATTACAATTAACATTCATGTGATATAAGCCAATTGCTCAATATCAAACAAAAAGCCTATAAAAGTATGCACTTTTCTTAGACAGTAACTCACAGAATGATTGGTTTTATTTCAGCCGAGGGAAACTGTCAGCTCCAGCAGCTGTCCTAAGTAGGAACTCAGCCCTTTTAATACGGTCATGAAATTAATATTTACAGCCTATATTAGCACTATATTTTTGGTTGGTGTCTTGTAACTGGGCTGTCTTAAATTATTCATAATAGCTGCTATTCTCATGCACGGTAACTCTGCTGACTACAGGATCTAACGCCCATATATTATAGGTGTAAATGTTCTAGTAGTAACAATTAACCTCAAGGAATAATACAGGCCAAACATACCAGAATAAATGTAGTATGTGCGTCCCATAGGACGCTATGAACAAGGAAGCATTGCAGAAAATCTATGGCTATATATATTTTCGGCAGAAATAATGAATACCGGTATATGTTTATCGGTTTTATAGTTTCCTCTCCTGGGTCTTGTAGAAAATGTGATTGCTTTTTTTTTGTAATGCCGCTAACCCACCTTATACAGTATTGTATGTATTCTGAGAGTTTCCAAACAACAAGAATTTTCTGGATTGGTTGAAACAGTTTAGGGAAATCTTTGCTAATTAAAGAATAACTGAAATTATGTATGTATGCATCGTTCAACAAAGGTAGATGGTCTAGTTATAGATATAAAGATTTACCCCACACCTACAAATGTTACTTTAAAGGGACACTTCCTTTGAATTGTTTTAGTCACATATTAACAACCTATTTTTGACTTCTCAATGTAATTATTTTTAATTAAAAAAATAGGTTAATGATTTTCTGGAAATAATTTTTGAAGCCAATCCATATATACCAGCTCTTGCCCAGTGTTTATGTACTCTGTGTCTGGACTTTTAGCATGGTAGAGAGTGTCACTTAACACTCTTTGTCAGACCATCAGTCAGACCAGGAAGGAGTGGGAAGTGGTGACTTAATTAGAGCACCACACCTCCCTTGTGCTTTCGAAGTAGTATGGCTGTGTATCGGGTAGTTGGTGTGGACCCACTGTGCCAACTAACCTGTGCTAAACCTAAGGGCATTGTCCTTGCTGTTCCTTGGTATTCACCCTTTTAACCCTGTACAGGTATCTGGACTTCACTGCAGGGAACCAACCAGGCTGCTATCTCCTGGAGTAGTCCTGGAATAGTTGACGGCTATCCCATGGGGTTTAGGAACACTGGTGAGAAGCACCAAGGACTCAAGCAAAAAGCATAGTCTGAACATGGTCCAAAGTCAGGGCAGGCTGAGTACTTGCGTATTCCAAATAGCAATTCGTAGGTTAGGACAGCACTCTAACGGAATCCATAATGCAATTCACCATATACCTGAATCGGAACCAGAACTTCAAAACTTGAAGTTTGGTCATCCCTAGTAACACCCAGTTGGACCCATTCAGACTTTTGATAACTCATTCATAAACTTAGTAGGAATAATTGAGAAATGGCACAACAGAGATATAAAAATAGATTTTCCAGAATCATTATTTCACGGGAATGCAATTAGTTACTAAAACCGATATGTCAGGAGAGGTGACAGGTCCTCTTTAATGATAACTGGATACCCCAAGTAAATTATTCTTAGAATCTTGTTTGAAAGTTTATCATCAGACAAGTAACATTTCCATTGATCTTTGAAGTAATGAGCTGTTAATGATCATTTACTGCAATGGAGCATTAATCAGCAAGAAATGACTGAACAGCTCAACATAAGATAATTGGATGCAATTCACGTAAGGACTCACCGCATCTTCTCTGTTTCTGCCTGCATTTCTCTTCTGCTAAACGTGTACAGGCCCTGGGGCTGAGGGGAGCTGGACAGGACTGTTTGTAAAAGGAACACAGGGGGCTGATTTCTGATTTTGGGCTATTTTGCTGACTATCTGTCATTGCTCCCAGCTCAAAGCATGAAGGCTCCCAACTTGGAGTGGATCCTGCAAAAGAAAAAAGATTGCTTACTGAAGGTATTCTAGAGTCATTTATGGTATTATTGAGATTACAATAGTCTTCTGTGGGATCATTCATACATAGGATTCCACCAGCAACATGCCAGACTAACCTGGCTGACCAGAGTGTCAGTGTAAAAAAAAAAATTTGACAGTAAGAACTAATTCTAACCTGAAGACAAATGGAAGAAAACTGTTTGTGATAGTGGTCATTTCTGTGAAATCAAGGACAAGGCAAATTTGAAAATTGACTTGATTGCAAATTTGTTTTCCAACATTGTGGAATCAGAAATGACTGGGGACACGTTTAAAAAAAAACAAAAAACGATTGAGTTAAAGATTATGTACACCTTTAGGGCATTTTTTTATTAATCGCATTTTACTCATTTTAGGCTAAAAATCATTTTCTCAATTGGTCTTTATTAAAAAAGTTCAGCTGTTTCTGAGAGACAGGGGTTAATAAATTAGTCTGTTTGCAAACTGTCCCTTTGTTTTCTTTGAATCCTGACAGCTGACAGCTCGTGTAGAGCTCCTATCTATGATCTCCTGCCTTCATAAACACTTATTTAAGCCATATTGTATTAGCCTCATGTATTTTTAATGACCATCGCACATTTATTTTAAGGACAATGGTAGTCTATGGGGTTATTCACATGACAGATTTTTTTTGATGGGCAGTGAATACTGGACGTCAAAAATAGATCCACGGCTAACATATTAGGTGGGACACATGGAAACATATACAAGAATGCACAAATAGCCAGAAGGATATAAAGTAACCCGTTTTATAACACGATCAGTTGCTAGTCAGCTGATTCTACAACAGTTTTCGGCAATTTAACAAGGCAGATATTTGACAGACTGTCTGATCTATAAAAATGAAAGAAAAAGAGCAGACGTTTGAAAATCACAGGCATACAACATGTGTAGAAATATTTCAGAAAAGTGTAAGGACAGTCACCACTGTATACACCAAAGGCATTTTATATGTTTTATTAAATGACTCCCTCAGTCTTTATAGTGGATATAGGGCTTAGAACTGCTTTATTTATTACTTTAAGCATTAACATATATTTCCAAACTGGCCACTGTCCATTTGCTTTAAAGGGAATATGTCTTCTGAAAATGTCTTCTATTGTTTTAATCAAGTTTTTTTTGTTTTAGATTTGTCAGTGCTTTTTTAAAAAAAATTTGATGTCACTATCTGTATTTAAAAAATTCTAAAATCCTACAGCTTTCGAAGTAGCCTCTAAGTCTAATTATCTGTTAAAGGGGTTATCCAATGTTTAAAACAAGCTCCCCAATGCCCGGGCCCCTCATATAAATTATACTTACCCTTCTCCCTGGCACCCACATCGCTCATGCGTCGCTAGGGAGGCTCGTCCCCATCACAGCCTGCTGTTGGCTGCTCCCCCCGTCGCTGGATATTTTGATCCACACAATGGGGAGATGCAGCAGCGGCCATGCGGGGATTAGGGGCGACGGGTGTGCCTGGGAGTAGGGTAAGTTTATTCTATATGAGAGGCCTGAGCATTGAGGGCATATTTTAAACATTGGTTAATCCTTTAAGCCATGTTGTTCTCCCTTTATACCAGTCATCTCAATATCATCACAGGCAGGATTACAAAAAAGATAAAATCTCTGTATAGATAACACAAAATTCACCATTCACAATTTCTCTCTTCTGCACAGATCACAAAGCATGCTTAGAAAATATTCCCATAGCAGTCAATGAGTCCCCTCTACAGCTTCTAATGGGCCATGTGGCTACTGTATAGCATATATCTTAATGTTGTCAACAACAGCTCAGGCAACATGGCTACCCTTGTGATCTTAAAAAGAAAATGGAATAAAAAAATCTACAATCATAAAATAAAAACAGATTAGAAAAAAAGACTATCATTATCTGGTTTCAATTAACAGAAAACATCATAGGTGCCACATTTCCTTCAAGTCAGAGGAGACTCGCATCATTGTCCCTACCCAACCAGAATCAAGTGCCACTAAACAGAGATGCTGTACAAATGTGCCATTACTCTTCATAACGTGGACATGCACACAAATATGTAAAATCCAGTAATATAGTTTTATTTGTGTAGAGTCAATAACTGTAGGGATTTGAAGGAGATCATTATTCATTATTATTCACGGGAAACACAACACTTCTTGATACTCATAATCGTTCATGTTTTTCAAATATCCTTACTCTTCATTTGGGTCTTGATCCAGTCAATGAAGGCTGTTACTCTGGTGTAAACCCCAGGCTTCCCTTTCTCTCCACAACCATCCCCCCATGAGGTAATGCCATATATTACATATTGCTTAGAGGAAGGATCTTGGCAGGTCAAAGGTCCACCAGAGTCACCCTGTTATTGGAAAGGTAAAGGAGGACACATTTATCATTTATTATTCTCTATAAATATTGCACTGTTTTCATTTTACTATGTAATTCTATATGACATTTATGTATCCTGAAAACTAAACATTTTTCCTGTAGATTTCAGATTACTGGAGGGGAAATTACCTGGCAAGAGTCTATACCCCCACTCAGATAGCCAGCGCAGAACATGGTGTTGGTCAACATATCCTTTCCTAAGGTGCTCCTGCATGATTCTTGACTCAGAACTGGCACACGAGCTTCCATTATAACATCGGATGGAGGGCCATCTGTTTCAGGATACAACAGAAGGAAAGTGAGTGAAAGGAGACAACTTTGACCAGTGCCAAGTATAGGACAACCTAGGGGCAGTAATCGAAATGGAAGTCTAATAATTGGCTTATTTGTTGAATTACATGTTTGGAAACAGTACGAACATTGGTAATGAGGTAACACTGAGCAGACCAAAATTTCCAAGTTGCCTGCCCCTAACTGATTACAGTATGTAAGTATGTGCACAGAAAGTGATGGAGGAAAGATGCTAAAAGATTCATAAAGTTGGGGTTATACACAGATGTTCTGTAGTGTGACAACTACAACTTTAGCTGTCCCGTGACTTACACCGAGGGGGGTAGTTTTTAAGATTGGCATTCCCATACGTCGGTCTTAATCCCTGTACCTAATTTAATAAGAGGCATATGCCACATCTCTGGCAGTCCATATGCTAGAAACTGAAGTCTACACCAGCTAGAAGCTATAACTTACACCAGGTTTTATCACAAGTTATAGTAAATTAGGCGGGAAGAAGGAAATGTGTTCCATAATTTGTGACTTTTTTGTGCCACAATAGTGGGATAAAAGCTTTAATAAATCTCGCCCAATGGCTTTCAACAGATTTGCACAATCCATGCTTGAACTCTTGGTAGTCCATTTCTATTATTGATAGCTTAAAGGATTATTCAAATCAACAGATATTTATGGCAGATCCACAAAATATATCATAAATGTCTGATAAATGCTGGTGCCATCTCTGAGACCCACATCTGTACAATGAGGGTCCCCTGACCCTCTCCTCTTTCCTCATCAAGGCTGTGAGAGGTGGCCAAGTTTACTGAAACAGACACAATCACTGTGCTTTGTCCATAGAAATGGATGGAAGTTATGGAAACAGCATATGACAGTGAGCTTGGCTATTTCCATAAATCAGCCACTTCTTGCAGCCTGGATGAGGTGGCCATCAGGACAGCGTGAGGTAGGCCGAGGTTTGGGGACCCCCAATCTAGAGATAGTGAGAGTTCTGGAGGTGGGACCCACATCTATAACACATTTATGGCATATTCCCTGGGTCTGCCATAAATATCTGAGATGAGAATACCACTTTAAGCTTTGCCACTATTCTTATATCAATAATAAAGACACAGGCTATATACTTGCAAGCAAGGATTGTGCAAATCTGATGAACACTGTTAAAGCCTGTTGATTTACGATGTGTCATAAATGTCTGTTATGGTAACTTCTCTCTGACTTTATAATCATAAGTTACAGGGAGTTAAAGAGAGAATCCATTCACAGTGATCATCTTATAGATACAGTGCATGTAAGAAGGTCAGATTGGTGAGGTCTGTGATTAGAGATGAGCAAAGCGACTTCAGATGCTACAGCCAAAGCTGCTCCGCTAAAAAAATTTGTTATAATACTGTATGGAGATTCGTCTATGTACAGTATTAGAATGTATGGGCTTTGATGAGCCGAAGTAAGTTATTCATGAAGTTGCGGGAGACTTATTTGAATAACTTCGGTAATTGATTATTAAAGTGAAAAACCACTTCAAAACTTGGAACCGAACTTAGCTTTGGTTCCGAGTGGTACCTTGGAACCGAAGCCGAGTTCAGTTCCAAGGTTTTTCACTGTAGTAATCAATTACCGAAGTTATTCAATGAAGTCTCACAGGACTTTGTGAGTTGCTTCGCTCATCTCTATTTGTGACCTTGGACCACCGCTGATTTCCAAAGGTTCAATTTGATTAGAACTCACCTAGAATTAAGCTGGCCAAACACATTCATTAGCTGTAATTCAGCTGTCAGCTATCTCTCTTTACTCCACCATATGCATAGACATTCAGTTAAGTCGAACCTGTATGTGTATTCAGAGGGAAGAGAAAGGCACCAATGCACATTGGTGGATTGACGTTCTCAGTGGGTTTGGATGACAACACAGTAATGTGCATGGGGGCCATGACTCTTGGAGTTTTTGTGTCAGCTTTTAATGCAGTTTCTCAAATCCATTGGATCCAAAAGGAATGAAAAGTCTAACGGAAATAATGATACATCTCCTCTTTTAGCTCCACTCCTATGTAGACTGCATCAAAAACTGCCAGATACACTACATGTGTGAATCCAGTGTTAGGAGGAGATACTGGCAGACTAACCTTCATAAAGAGAGCCCCACCCAGCAATGAAGCAGCTTGTCCCAGGAGCTGGGTCCACAGGTATTGAGGGGAGACACACTGGAATTGCTCTTGGAGACGCTGTCACCGTGCTTGTTAGCTCCACCAGTGCAAGGTCGTTATTAAATGTTTTCTGATTAAACTATGAGGGAAATATATGAGATGAGATCAGAATTATTGGCCACGGTTAATGAATCATTAAAGGTTGAAAATAATTGGGTTCCCTGACTGTATCAAAACATTTTTATAGTGCAGGGATCAGCAACCTTTGGCACTCCAGCTGCTGTGAAACTACAACTCCCAACATGCACCCTCATTTGGCTGTTCTCGTAACTCCCACAGAAGTGAAAGGAGGATTCTGGAGGTTGAAGTTTCAAAACAGCTGGGGTGCCGTAGGTTGCTGATCCCTGTTATAGTGTGCAACAGGTCTGCACAGGTATACCCAACAGGGGGCTGGATGTCAGTGTCTTACATTCTTGGCTGCATTTTAGACAAAGCAGTCCGAGTTTTATGTCACGTAATGGACAGATGCCTGGTAAGAATGGGTGTAGCTACCCCACCTATGGACAGAGGCAGGACATTGCTAGCTGTTTCTAAGGTGGGAATGTAGCTTGTACTGTTCCAAAGTGACAAGTGCTTGGAAAGAACTGACGTACTGTCAGGGCTGGGATACACAGATAAGGGCTAAGTGATCCCTAAGCTTAATCCCAACCCCTTTCCCTGCCTATTGCCCGCTCAGGCTAACCCCTGAGCCGACAACCTGAAGACTGGAAATACACTAACAAAAGTGCGGGGGATGGGAAGACAAACAAAACAGACAAACAAGAACCAAATGGGTAGTCAGGTAGCCGCGTCAAAACCAGGAGAGTACGTCAGGAACAAAATCAGCAAGCAGAGAGAAGTAGTCAAAAACACGCCAAGGGTCAAAGAACATAAAGATTCTAAACTACAGAGCAAGAATGTCAAACCAGGTAGTAGCAAGGAAACTCCAAACACTGGCAGCTAGGTAAAAGTTAGAGGGCCTTAAATACCTAGCAGACCCCACCCAACCAGCTGACTGGGAGGAGAAGCAAGGAACAAAAACTTAACTCATAAGATACCAATGCACAGAAAATAAACAGACACTATATTGCTCGCGTTTTCCGGTGACCAGTAACAGACCGCGAGCGAGAGTGCGCACCAGCCACGTCCCTGGCACTTATGACAGTTGCGCGCGTCTCCTGCCTGGGACGCGCATCCACAGCCAGAGACCGCCGGCTGGAGGAGGAGCCTGCAGAAATAGCGGACGAAGCCTGACCCCGGGCAACCACCTCGCCACCAGAGTCAGGGGCAGGACCAGCAGAACGGGTGCAATGACTGCCGGTCCTGACACGTACATGTTTATTTAGTACATGAAGATTCGGTTTTGCAAGTGTCTTCTTAAAAGATACATTTAACTTTATTAAATAGAAAACATGACGTTTCTTTTCATCACCATGTTTTAGGGGCAGTTTTAGACATTTTAGGCCATTTTTCATTGCTAACTTGCTTTAGCCAAATCACTTGCCACCAACTTGTATGCATATAGACAACAAGATACTTAAAGCATCTTTAGCCAACAATTTGCTTCAGAAATCAAAGTTCTGAGTGACTGTTTGAAATAAAAAAGGTAAGGCTATACCTCTCCCTGTTATAAGAAATCTTTGTTGCTTGTTATGTGGGTTCAGTACCTTGGGATGGGTTATAATTCTATTCACTTGATAGACCTTTTTTCCATTTTCTTCTTCGTTCAGGTTATATTCTCCAACGACAACTGTCCAATGCACCTCATTAATATTTCTGAAAGAAATTACACATTTAATAATCTAATCTTCTATTGTTTTTCATCCACACATATGGCTCTCCTATACATTCATGAGCTGGCCAGATCTTACTAGATTGATAGCATAAGGAAAAGATTTTCAATAGATATTTTCAACACAATACACTATACACCCAAACAATCTGCAATAATATAATCAACACAATATAATCTCACTGGCACAAGAAATGCAAATTTAAAGATTATTTGTCTCATATACCCATTAAAGCAATGTGCAGCGGTTAAGACCCAAACATCTCCGAGCAGGACTCCTCCACACATAAGCTCTCCATTAAGTCGAATGTTAACCAGCCATGGCCAAGATCCAGGTGAAGTAACGCTTCCTCCAACTATGCGACCTTTGGGTATAGTGTTGTTGGGAGATGATATGGCTTGTCCACAGGCCACTGATGAAGGGGAAATAACAGTTATTCCTGTGTATTTTTCAGTTATTCTGTATACAACCAATCTTCAAAGGTCATGATAGAAATGTTATTTGCTTCTTGCTGAGTACAATGATGCAAAGGCTTCCTCCAACCTCTGGCACTCCAGCTGCTCTGAAACTACAACTCCCAGAATCCTCCTTTCATGGGATTTACAAGAACAGCCGAGTAAGTGTGCATGCTGGGAGTTGTAGCTTCATAGCAGTTGGAGTGCCAAAGGTTGTGAATCCCTGGGCTATACCATAAAACATATCGGTACATGGCAGGCCTGAGGTTGATTATTACACCCATACTGTCATAGCACCCCCTCAGAACCCAGACACTGTATCACAGGGTGGGGGGGGGGGGTGATGGGTACAACTCATACTCCACAGTCAGCACTGACCATGGCTTCTAAGGAGTTAGACTGCTGGGGCTGGAGTTTGATCTTTGATCCTGGCAGTAAGAGCAAGGTACCAGCTGTACCCTACATGTGATGGTTCAGCACAGCTCAAGAACCTGCATTATAACAGTGCTATAATAGTAAGTCACTGATCACTAACTGCTTACTTGCAGCATGTATTATTACAATGCTGAGCAGGAAGGGGATCATATAGAAATGAAATTTTAAAAGATAAAAAAATTGCTTAAAGGGAATCTGTCAGCTCCTAAACACCCCCCAAACTAGAGTAAGTCGTGTAAGTGGTGCTGAGTCTAACTGTGTAAGTTTTATCTTCATACTCACTTGTATTCCAACACTATGCTCCCACAAACCAGCAGTAAATGCACTGAGAGGACTCCTCTATGAGTCCTCTCCATTATGTGCATTATGTGCATGAGCAGGTCCTCTCAATGCATTTTACTGCTGGTTTGTCGGAGTACAGTGTCAGAATACAAGTATGAAGATAAAAATGACATAACTGCACTCTGTGTCACTTACATTATACAATGCTTATCCTAGTTTGGGGTTGTTTCGCGGATGACAGATTCCCTTTATTGTAAACAGGAGAGTAATATCATTTAAACAAGTACTTTTCTAATCACACATGAATGCAATTACTAGGATCAGGTGGGTTGAAATCAAGACTGGCAAGCCATATATGTTAGATGCCGAATATTCATTCGGCTGAGTCAGCCAAAAGCTATCACTTCCAATCCCTCCATACACATACATGCATGACTCAGCTCAGAGAAGGAAGAGGGAAAGAAGGCTGCCAGACTCTGCTGTCAGAAGCTTATCTTCCAAAAAAACTAACGGATCAGGCAGTTGAAATGCCAGACCCTTTTCTTCCCTAATATCTGCCCACATACACAATAGTTCGGGTGGTCCCAGCCAAATCAACAGTTTCAACTAACTAAGGCTACTTTCACACTAGCGTTTTAAAATTCCGGTATTGAGTTCCGTCATAGGGGCTCAATACCGGAATAAAACGCTTCAGTTTTGTCCCCATTCATTGTCAATGGGGACAAAACTGAACTGAAGACAACTGAATGCTCCTGAAAGCATTCCGTTCCGTCTTCAGACCGGAGAACAAAACGCAGCATGCTGCGGTTTGCTCTCCGGTCCAGGCATCCACACCAAGACGGATCCGGAATGACCCCCAATGCAAGTCAATGGGGGTGGATCCGTCTGGTGTGACCATAATGGTAACCGGATCCGCCCTCCATTGACTTTCAATGGAGTCCATTACGGATCCGGGTACACATAGACACATACAGACATAAACATACACACACATAAAGACATACAAACACACATACATACTTACATGCTCCCCGGCAGGTCTTCGGAGCGTCAGGACGGCTCACACAGGTCACGATTCCCCACAGCGCCCTCTGCTGGGCGCCTGGTGGAATCGTCAGATGACGATTCCACCAGGCGCCCAGCAGAGGGCGCTGTGGGGAATCGTGACCTGTGTGAGCCGTCCTGACGCTCCGAAGACCTGCCGGGGAGCATGTAAGTATGTATGTGTGTTTGTATGTCTATATGTGTGTGTATGTTTATGTGTATGTATATGTATGTACTGTGTGACATGTGTGGGGCCGGAGCGCGGTTCCGGCTCCACACATGTCACTGCGGCAGGCCTGATCCGGCAGCACCCTTCACCTGCCGGATCAGGCCTGCCGCCAGTGTGAAAGTAATCTAATGTATATGGTCAGCTTTAGATTATTGTCAGGTAATTCCCAAATACATTAGATTGTCAACAGATCTTTTCTAAATCACTTGGATCCACCAAGATAACTTTAGTATCAATGACCAACTTTATGCAAACTTCAAACATTTCCACTCTTGCATATATCCAGTCTATCAATAAAGGCTCCACTCTATACAGCAATATTTTATTCACTTGTGAAAAGCCTGAACATTCTGATCTGGCATTAAATTTTTGCTGTACATATGATAGGTGCTACCTACAGTGGTGCTTAAAGGTTTGTGAATAGGCTTGAGCGAAATGAGCTTTGGATCATAGATCAAAAGTCGCTTCATTTAAAAACTTTGTTTTTAATGCTATTTCTGCGTGAGACTTTGGCGATTTACTACTCTATTCCTATCTGCGTATTTAAAAACATTTTAAAATAGGAATCCGAAGTCGGCTTTGGTAGCAAAGCCCACTTCGGATTCCTATTTTAAAATGTTTTTAAATATGCAGATAGGAATACAGTAGTAATTCATCAAAGTTTTGTGCGACTTCAGCGAGGCGAAGTTTGGCTCCACAGAGCCATTACATTTTAATGCTGTACGGAAACGGCATTAAAAACAAAGTTTTTTGAACAAATCATCTTTAGATTTATGATTTATGATCACAACAAGCCTATTTGTGAATCCTTCAGGATTTTCTATATTTTTTCATAAATTTGAAAACATTAACATTAGGTAATCTAAGAAAGCCCTTTAGTTACTTAGAGGCTACCTTGGGTTCCTTTGTGACCTTGTGGACTATTACACACCTCACTCATGGTGTGATCTTTGTTTGTCAACCACATCTGGGGAGTGCAATATTAGTCTTGAATTTCCTCTATTTGTACACAGTCTGACTGAATCTAAATTGGAGACATTCAGACTCTTTACAGATGGTTTTGTAATCTTTTCCAGCCTGATGAGCATTAACAACTCATCAGATTCTCAAAAATCTCTTTTGTTTGTGCCATGATACACTTCCACAAACGTGTTGTGAAGACCAGACTTTGATAGATCCCTCGTTCTTTAACCCTTACACTCCCTCGCCGCTCGCAAGTGCGGCTGGCGTCATGGCCGGCAAGTCTCTGCTGTTTCTAACAGCAGAGACTTGCCGCTACTTACTTGATCGGCGGCGTCTTGCTGGGCGGTTAGATGCCGTGATCACACGTGATCATGGCATCTAGTTGCGTCTGAACCCGGAAGCATTTGCTTCCGGGTGGTGTACAGACACCCCGTGTGGCCAATCGGGGTGTCTGTACACCATATGAAAACTGTAATCCTCGCTAGTGAGGATTACAGTTTTCAAAGTGCAATTCTTATTCTGGCCACTAGATGGCAGGCCAGGATAAGAGATGAGCAATTCTTGGATTTATCTGATTCTAGAAAATCCCTGATTGCTCATAAAGAAAAAAAAAGCCACAATATATCAGCTCATATTTGACCTTTCAAATAGTCAAAAAAATTAAAAAAAATGTTAAAAAATATATAAAAAATAAAAAAGATATAAAAGTTCAAATCACCCCCCTTTCCGTATAATTAAAAAATAAATACCTAAATAACAATAAATATAGACATCATGGGTATCACCGTGACCGAAAACGCCCGTACTTTTAAAATATAAAAAAAAAATTCCAATACGGCGAATTGTGTGGCGGAAAAAAGTGTCCAAATGGCGATTTGCCGTTTTTTGTCGCTTTTTTTTCTAAAAAAAATTATCACTATAAAAACACAGGAAAAACTATACATATTAGGTATTGCTGGATTCATACTGACTAGTAGAATGAAAGTAATGGGTCAGTTTTAATGCACATTGAACGCTGTAAATAAGAAACCCGTAGAACTGTAGCGGAATAGCTTTTTTTTGCAATTTCACCTGATTTGGAATTTTTTTTCCCGCTTAACACTACACCATGTGCAATATTAAATGGTGGTGTTGGAAAGTACAACTTGTCCCGCAAAAAACAAGCCCTCATACAGCTATGTGAACAGAAAAATAAAAGCGTTATGGCTGTTTGAAGGCAGGGAGTGCAAAACGAAAATGCATAACCGAAAAAACCTCCGGGAGTGAAAGGATAAAACAGGTCTCCCACACCTGACTGTCATTCCATTGAGTCAAAACACCTAATTTCACCACAAATTATCCTCTAATCCTAAAGGTTCTCATACTTTTGCCACTCACAGACATGATATTAGATAATTTTCCTAAGTATAATATTTTCACTCATTTGTTTGATTTGGTTATCTTTATCTACTTTTAGGACTTGTCTGAAAATCTGATGTAGCTCTAGGTCAATTTTATGCAGGGATATATACTGTTCTGCCCAGCAAAGTTAGAAAATCATTACAGTTTACTTTACTGTATCAGTCAGGAGTATCCCAGGACTGTTCAATGTGGTTATAGCACCATCTAGCGTTGTTAAATTGTAATACACTTTGTTTTCCTGTTACAAAGTCTACTGCATTGTGGGTAATGCAGTGCATTGTGGGTTATTGCAAGGCATCCAGAGAAAAGAGAAGTCTCCAGCCTCCAGGACACAGTACAGAGCTCTCCTATGCATATCTCCTTCTCAAACTCCATTATCCCTGCAAAAGCATATCTGTTTTACCAATCAAACGTATACAATCAATCACATGTACAATCTCTCACTCACGCGCACCGTGCAGAGAGTACAACCTGTTGACCTATAAACAAATTAGACTACAAAGAACAGTCCTCTTATTTGGAAGACAGGAATGGTTTATGCTTAAAATCAGACTGCACACTGTGTGAACATGTAAGAAGACAGAACATATACAATTCTGAAAGGTTCACAAACTTTCAAGCACCACTGTATGTGTAGAGTGGATGGGGGCATGAGATCATGGGTTCATGCTTATACTACAAAAATAATCCTAATAACACGAGGGAGTGTTCTTTTATAGTTTAGTAATATTTCCATATCTATGGACACTTCCATGATTTTTTAGCTAAAAAATATTCATTTAGAGATTCTTGTCAACTGGTATTAAATAAAAAGTAATCTACTGAGAAGTTTCCTGTGGTGCTAGTAATGCACCATGATGTTGAGTAAAACATGGAAAACTCTCCCCTACCATGGCAATTTTCAACAAAATGTGAATAAAGAATATTGAATACATTATGATTACTTGGTCAATCTACTCACATGAAGTTTCCCAATCCGGTGACGTGTTTAGATAATCCATGTCACTTTCTAATTCTAAAAAAAAAGAAAACAGAAAATAAATTATTGCATAAAAGCAGCTTATTGACATACATAATGTATGAGAACTGTCCAATACCAGAGACTATGATTTTCAGTAAAGACTACTAAGTTAAAAGTACTTTGTGCACGTAAACACCTCTACCCATCTAAAGGGATAATCCAATTATTTCAAGTTATCTGCTATCCACAGGATAGACATTCCCATTCTGCGTCATTCCCAAAAAGGGCATAGATGCTTATGATGAGAACATAGTCCTGCCACTTTACAAATCACTAGTCAGACCACACATGGAGTACTGTGTACAGTTCTGGGCTCCTGTGAACAAGGGAGACATAGCAGAGCTGAAGAGGGTTCAGAGGAGGGCAACTAAAGTAATAACTGGAATGGGTGGACTACAGTACCCAGAAAGATTATCAAAATTAGGGTTATTCACTTTAGAAAAAAGATGACTGAGGGGAGATCTAATAACTATGTATAAATATATCAGGGGTCAGTACAGAGATCTCTCCCATGATCTATTTATCCCCAGGACTGTGACCGTGACAAGTGGACAACCACTACGTTAAGCGGAAAGAAGATTTCTACATAGAACGTGATTCTTTACTGTTAGAGCAGTGAGACTAATGAACTCTCTGCCAGAGGAGGTGTTGATGGTAAACTGCCTAAAAGAGTTTAAAGGGTTTCTGTCATCAGGATTTACCATAGTAAACCGAGTGTCATTTGCAATGTGCAAATGACACCTGATGACAGATATGTATTTTTTATACTGCTCAGTAAAGTAGTTTTTGTGAAAATTGCGTTTTTATAATATGTAAATTACCTCCCCTAGGTGCAGTAGGCGTGAACCCTGCACCTAGTAGCGGCCGTCATTCCTTCTCCGAACCCTCCTCCGTAGCGTTGATTGACAGGGCCAGGCAGCCAGCTCTTTCGGCTCCCGGCCCTGTTCGAGTTCTAAATCCCGCACCTGCGCATTGCGATCAAGAATCCGCGCAGGCCCGTTGGGCCGGCCGCCCGTCTCCCGGCTTCCTCAATGCGCCCGCATTGCTGATCGCAATGCGCATGCGCGGGATTTGGAACTCGAACAGGGCCGGGAGCCGAAAGAGCTGGCTGCCTGGCCCTGTCAATCAACGCTACGGAGGAGGGTTCGGAGGAGGAATGACGGCCGCTACTAGGTGCAGGGTTCACGCCTACTGCACCTAGGGGAGGTAATTTACATATTATAAAAACGCAATTTTCACAAAAACTACTTTACTGAGCAGTATAAAAAATACATATCTGTCATCAGGTGTCATTTGCACATTGCAAATGACACTCGGTTTACTATGGTAAATCCTGATGACAGAAACCCTTTAAGAGGGGCCTAGATGTATTTCTAGAGTGTAATAATATTACAGGTTATAGTTACTAGAGAGGGGTCATTGATTCAGGGAGTAATTCTGATTGCCTGATTGGAGTCAAGAATTATTTTTTTCCCCTAAAATAAAGATAATTGGCTTTTTTTTTGCCTTCCTATGGATCAGCTTTGCAGAATAACATGCTGAACTCGATGGACAGATGTCTTTTTTCAGCCTCACAAGCCATGTTACTATGTTACTAATGTGGCTGAGTGGTCCTTTAATTTGCACTATAAATATACACTACAGTATATGGTCGTAGTCTTACTGCACTCTTGCAGCTTGAGATGACATTGCCCAGCCATGATTTTTATGCAATTTTCTGATGTGTGATTCCATTCTGTACACAAATGCTGGTAGATGTTACACATTGCACTCAAGGCCCAACTTCTTTCCACAGGATCTGTTTCCTTTTCTGCTATTAGGATGGCCTCACAAGTTGGCTCAGATTCTGCATTTTCCCCCTTCCCTATAAGACAAAGAAAAAAGCTTGAGTGTTTAAAATCTTGTAGAACACATATATTTCAATAAAATTAAAAAATATATTAAATATATATTAAAAAAAATAATAATCAGGCCAAAAAGCATTTTATTATCGACTGATGGGAAATAGTTAATGCACATTGTTTTTTATTAGAGTTGAGCGAACGTGCTCGTAACGAGCACTGTAGTGCTCGGATCCCCTGCGCTCGCATGGGCGCAGCCATCCAGATCCGTCCTCCTCACCCGACTGCAAGTCAGTGGGGACGGACCAGTTTGGTATGACACACTTGTGTGTCATACCAAACGGATCCACCCCCATTGACTTACAGTCAGGTGAGGACGGATCCGGATGCCTGCGGCCATGTGAGCGCAGGGGATCCGAGCACTACAGTGCTCGTTACGAGCACGTTCGCTCAACTCTATTTTTTATGTACCGCTTCCTGTTGCTGTATACAACCAAACCCATGATGCACTTCTCCTTTCTCTGTCACAGCTCCAGCACCGCCCCTAACAACGCCCCTAACAACGCCCTGCTAGTTTATAGCTCCTCCCACTCAGCTAATTACATAGAAAATCTCTTTCCCTCTTGCTGCTTTGACATGCCCATGGACATAACATCAGAGGAAATAAAGAGCTGCATAGACATGGTCATGTGACCATAGCACAATAAGGAGTAATAAAGGTAAATTAAATAGATTACAAAATTGCAGCTACCACCATAAATTATTATTTTAAAGCATGTTGATGCAAACCAGAAAACCCATTTAAATTGTATGCAGACCTAGAGGGGAACCAATTTTACTACTGGATGTGGTCCACATGTAAAACATATGGATTTTGCGGTGGTTTGTGGTAAATCTGCAAGGGATTTTCTCTGTTCAATTTACGTCCCGTGTGAATACAGCCTAAATATACATTTCTCAATTACATTTATGATTCTGTACTAGATCTTGAAATGAATTATTTCATTAAGTATTGCATTTTGTTCTTAAAATCTATGTATACCTTTGGGGAGAATTTTTTTAAATTATTGCATTGTGCTTATTTTGAACTAAAAATCATTTTTTCAGTCAGTCTTTATTAAAAATATGCTTTTTTCTGTACATAGCTGAGATGCTCTAGTAGCAGCATCTGGATTTTCTGTCTTTTCCGTTAGTTGGGGAGCTGAGGGACTCCTTATCTCTTCTCTCTGACATTATAAACAGTCATTAAAGCTCAGTTCTTACCTTACTAATAAGAATGTGGCTTAAATGTGTTTATCACCTTTTAGTACTTAAGAGATAAGTTTTATTAGATGACTGGTACAAAGTGAAATTACTAGTCACACAATTAGAAAAACAGTTAACCCCTTGTGACAGAATGGTTCAATATTTTTAATAAAGGATATGATTTTTAGCCAAAAATGAGTAAAATGCAATCATAAACAAAAATTGCCTCCAACGGTGTACATAGCCTTTAACTATAGGTACCTTATCCTCACTACTTTTGCCCTGTCCTAGCAAAAAAAAAATCCTTGTGGTAACTTTGCATTTATGTACAGAGCAGGAAAGGAATATATCATAGTGCTCTGGTTTCAGCAAATAAAAGCTTTAGATGTATTATGAAAAGTTATCCATTTTTCCAATATACTTTCTACATCAGTTCTTCATGGTTTTCGGGATCTTTAGACATTCATTACTTCCAGAGGAGAAAAATTTGTCCTGATGACATGGTCACAAAGTGCTCGGCCTGTTAACACATACTGTAATTTCCATTTGGAATATATATAATTTGCATTAAGGAGCTTATTTATTAGTGTTGTGTATGTGGTAAACAGGATTTATTCTGTTCTTAATAACGTGGACACATCTATTATAAAACACTTGTCAAGGTGACCATCTGTGCAAACAACTCTTCAGCCCTTAATTCATTTCTGCTATTCGGAATGCAAATGAGGCTCTGGAAATGATGGAGGAGGAGGAACGGGGAAAAAGTCGAAGAGAACGCAATGACTTGTAACTAAAAAAACATTAGTAACAAGATGAGGTTGAGACCAGCCACATATGTCCAAAGATCCACATACACATATTAACTTTCTGCTCAGTGATTAATCTATAAAGCTGTGCCCCTTCAATAGGCCAGAAAATTATATATCTGACTCTCAGGGTCTACAAAATCTTGTTCAGCATGTGAATGAATACACAAGTGATTTAGTCATTTACCTTGACACAGATGAGTGAAAATCAGCTTTCCACACTGAAGTAAATGTTTCCAATCAATGTCACTTAGTCGTAATACTTCTGAAATGAGGATCTGCACTTAAAGGGACTCTTTTTTTAAAGGTATTGCATATACCTATACAGGTACGGCGCATGCTGTTAAGGGGTTGAAAAGGTATTGCATATACAGGTACGGCGCATGCTGTTAAGGGGTTGAAGGAGTTATCCAGGACCCACCAGGTTCTGCAAACCCAGCTAAATTACACATAACACCCCTGTAGGAAAAAGTTTGTAATATACTCACCTTTCGGAAGTTGTGTGGATAGGCAACTTGGGAACCCAGTCACATGACACCCCTCTTGTCAAAATCCACCTTCTACCAATGTCACGTCCTTTACCAGGTTTCCGGCCTGGGCTACGGATGCAATGTCACTTCCTGCTGTGGACAAGACCAGAACTATTCCTCTCCCGAATCCTTGCATGCGCCAGGGAGAGAAATAGTTCTGGCCTTATCCACAGCAAAAGTGACATCCCATTGATTACCCAGACTAGAAACCTGGTGAAGAACATGATGCGATAATTCATGGGGAAAGTCAGAGCATGTGTTCAGGTTTGTTTGTAGTGCAATCATAGGACCAGTGCCCATTGCCCATTGTAATGAATAAGCTGTGCACATAATTCACAGACGCTGGATCCACCAGAGAGAGACACTCTTTGAAGCTGCTGTACGCTCTGGCTAATTGATGAAGTTTTCAATTAAAGGACCCTTTATTGTTAACTAAAGGGCCCTTTACACAGGCCGAGAATCCTAAAGATAATCGCTAACGAGCATTCATAGGAACTCTTGTTAGCGATTATCTGGCGGTGTAAATGTACTGCCGATTACCTGACGAACGAGCAAAACGTGCATATATAAAAATCGTCATATGCCTTCAACGAGTCAGTATGAGGATTAGCGATCATTCCTCAAGATACTCTGGAGGAGTTCGCTGCATGTAAATGCAGTGGTCTCCTCCACCAGCGAGCAGTAGATTGTCAGGAAGGAACGCCTCCTTCCCAAAAAATCTACTGCTCTATCATCCCATGTAAAAGGATCTTTAAGACAATCTTATAGGATATTTGGATTTTAAAACTAGACCTTCAGCTAAGTAAAATCAGCTTAGTGACTTCAGTTCTGAATAAGTACCCTGACTACAGGCACAGCCAGACTCCTACCATCTGGGGCACAAGCTCCACCAGCCCTTCCAAACTTGCTATTGCCATGGTAAACAGCATCAGATCCACTGCACAAGTGCTGAGTCAGAGAGCTGATGATGCAGGCATGAGAACACAGACTTCTCATCTAGCCCTGTCAATCAAAGGGGAGGAAGGAGTGCACAGAGCACAGGTGCGTTGCTTCAAGGTCTTCAGCCAGTCCCTTGGTGCTTAAAATTGCTAATCTGCATAAATATAAAAAACGAAGCAATACCTGCAACAGTTCACTCTACAGAAAAAGAAGGCATTGTTTAACTCAACAATATACCTGGTTTAATAGGGTTGATGATGATGACAGATGTTCTTTAAATAAAAAGCCTCTCTATAGAACAAGAAGTTCAGTAATTCAGTAGCCCCCAGTGTGCCACTGTATGAAGCCTTCATATAGTGATCATCACAAGACGACAGACAGTACATGTATTGGGACTTTATTACAATTCCATAAAACTCGTGAGATTCTATATACACTCCTATACATTAAAACTGCAACACCAAGATGGACAAGCTGTAAGTTGTCTCTAACATCTGCAATTATCAAATCTTCAAACACCTATCTCCAATCTGCAGAATGTGGAAGAGGCATTAATGCCAGATTGAAAGCTTTTCAAAGTTTTGAATCAGATCAAGTTGTGTGGGATGACTGTGTGATGCCTCCTGTTCATCAACATGCCAGTTATCGCCACTTGTTGGAAACTGAGAGCGACAAAATCTTTGAATTGAGAGACCTTTGTTTATCACTCTGGCAGATAACTACATGCCTAGGCTGAGATGTCAGCACTGTTCAACACTGCATGTCCCAGTGGTTGGGAGAACAACGACAAATTGGAATGACAGCAAGAAGTGGACAGAGGTGAATCTCTGCACAGACGGATCATCTAATTAGAAAAATGGTGCATAGTGATCCATTCTGTACCCCAAGTGAAATTGGACTTCACATTCCAAGTCTAGAGTGGCAATTAGTGTCTAAAAAAACTCAGAAGATGATTGCAAATTAGGCTAAGATCCAGATATCCAGCTCCAGGTGTTCCATTGACCTCATTTCACTCCTCAAAGTTGAGACTACCTGGGCAATGCCATGAAGATGCCTTCACAATGGAACGTCACTCTGGTCCTACTCCTGGTATTATGGTGTGAGGTGGCTGGACCACTCTACTCTTCATTTCACCTACACTAATACCTCAGAATTACATTGATTTAGTTGTGGTACCAGTGGTATGGCCATTTCTCCAAAGTGTCCCAGGAGCTGTTTTTCCACAAGACAACGCCAAGCCGCATGTTGCTCATGCTACTGTGAACAGCCGGAGTGGCTTAAATGTGCTGCCATGGCACATTTCTCCTTAAAATCGACTCTCCCGGAAAACTGTGCTCATTAAATAATCCATATTACTGCGCGGTATGTAACAAATACATTTTTAGCAAACAAATGCAGACAACGATGCATTCTAGCATTAGCCTCAGAATAGCTCATTTATCTTGAAATGGGCACATTACACAACCCTATGAAGATTGCTTTACATACAACAATATTTTCAGAGATTATATAAAGATTGAATGCTATAAACTCATCAGAGAAGCTGAAATGTATCTAGCTTTCACTAGCTGAACATTTTTGAGTTGAAGATAGATATACTGGGGGAGATTTATCAAACGGCCTATTCTTTGCCGGGTAGAAAACACTTCTTTGTACCATTTCAATTATATAATTACGATTTTATTGAATCTTTATCTAAATGAACAAAAAATTAGCTCCACGTGCCAGATTAATGGTAAAGCAGACCTAGCGTCCACTACTTAGCTAAGGTGTGGCTGCAATGTTACCACAAACCACATCGATGTGTAGTTTTACTGTAAATTGGGACAGCTTTCGCGTTGATAGTTAATGGGTTTGTCGGGGTGTTTCATATTGATAAATGAATATTGTGTTTGAAGAGCCTCTTCCTTGGCCTATGACATCACATTTTTTGGTCACATGGCCGAGATGCAGCTCAGTTCTATTCAAGGGAAAGGGCCTGAACTGCAATACTAAGCACAGTTACTATCCAGTGGATGGTGCTGTGCTTTGTAAGCTGCCCGAAGGCAGCGGTGCTTACTGAGACATGGCAGCCTCTTCAAACAACTGATCGGCAGAGGTGTCAGGAGTCAGACCCCTACTAATCTGATATTGATGACCTACCCTGAGGACAAGTCATCAATGGTAAACAACCGTACTCTTAAAAGGTATAGTTTGTATGTTCTCCCTGTGTTAGCGTGGGTTTCCTCTAGGTACTCCTCCTACACTCCGAAGACATTCTGATAGGGGACTTCCATTGTGAGCCCTATTGGGGACAGGTTGATGCTAATGTCTGTGAAGTGCTGCGGAATATGTCATAGTAGATAGTTAATTTTCGGCATAGTCACATACTGTATATCAACAATTGAAAGGTATAAACAGTTTGCATATATAGTATAATCACTGAGAAAGTGTAACCCATAAAACTTAGGGGGTCTTTATCAAACTGGTGTAAAGTAGAACTGGCTTAGTTGCCCATAGCAACCAGTCAGATTCCACCTTTCATTTTCCCAAGGAGCTGTTCAAAATGAAAGGTGGTTGCTATCGGCCAGTTCTACTTTACACCAGTTTGATAAATAACCCCCCCTAATGTTTATTATAGCCATAAAAACCCAAATGTATATCAACAAACAACAAATCCCACACTTAAAAGCATAGACCAAAGATATATAGGGTCAGGAACCTACCAAGTTAACAGAAAGTTTATTACTAAGGGGACATAAAATGACAAGAGAGAATTGCTAGTATAGATGTATCATATATTTATCTTTAAAATGTTTTTTTTTTGTTAACAGACAGCTTGCATCTGCTATTCAGAATTGTACTGGATTAGTGGGATCTCAGCAATCAGACATTTATCATCTAGTCACCGGATCATGTCACCTGTGGGAAGACATCTTTAAGAAGTTCTCTAAAAAATATTTGGTTCATAAAGAATGCCACATACAATTCTTTTGCAATGATATGGAGTTGAAAGTGGAGTGAGCATGTTCCTCCTGAACATTGTTCAGGTTTGGAGTGTTTTAATTTGATATGAGCCAAAATTAAATCTTGTGTGCAATGTTTTCCACATCCAAAAATATTTGGCTTGCCAAGGCCAGCTGTATATATCAGAGTGTTCTTTTTTTCAAAAGCTGGCACTGGTTTTGTTTTGCAATGTAAGTGATCCTTCAAGTTACAATGGTCTCAGGACAGGATATTTTCAACATACAATAGTCTTTCCTGGGCCATCGCAACTTAAAACAGGACTCAGCATACAAGGCCACAGACACTGTCATCTACAGCGCATGTGATTGATCAAAAGAACCAGCCAATCCACAAGGCCATTTCACTGGTAAAATATGTAGTAGGAGGCCTCTACATCACAGAGCAGTACTACGTGTTCTGTCCTGCTCTTTACCTGTGCCAAGATGAGTTGCTCCATTGAAAACCAGGTGAGGGTGGCTTCATACTATTTTTTGGCACACTGTCTATACTGTACAGGATCTTGGAGAAGCTTCCATCCACATACAGAAAGTGATTTATAGCTTCCTGCATAGATTTCCTACTTTTATATATAAGGAATGTTATCTGCTTAATTTTTTAAAAGTTTAATTTTTTCTTATTTTGGGTTGATGAATTATAAGTTTTCCATTGAGTTAAGAACTGAATGTTCGTCCCACAGCTACTGTATTGTGTTTTTTCACTGAGCATTCCTCAAAATGTAGAACGAATACCAAATTCACATGGAACAATGTGCCAATCTGATGAATTTAGCACATATCTAGTACATTTTATGCCATTTTTTTTTAGGAAAGCTGTACACAAAATGACACTTTTTATATGAGTGCCCCACTGCAAGCATGGCGTAATGCAAAGATAATCTGACCACAATTTACTTAAACAGCAGGTCATTGTCCTCATCTATTATAACAATGCTATTGTTTCAGACGAATGGAAATTTGTTCTTGAAAATTATTGTCAGTCACTACTCATTATTTCCACAAGAACAGCATTCTTAGAAAGACGGGAGTCAATGGCATCATTATGTCTGCACGTCTACTGTAATGGAGGAACGTCTGTACCCATTCATTTCTGCTTGCACTACATAACGTACAGTAAATACTACTGACCTCTGCATTGTGTGGTTAAGCTTCTACATTCTGGGAAGAGGCAGACGGTGCATCTTCCACATTCTTGTTGACGAAGACTCTGTTCTTTAACAGCTCCTTCTAAAGCTTGTAGTGCTGTCTTAAGTGCAGCTTCTAGGATTAATGTCCCCCTGTTAGAGAGAGCTGTCAAGAATACATCAACTTATGAACATAATGGTTGGTGTACAGTAGAAAGCAAGTCATCATGCCATGAAGTTCAAAATTGTGGTCTGTATGAAGTAGGATGCACCGTTTCCAAAATTACACGAAAGCATGACAGCTTTCTGATAAGCTGACGGGGGAACAGTGTGTCATCACACTAATAAGATATGAGACGTTTATACCACGAAACAGTATGGAGTTGATGTCGCCCCACTGAGAATAAGGCTGGGGCTACATTGGGCGATCTTGGGCACTGCAGCTGTTGTGAGCCCAAGCATCGCAGTGCAGCCATTGAAATAAATGGGATTGCAGCTCAACTTGTAAGTCTGCTGCACCAACGACCCCAGAATCACTAAAAATCCAACTCTGCTGGACATTTTGGATTCTGAGGTCACGCGGCACTGCAACCCCATTCAATACTACTGTATGTCTGCACTGCTACACTGCAATGCTTGGTTGTGCGACAGCTTTTGTGCCCAGGATTGCCATGTAGCCCCTGACTTATTGATAGAAAGCAATATAAGCATTTTCTGACCAGACACATGGTATTCCTAGTAGTAAATGCTCATTGGCCTAGATCTACACTTACTGATTGGTAGATTCTCTTTTCTAGGAAATGATGACAACAGCCTAGAAACATGAATTCAGAAAAGTCCACACCCGTTCAGATGTTTCACCTGTTGACCAGTACTCACCTTGCAGGACACTGGTTGGTAGTCTGTATTGCTCCTTACTCACTGGTGTACAGCAAATCAGCTGGGATGCCAGGTAGGAAGCAGAAAGCACTGTCCAGTATAGGAGCTGCATTTTATACCGGCCAATTATCTTACAGGAAAAAGAATGAATTATTTCTCTCCGCAGTGGTTTTCTTTTTCAGTGTAAACTTTCAGATGTTTCTCCTTGTCTTGTGTCCACTCTATGTGGCAGTGTGTTCCTCAGCATTGGTCTACTGTATATGTCCTGCGGTTGGTCTGCTCCCTCATAGACTGCTCACACCATTGACTCACTCTCTCTTTTACCTCTCTGCAGGCGATGTTCTGTTTGTGTGTTGTCACTCACCCCGCTGCTTTTGTCTCACTGCAGCCTCTTCTGAGGATGACAGTTAGACAATACACAGCATGGTTGGTGGAGCTGTATATGTCCAGGACCACAGGAGGGGGTGGTGGGGCAGAAAGGACAGTTCCCAAGCGTTTTGATAAACTGCTCAATTCATTAATGCTTTGACACAGATGCCAGGACAGGAGGAGGCGGTGCGAGGGAGCGTGCAGGGTGGATGGGGTGAGAAAAGAGGGGGTTGTGTTCATTAGCACCGGGGTTGTTCTTAAGCCTTGCTACATCATCCTCTATTATGAACATTTGGTTAGACTGTACTGTAAATGCCCTCAGCCATGTAACGGTTTACCTAACGTAAACTTCATATACCACACAGCTATATACCTTCGGAGAACACAGGAAGAAACAATATAAGGCCCTGTACCCTATCCTCCAATTCATCATTAAATTGAACATACCCTACAGTATGTATAGTGTGTGACACTACACATGAATACAGCTGAAGAACGGTTTCTCAAGGAACTTATGAAAATTGCTCAAACAATAGAGCCACAAATAGTTTATCCCCTGCTTAATACATACTGTACATGCTAACTTTTGGTCATCTTAAGACTGTGACATGCATCCTTAAAGATTTCTCAGAGTAGCCTTGTAGAAGATATATTTTCACACCAAACTGAAACAGTGGGATATTGCAAAATTCAGGATATTTGGTGGAAATGTGTTCCGTTATACTGCCATTATCTTTATTTACTACCTGTACCACGAACTGGTCAATGAATGCAACATATTGTCTCCTGTGAGTTTTGTTTCCTAGTATATTAAGGCACATATGAAATATTAGAACAGGGTGCATTAAACAGAATTACTGCTAAGGTCAAGAAGAAAGTACAAAATAGTATTGATTTTCAACTCAATAGAGACATCATTTTCCATTATGAAATAAAAAAGGGAGGTATTGAAAGCTCTGATTTATATATTAGAAATAAAGACCATAAAATTCATATATTTCAGAATTATTTTTCTGCCCATGGAAGCCCTTTATTAATTAATGGAAAAACAGAGGTTAATTATGTGACATCAGAAAAGACAAACAGGATGCTCCTAGAGAAGGACCTGGCTGCAACTAGCTGAGCTTGTGAAAGGAAAGAGGAAGAGACAGAAGGAAATTCGGGAAGGGGGTAATGAGTGCCAGCGTTGCCTGAATGGGAGCATTGTAGTCGGGAGCAGAACGGGCGGCTCTATCAAAGCTGTGCCCTGCTGATCAGAAGAGAGCCGCTTCTCTTGATCATTTTCACGCTTTCATCTTTTCCAGTGAAATGATGTCGGTTCAGATCACTTTGGTCCACAGGCCGGAGCTTCTGAAACAAAAATAAAAACAGATAGATGAAGATGTAGGGAGGATAACAAATGAGGACAGGAGCATAGGCTGGGGAAAAGGGGAAAATACTCTCTGGCAATGTATGAAAGGCGATGTCCGCACAATGTAACTCCTGAGATAAATATAACACAATTATATCTGACAGCTGACCACGTCAGTCACAAAATATCTGTTAATAAGAGGTTTAAAATTCCATGCACCCATGTATGTTCTACAAGAGGGATGGGTGTTCGTGGATAATAAGATGACTTACATGATTCACCTACAGCGACCCTCTTTCCTGAAGAACTTTGTATTATCAGGTACTTACCTGGTCCCAGAAACAGGGGTATACACAAATTTCATAGGGCCCCAAAGCCAAATTTTGCCAAAGCCAATTTATATTTCTCAATGTATTTACACCAGATAACTGCTATGAATACATTGATAAATCTCCCCCCATACAGCTCTAAATCACTGCTTCACTTCAGAAAATATATTACAAAGTTGGCCTGCATCCACCACTAGAGGGCGCTCAATATATAGGAATGTATACAGTTACTGTAATAATCTCTTTGCACTGAGCTCCTTCTAGTGGCAGCTGCATGAAAATGCATGGCTTTCATGTGAGGATGTTTAGCACAGGGTCCGTCCTCGCTCTGGGCCCCATAGCAGTCGCATGGTCTGCCTCCATAGGTTTGCCACTACCTAGGAATAGAAGAAGTCATCAAATTTCTTCCAAGCCGGTAACCAGAGACCAAGTGCAAGCAAAGCAAGTACTTCACGGTTAAAAAGTGAAAAGTAATCATGGTAGGCCATAGTGAATTTATGGCAGATAGGCATCAAGTAAGCAAAATGAAGAGATCCATATCAAAAGGCAGGCAAGCATCTAGGTGGGCAGATTTAAATTCAAAAGGGTAAAAGGACTGAAGGTAAGCTCAAATTGGGTCAGTATGGTAGGGCGCATGCGCATTGCAGCAACAGACATGCTAAGATCAGCAAGATGACAAGAATAGCGGGCGCATGCGCAGTAATACACTATAGGACTTAAACTACTGGCAAGCTACGTAGCGTAGCGGGCGCTTGCGCATTGCAGACATAGATACGCTCGGACTGGCGGGAGAGAGGGATATTTAAATAGTCCTGCCACACACCTATTTGGAGAAGGCAGGACTAAGCATCGATCGGCCACATCATATGGCTATTATGCCGTTAAACCAAGAGTCTCCTGATGAACCTCGCATCAATTTAAAGGGGAAACGCGTCGAGACCATATGAGACTGCATCTGTGAACACAGGCATACCTAGACTTGGGATATTCTACGAGGTAGGGCGTATTTAGTGAAAAGGGTACAGCCACCGATAAGTGGGGCCGCTCCTTTCGGGGCGATTACTCCGCTTTTAGGCAGGGACGGGATAGTTCAAGTAGGGACAGTATCCCACCTGCCTGAAAGTGTGACTCATGATCAGCACTGGAGAAGAACTTCTGCAGCCTCCAGTGATTGAATTATTCGAATAGATGAGCCCCCCTCCTCTCTACAAGAGTGACCCACCTAACCATGAGTGGCCACCATTGTGGTAAAATATCAATTGCTATTTATCGAATCGCAAACAGGTAGCCTGTGATCATTATCAGACACATTTTATCGTTTTATTATTTATTATATGTGCACTGTTTTTTGGTGTGGGATTCTTTAAATTGACTTAGTAAAAGTTATGTTTTAACAGGGTATTTTTTTCAGTGATAGTATTTCAGTATACCCAGAATTAATTAATTATTTCAGTGATAAAAAAATAGCATATCACGCTACCACGCATTACGTCTATTCCTTTCCATTTATAGTGCTATATGTATGTTCAGTTTTATTGGGGTTGATAAACACATGTAATAAAACATCTTTATGGCAGTTTTCATTCTGAACACGGGGCTAAATGTGTATATCTGCACATTTCCAATGAAAAGCCAAGTAATGACTGAATGAACCAATGATTGACCTAAGTCATAACCACATACTGTATATTATAGGTACCCAAATATAAGTAATAAAAATTGTCTTATGAAGTATAGAGGATTAGTTGCGTCACTCACTTATCCATGAGGGCATAAAGCTGCCAAAACAGAAGTCTGGATGTCTGACAGAAGGAGACAACGGGAGGGGTGTATGGGGGAGAGACAGCAGGGATAGCGTCCTGCATGTACATAGTCCTACAATGAATGACAATGCCGTAATCTCCTCCCAACACACTTGTTGCACTCATACAATGACCTCAGAAGAATGACTCAACATCCCCACCTCCTGGAAGAAAGAGGAACACCCCGCTACTCTACTTAAAGCCCTTTGATTCATTAATTTGATTCATAACCCCATTTAAAGGGGTTATCCCATGACTAATGTAAAAAAGGAAAATCAGACATCATATAGCACATGACAACCTCTTTCTAACAAAGCTAGAACCAGCCCCGTACCTCACGTGGACCCAGAGATCTCCACATCCATTGCTCTTCTAGATTTATATGAAGCTGACAGCTCAGTGGGAGTGTCTTTTCTGATGCAGAGAAGGGGGCATGTCTCAGATCTCCCTATCACAACTCAGGAGGCAGTTGAAGGATGAAACTGAGCATGTGCAGCCTTCTCAGTGAGCCGGACAAAGCAACAAGAAAAAAAAAACAGCTTGTGGCGCTATACAGATACTTTTTATTGAATAAGGGCCCTTTCACATGACTGTATGCCCTCCGAGACATACGGTCCGTGAGCGGGCCTTATGTCCCGGAGCGACATCGATTGTGCACAAGGGAGCGCACAGCATCATTGATTACAATGATGCTGTGCACGTCGGGCCGCCCGCGGGACTATTGTCCCGCACTCATATAATTTTATGAGTGCGGAACAATAGCGCTGCGGGCGGCCCGGCATGCACAGCATCTTTGTAATCAATGATGCTGTGCGCTCCCTTGTGCACGATCGATGCTGCTCCGGGACATATGGCCCGCTCACGGACCATATGTCTCGGAGGGCATACGGTCATGTGAAAGGGCCCTAACTTAGTGGCTATGCTAAATTTTTAATTACATGCAATTACATAAAATATTCAGATTCAGGTGCCAGTTTGAAAACTGTAAAATATTTTTTGTGGGATAACCCCCTTAACCCTTTGGATACCGGAGGTTTTTTCGGTTTTGCGTTTTCATTTTTCTTCCCTATTTTCTGTGAGCCCTAATTTTTTTATATTTTTGTTCACATAGCTGTATGGGGGCTTATTTTTTGCGGGTCAAGTTGTACTTTTGAATGCCGCCATTATGGCATAAAATGTAGTGGGAAGCAGTAAAAAAAATTCCAAATAGGGGGGAATTGGAAAAAAAACGCAATTCTTCCACTGTTTCACTGGGTTTTTTTCCCACGGCGTTCCATTTGTGGCAAAACTGACCCATGCCCTTCATTCTCTGTGTCAGTACAATTACAACGATACCCCATATGTGTAGGTTTGTTATGTTTAAATAGTGTAAAAATAAATTTAAACTTTGAAAAAAAATTAATTTTTTCTTACAGCGTCATATTCTGAGCCCCATAACTTTTTTATAGTTACATCCACTGAGCTCTTTAGGGGCTTATTTTTTGCGGGACAATCCATAGTTTTTATTGATACCATTTTGGAGTGTGCGTGACTTTTTGATCACATTTGATTAAATTTTTTCGGGTAAGAGAAGTAGTGAAAAAATAGCAAATCGGCCATTTTGACCTTTTTTTCCTTTACGCAATTCGCCGTATTGGAAATTTGTTTGATATTTTAAAAGTACAGGCATTTTCGGTTGCGGTGATACCCATGATGTTTATATTTATTGTTATTTAGGTATTTATTTTTTAATTATACGGAAAGGGGGGTGATTTCAACTTTTATATTTTGTTTTATTTTTTATATATTTTTTTATATATTTTTTTATAACTTTTTTTTTTTTTGTGATTATTTTAAGGCTCATATATGAGCATATAGATAACATTTTTTAATTTTTAATTTTGAGCAATCAGGGATTTTTAAAACTCCATTTTAAAGTGGTATTCCGGTAAAGTAACTTAATTTTTGAAAAACTGCATTGAGGCTGCAAGCTTTGACCCCACCAGAACCCATACTATACATATAACCACCGCTTCAATTTACCTTGGAATCCATTTGTCTAGCTCCTGTGTGAGCCTGCAACACACTGAGAGTGTCATGGCTCCTGATCTTCCCTCACAAAACTACAATCCCCACAATGCCAAGCTTTCCAACTGTGAGTTTGTGCTTGTTCATGAGTGTTGATGTTTACTGATTGGCTGCCTGACATTCCAGTGCAGACACGCCCCCTCTACTCAGTTATCAGCAGCACACTGACATTTAGCTAGAGAACTGATAGCAACACACTGAGCATGCTCGACCTGACAAAGACTCAGAACTACAGGTCGGTGCCATGGTAACCTATGAGGAAACACAGTGGATAGTAAGGAAGAAAACTACTTTTATAACTACTAAACTGTAAATATGTGAAACTGACATTATATTAGGTAATTATTGATGATGAATTAGTCTAAAACATAAGTTATATTTATGGTAACCGGAATACCCCTTTAAGTCCCTTGTCCTCATTTCTTATCCTGGCCTGCCATCTGGTGGGCAAAATAAAAATTACAGATTGAAAGCTATAAACCTCATCAGCAAGGTTTACAGCTTTCAGATCGAGTGCAGATACCCCGATTGACCACACATGGCGTCTGTACAACACCCGGAAGCGCGCGCTTCTGGGTTTTAGCACTATTAGATGCCGTGATCTCACGTGATTACGGCATCTAATGCCTTTAGTTACTGATCGTCTATATCGGTAAGTAGCGGCAAGTCTCTGCTGTTTCAAACAGCAGAGACTTGCCGGCCACATGTGAGCGGGCGTCATCTTCCCACATTGCTCCAATGCCATACATGTATGGCGCTGGTAGCGAAAGGGTTAAAAGGGTTTTCTGAGAGATTCAGATATTGATGACCTATCCTCAGGACTCCTCGCAGCTTATCAAGCACCATGCCTTCCATTGGATAGCATCTGTGCTTGGTATTCCTGCTCAGATCCATTTACTTGAGGCCACGTGATCATTGAAAGTGACATCACAGGCATAGGAAGAGGCTGCAGCACTCACTAGAAAATATCTCATTTCTGAAGAGTGGCTCCCAAGGTGCAGTGCAACAACTCTTTAATAAAGAGGTTCTCCACCTAGTTTATGATAGAGAATGATGTAAATGACAATGATAGTGGCTACTCTTTAAAGATGAACTTTAGTTATTACTAAAACAACGGGGGAGGGGTTAATTTATTGATCCCTGTGTGCCAGTAAAATGGTATTAAAAAGTCACACATTATTGTGCAAGCACCATTTGGTGTTTCAGGCTAGGGCTACACGGCGACATTTGAAAAGCGGTACATCTACATTGAAACATATGCCGCACAACATTTATTGTAATAATAGTTTATGGTGTTGCACTGCGACATGACACTCACACAAAAATCCAACTTGGGTGCGCAACTTTAGTGCGATATGAATGTCACGCGATACATGACGCCATGTAGCCCTAGCCTTACACCATGCTCGACAAGAAAAGGTGCCAGGGCTTAGCAGGTGAGGTATGTTCTCCCATGGACAAGTGGTTCTACTATATTTTAAGACAGCGTACACCAGCTGGCATAGATTACATTTTCTGGTAGCGGGGGAAAGATGCACCTAATTTATTAGGAGGCCTCTACCTGATGATGTTATAATTACCTTTTTTTTCATTAGTTGCAGGGACCACTTGCTGTAAACATGTCTGTCACTTTGCATGTCACTGTGACATCCAGGTATATGGCATGTGATGGCTGCAGCCAATCACTGTCCACAGCAATAAACCACTGAGGCAGCGAGTACAGGCTGTATACCGGAAGAAGAACCGAAATGGCAGTGCAGTAAATTGCACTGGAGAAAAGGATAAATGCAGTGACCCCAGGAAGGGGAGCAGAGGATGGGAGTGATAGTTGTGGCTCTGAAGGTGGTGGTAGTACTCACAGATCACAGTGGCAATCTCCACACTGGCACTCCCTGGGGCCATGCAGTGACTGGAGGGTGCACCCTTTTTTCCCTCAGGCCACTCCATGGATTTGGGGCTCCTGACTGCTGGTAGTTGGGGTGCCCTTGATGTTAAGTGTTGATCTGGACACAAGGCAGGAAAGCAGGGGACAAGGCCGGCAAATGGTGAAGTCAATAACCAGGATAGTTGGCGCCAATAAATAATTCTTTCTTTGCTAAAGTGCAGAATGGAAGAAGTAGTACATCCAGCAGTAACAAAGCACAGTTGCAAAGCATTTCACATTATATACTGCTGTTGGAAAAAGATTACAAACAGCAACAGTGATGGAGGTTGTAGTACTCCTCTCTTTCTCTAAAGTCTCTCAACAGAACCACAGTCTTGTAATGAGTTTCTTGTTAAATCTTCTGCAATTCCCGTACTGAGGGGTGCGGTGCAGAACTTAAAAAAACAGGCAGCCAGTCTGTCTCAAAGTATGGGGGATGCTTTAGCGATATCCCCTTCCACAACAGTAAGGTCTCTCTGCCATAAATGTACACAAAACCTTGCTGTCTGAAACTGTGGCAGAAAGGACACTCCCCTTGAGCTGCCAGTTTGATATAAATCTAATAGAGCAATGAATAGGGAGATCTCTGGATCCATGTGAGGTACAGGCAGGGGCGTCGTTAGGCTAAAACATTCGGGGCCTGGGCCCCGGATGTTATGCCCCAGGCCCCGAATGTACTGCCTGCCAGTCTTTTAGGGTGCAGTGGGCCAGCTCACAGCTACCATCATGGCTGTTAACAGGTGCTGGACTGCAACACTGGCACACATCATTTTACTTTGGGGAAAGGGACAGCACAGTAACTTGCAGGGCTTGTTCCTTTCTCCAAAGTAAATGTCAGGGAGCCCACATGAGCAGACAGCTCCCCCCTCCTCTGTGCAGTGTGATATTCCATTCTGTGTGAGGAGGGGGCGGAGCTAGACTAGCCGAGGCAGCAGCAGCAGACGATAATGGAGAAGCAGCTACTACTCTCTCCTGCTCTCCTGTGTTACTGTGTCTCAAGACTGCCTGAAGTATAATATTCAGTCCCTCACTGATCATCCTACTCCACACAACAGCAATGGGGTAAGTTATTGTGGGAGAGAAGCTAGGAGTCCTGAAGCTGCTGCCCCTGCACATCTTGTGTCCCCCTGGTGTTCCAGCCCCTCACAGACCTCTGCTCTCTATCTCACCTATACTTTACACAGAGCTTCTAAGAAGTTATATCCTCCAGTGACCCCCTCAACCCACCCATTCCCTGTCATCAGTGGCATTCCAAAATTTCCCAGCCCTTCATCCCCCACATATGATGTCATGTCTCTGGAGGTTATATCAGTACTGGAGCATTATTAGAGGAGCGGCTGATATCCGTCACATATGATGTAATGTGTCTGGAGGTTATATCAGCACTGGACCATTATAAGAGGAGCGGCTGATATCTGTCACATATGATGTAATGTCTTTGGAGGTTATATCAGTACTGAGGTATTGTAAGAGGAGTGGCTGATATCAGTCACATGTGATGTAATGTCTCTGGAGGTAATACCAGCACTGGAGCGTTATAAGAGGAGCGGCTGATATCAGTCACATATAATGTAAATGTCTGGAGGTTATATCAGTACTGGAGCGTTATAAGAGGAGCGGCTGATATCCGTCAAATATGATGTAATGTCTCTGGAGGTTATATCAGCACTGGACCATTATAAGAGGAGCTGCTGATATCTGTCACATATGATGTAATGTCTCTGGAGGTTATATCAGTACTGAGGTATTATAAGAGGAGCAGCTGATATCAGTCACATATGATGTAATGTCTCTGGAGGTTATATCAGTGCTGGAGCGTTATAAGAGGAGCTGCTGATATCAGTCACATGTGATGTAATGTCTCTGGAGGTTATATCAGTACTGGAGCGTTATAAGGAGCGGCTGATATCAGACATATGTTATGTAATGTCTCTGGAGGTTATATCAATACTGGATCGTTATAAGAGGAGCGGCCGATATCAGTCACATATGATGTAATGTCTCTGGAGGTTATATCAGTACTGGATCGTTATAAGAGGAGTGGCTGATATGTCAAATATGATGTAAATGTCCCCAGTGGCCTTGCTATGATGTCATTATCATGCTGCCAGCCCTTCTCCTATCAGTAGGCCACCAGTACCATCTGCTCTCAGGTCCTTTAATGGCCAGCGGCTGGACACAAATCACAACCTTGTGTGGAGGCAGCAGGAGGGCATAAATACTGTGTAGGGGCACAAAGGGGCATAATTACTGTGTATGCGTATAACTACTGGGTGGGAGCAGAAAGGGGGCATAACTACTGTGTGACATTGGTTTGGACTGGGGTGTATAGAGTATTGACGGAGTTAGAGGCATGGCATAGTGGAAATAAATTTGCTGTTGTACAGGCACACTCCAGCTATTATCTCTCCCTTGGCTTTTCAGAAGTCGGGAGGTATGCTGTGTGAACCACGCCTAATGGTTTGCTGACCTTGTCCACTTAGCGTGGTCCCGCCTCCTACCATTTTGGCCCTACCTACAACATGGGGCCACTTTTATGCTTTTTTTCCAGGGCCACTTTGAGTTCCCAATCCGCCACTGCTTCCTGGAGGATACAACTGTATTGCCATCCTCAGGACGGCAATACAATTGAATCTAAAGCACTGCAAACGATGAAGGACCTGTGATGACATCACAGTCCATGTGATCAGTGCAGTGGCTGAGAAGGACCTGCCATGATGTCACGATCATGTGACCAGTGCAGGAAAAGTCGGCAGTGAAGAGAATTCTAGGGGAAGAAGCTGTGGTGAGGTCTGCTACATGAGGACAGGTAAGTGAAGGGAGAGGCAGAGCAATGCTGAGAGTTGTAGTTATTTAACTGGGACTTTATGTTAGGACTGAAGGAAGGGATGTTATTTACATGGGACTAAATGTTCAAGAGGTGATGTCATTTACATGGAACTGTGTGTTGGAGGGGGCTGTGGGAGGGGTTGATGTTATTTACATGGGACTGAATGTTGGAAGGGGCTTTGGGAAGGGGTGATGTTATTTACATGGGACTGTATATTGAAGGCGGCTGTGGGTGGGGATGATGTTACTTACATGGGATGGTGTATTGGAGGGGCTGAAGAGAGGGGAGTGATGTTATTTACATGGGACTGTATATTAAAGGCGGCTGTGGGTGGGGATGATGTTACTTACATGGGACTTTATATTGGAGGGGCTGAAGGGAGGGGAGTGATGTTATTTACACGGGAATCTATGGCGGAGGGAGAGAAAGTAATTATATTTACATGAGACTGTATGGTGGAGGGGCTGGAAGGAATCATCATTTCTGAGGGCACTAAAGCGAGGAATATAACTACAGGGGGCAATATAAATACTGGGGGCACTTCAGGGCGAGCAGTATAACAGTATAGGGCAGTATACATACTGGGGGCACTTCAGGGTGAACATTTTAACAGTAGGGGCAGTATAAATACTAGGGGCACTGTGGGGTACATTTTAAATCCAGGGTACATTATAGGCGTTCTTATTACTACTGGGGTCTCTATAGGAAGGACTTATAGATTAGCCTTATTTCTACTAAGAGCACTATGGGGGGCCTTATTACTACTAAGGGGGCTGTAGAGAGCTTTATTACAACTGGGGAACAATAGGGGGGGTCTTATTTCTACTGTGGGCTGTCTCAGGGCATTATTAATACTGGAGGGCTCTTCTACTAATGGGGACACTCTTGGGGGCACTGTAGAAGGGAAATACTATTGTGGGACTATGAGGAGCACTATTACTATGAGGGGCACTATTTTTTCTTCAGGATAGTATTTGGAGGTTTTGGTAGGCACAGTGAGCAACAGGATAACACTGTGGGGACTCCAGGTTGGGGACGATGATAGAAATGTGAGGAAGCTAACATGTCCTTGTGTCACACTCTGTAGAGACGAGGAGCGGCTGAGAGAAGTTATCCGGACCAAATGGAGAAGATGATGACAGATCTACATCAGAGGAGACGTCACCTGGAGGCCCTGGATGTGAAAGGTAGGTGATGCTGCAGAATGGCAGGCGGGCGGTCGACTTAGAGAATCGGGCCATATGCTTTGGGGCTTGGGCCCCGGATCTTTTGAGACCCTAGCAACGCCCCTGGGTACAGGACTAGTTCTAGCTTTGTTAGAAAGAGATTGTCATGTGCTATATGATGTCTGATTTTCATTTTTTATATTTAATCATGTCATAACCCCCTTTACGCACTCCAAACGTATGATGCACTTGTGATGTGTTGGTCAGTAAACAGAAAAGAAAAATAAATTATTTCACTGTATCATATTTTTAGAAAGCTGATGTTCATTTACAGATATCGGTAAGAGCAGAAAGCCCCTGGATATTAGAGATAATTAATAAATGTGGTAAAAATATGGTTTTTACATGCAGATCGAATGTGTAAGAAGACATCCTGGCAACGGTTCAAAGGAAAAATCACCACTACAATAACTGAAAATGCTTCATTTGGGAGAAATAGAGTATAAACTGAATTTTTAGATGCCATAAAAAATTACAACATATGAAAAGGGGAAAAGAAAGAGGAAGTTGCCTGAATTGTATATAGTATGTGCACACCATAGAAAATCCCAGTGTGTGATGACTTCTTCATTTAATAATCTGCTCCTGTTATTTAAAAATTGATCATTTACACGGTTAGAAATAAATAAAATAAATTCACATTGTAAAACTGAAACCAACAACAGACACATGACACTGGGTGTCATACAAGGTATCAGAAGAATAAGGGTCAGCTTTCTGCATACAGTTTTGGAAGCTAAAACCAGGAGTGAATTCAAAACAGAAATCGTACCTGTCCTTCATGGTTTCTCTCATTTTCTAATTCAGTCCTGATTTTGGCTTATTAAGCCCACATGCAGAAACCTGACCACGTGGCCGTATCCTAAAATAAAAATCACAGGGGTCCCTCCATAGCTACAGTATTTTCTGCTTTTTCGTTTTTGCACCTGTGTTTTTGGTGCTGTTTTAGTGGTAAAAACACTAGCTTCAGATGTTAGATTAACCTCTTCACATTTAAAAATGGCGCCTGCTCACCTTTTTTTGGTAACTTCACTTCCCACAAAAAATTGAACAAAAAGTGATCACAAAGTCATACAAACCCCAATGGTATAAATGAAAAGTACAAAAAAATGAGCCCTCACACAGCTCTGTACACATGAAAATAAAAAAGTTATGGGGGTCAGAATATGACAATACAAAGGATTTTTTTTTTTGTATCAAAATGCGAGAAAAACTACACATACCGTATTTTTCGCCCCATAAGACACATTTTCCCTCCCAAAAGTGGGTGGAAAATGCCCCTGCGTCTTATGGGGCAAATACTAATGTGCGCTTCCATAATGGAAGCGCTCATTAGCACCAGAGGACCGGAAAGCAGGTGAAGGCTCTGTACTCACCGCTTCCTGGTCCTCCGCTTGGCTGTGCTCTTTGACTTTATGTTGTGCGTGTCGGGTCATAGCACAGCCAACAGCAGAAGGAAGAAAGAGTGCGGTGGAGAGGAGTGGTGGTGTCCAGGAGCAGGAGAGGTAAGTGTTTTTTTATTTTATTAAACATGAGTCAATAGGAGCTGCTGGAGGGCTGATCTGAGACAACAGGGGCTGCTGGGGGGCTGATTTGAGACAACGGGAGCTTCTGGGGGCCGATCTGAGACAACAGGGGCTGCTGGGGGCTGATCTTAGACAACGGAAGCTCCTGGGGGCTGATCTGAGACAACAGGGGCTGCTGGGGGGGGGTGATCTGAGACAACAGGGGCTGCTGGGGGCTGATCTGAAACAGCAGAGACTGCTGGGGGCTGATCTGAGACAACGGAAGCTCCTGGGGGCTGATCTTAGACAACGGAAGCTCCTGGGGGCTGATCTGAGACAACAGGGGCTGCTGGGGGGCTGATCTGAGACAACAGGGGCTGCTGGGGGCTGGTCTGAGACAGCAGGGGCTGCTGGGGTATAACATGAGAGGCAATGGGGGCTATGGGGGGCTGATAAGAGAGGCAATGGGGGCTGCTGGGGGCCAATATGGGAGGCAATGGGGGCTATTGAGGGCTGATTTGAGGCAATAGGGGCTGCTGGGGGCTAATATGAGAGGCAATTGGGGCTGCTGGGGGCGTATATGAGAGGCAATTGGGGCTGCTGGGGGCTTATATGAGAGGCATATGGGGGCTGATGAGAGGCATGGGGCTCTTATCTGAGGTCTGATTGGGGGTCATTCACATTGGGGTCTCAGCTGAGGTCTGATTGGGGGTCTGATCTGAGGTCTTGTTGGAGGTCTGATTAACATTGGGGTCTGATTGGGGGTCTGACCTGAGTTCTAATGAAAAATATTTTTTTCTTATTGTCCTCCTCTAAAAACTAGGTGCGTCTTATGGGCCGGTGAGTCTTATAGGGCGAAAAATACGGTATGCGGTATCGCTGTAATCATAGTGACCCGGAGAATAAAAGTAACAGGTCAGTTTTACCGCATAAAAAAGCAATAAAACTGTGGCAGAATGGTGTTTTTTTAATAATTTTGAATTTTTTCCCGCTTCCCTATAAATGGTGCCATAAGAAAGTACAGCTTGTCTCACAAAAAACAAACCCTTCTACGGCTGTGTGAATGAAAAAATAAGAAAGTGGTGCGGCCTTGTTTGATGGCAGAAGAGGAGCCTGGGGAGGGCTGTAAGGAAAAAAATGAAAATGGGATATCACCTGGTCTTGAAAGGGTTAAAATCTATGGGAACTATGAAATGTGGGGCATTTTTGCCTAGTGACATTTTTTCAAAATTAACCATGTTGAAGCTTTTGAAGTTTTTTTTGTGTTTTTCATCTGCACTTTTATAAGGAAAAATTGGGCTCATGCACATGAAAATTATGTTAATTTTTTAAGTATTTTTGTATTTTTATTTTTATTTGGGGGAAGGGGGTGATTTGAATTTTTATACATTTTTTTTATATTTTTAAAAACTTTTTTCTTTTTTTTCTTTTTCTTTTTTTATTTTACACTTTTTAATAGTTTCCCTAGGGAGCTATAGCAAGCAGTCATTAGATTACTTTTCTTATAGACTCCAATGCATTCGCATTGGGGTCCATGGAGATTACACTGTGTTCCTACGGAGCCCTTTCCACAGGCAGGCTCTCCTTAGCAACCAGTGTGCAGCAGCCTTGTGCCACTCCTGAGTACGGGGGCTGCCACACACTGCACCTAGCTCCCTTGATCCTTGGTAGGGGGAGCCAGAACAGAGCATCTGAGGGGTTAAATGTATGCGATCGATGTTATCACAAAGAGGGTGCACCCTTCCAATGGAGAAAATAACAGGAATTCTGAAAATCACTGGGCATAGTAATGTACAGGATAGGCTATGTGTGGAATGCAAGAAGTCACCAGCAGAACTGGAGTCCAGAAATGCCTGTTCAGAGAACTGGATGTTACCACAGGACAGAACCACAGGAATCTTTTTTTAGAGAAGTCATCTTCACCTAGGGTCATTTCTCCTACTGACCCTGGACTTGGAGTTTCCCAACTTCACATAGCTCTTCACATAATCGTCCTTAGGCACAAGTTGTTGCTGTGTCTGCATTGGTGCTCCTCTTCGGACATCTTGACAATATATAGTGGCATATATTCCACTTGAGAAGCTTATGAGGAGGGGAGCTAGACCCTCCAAAAAAGTAACCACTAGAGTTTGTTTGTTCCAAGGACAAGGTACAGAATTGGATGGCATATTGCTTGACAGTTAAGATGTCCTGCTAGAGAACTAGCAAGGAAGATGCTGCAGAGGAACCTAATTGCTCAGGCACTCTCTCACAGGGGAAGGTGCCTGAAATACTGCAGGGTTGCCAATGGTGAATATTAGGGCATGCACTGGCCCTTTTAAAGCAGGTGGGAGCACACACACCCTATGGTAAGAGGTGGGGAGGTTTTTGGAGCAAGGAGTCCTGAGTTTGTGTGGAGTGAAAGAACAAGCTTGGCAGCCGGACCTGCTAAGATGATGTCTGTTAAAGACGGGTCTGGGCTGCCTGATGAGGTGAGTGGAGCAGCGATGGCTAGCAGCTGCCACTGTAACAATCGTATTCAGGTATTGAAGAAGTTACTCCTGCAAAATACGCTTGAATATGTTATGTAACCCCAATTTGGGGGGCCATGGCCTGAGCAAACTGTAATGCAGTGAGTGTGGATCAACTGTGTCACTGAATGAAATGGCTTAGGGCAACTCCTAAGTGCATTATCTAAGAGGCTCCCCTGGTTTTCACCGTCACGCCAATACAGTGATCTGGTCTTCACTGCAGTGGTACTATCAGGCTGTTACTTCTTAGAGTAGCTCCTGTTTAGTGACAACTAACCCAGGGGGTCAAACTGGCTGATACTGGTGCATGGAAAGGCCACCTTAATTACCCAGGGAAGGCCAGATATAGGTTGAGAGTGCATGCCTTACGGGCAGAAGAGAAGAGACTGCAGACGCCTAACGTGGTGCAGGCATAGGTAATAGTACACTGGTGGCCATGCCCGCTATGAAGGAATACTCCAGTGGGCATGGAGCAACTGGGCAGTAGAACATGTGAGCATTCTGGGTGCCAGCGTTATACTCCCCAATGGGTTGAGAAACATGGCAATTAAAAGGGTATTCCAGTATTTTAATATTGATCGCCTATCCTCGGGCTAGCCAGCAATATCTGATTGGCAGGCATCCAGCACCCAGCACCCCTGACGATAAGCTGTTGTGTAGTGGTGCTGGTTACTTTGGTGCTGCTCCCTATGAAGTGAATGGAAGCAGCAGTGCAGTAACTTAATCCATTGACTACACAGTGGACAGAGTTGTGTAGTCCTGGCTCCAACGTCCAATGACAGAGCCACAAAGTAACAAGCTGATCGGGATATTGGACCCCCACTAATCTGATGTTGAGGGCTTTTCCTGAGGATAGGTCATCAATATAAAAATCCTGAAAAAAAACCTTTAAGAGTTCAAGCAGATCAGTTTCCCAATCTCAAGTACAGTTTTAAAGGGGTTTTCCGGTATTTAAATATTGGTGACCTATCCTCTGGATAGGTCATCAGTTATGTGATCAGTGGGGGTCTGGGACCCCCGCCAATCAGCTGTTTGAGAAGGCCGTGGCTCAGCTTTTTTTAGGCCAGTGATGACACGTTCATTGGTCATGTGGCCTAGCTGAGATACCAAGCACAGCTGCTATCAAATGTACGGTGCTGTTTTTGGTAAGCTTCAAGAAGGCAGCGGTGCTCACAGGAACGCCAGCACCTTCTGAAACAGCTGAGCGGCGGGGGTCCTGGGTGTCAGACCCCGACTGATCAGATACCGATGACCTCCTTGAGGACAGCTCATCAGTATAAAAATCTTGGAAAACTTTTTTAAAGACGTTCTCTGAAGAGCAAAAGAATCCCCATTTGCTGTTTACACAGACACAATGGCTTGTCTGTACAACCTCATGCCACTTACGTCAAATATAATAGTTTGTTTGTGTTAGTAAATTTGGAAAGATGAGAAGTACAGGCTTAAAAATATGTCACAAGTGTGCATGACATGTCTGAGAGTCATTAATATTTTTCTGATGCTGGAGCTGTCTCATGTGTACTGTGTAAACCATAAAATTGGAAATTCTGTAATGCAAACGTACAAACCAGTTATCACGCTGCTGTAATGTACCCAGCTGGCTAAATGACTGACATTCTGGAATAGGCTTTCTATTGACTGCAGAGACTGGAACCTACCCCCAAACCCATCACCGTCTTGCAGCCATAATACAAAAGACACAACACACATCCCGTTGGGTGAGGGTCGGTCAAAGCTTTATTGATCAATTTTGCTTCATAAGCCTCAAACTCTTCTGAATATCAAAACATAACACAGGGTATAAGAAGCGATATGCCCCACAGAATCCTCCGTGGGCAAGTCTGCCTTCTTCTTCCTCCTAAATCGACTCCACCGACCTCCGCTGTGACTTCCCCTATGAACAGGGAATATCTGAAATAGAACACCTCGGGTGAGAAAAATTAAACAAACAATAAAACAAGGGAGGGGGGGCGGGAAGTTGTAATGCAGGTGCCGGAGAAAAGAGGCCGTCCTCACCTCCGGCCCTCCTTTTTATTAACATCGCCCATACCACCTCCCTGTCCAACCAGAACGCGGGGGAGGCAGCAGCAGCTAATCTTTAACTTGCCATTTATTGAGCTTGAAACACCCCTATGGGGCTGACATTCTGGAATAGGCTTTCTATTAACACGGATGTGTAGAAAGTAGCAGATAGGAGGCACATGCCTGACAAGGTGCTTTATTTCTTCTGGTCACTTTCTCATGGTCAGTATTTGGTCAGAATTTTGTATCAGTATTTGCAGGTCACAACCAAGAATGGATCCTAGAAAGAAAAAGTATAACATGACTGTTGTTTTACTTCACATCCAGGGGCGTAGCTAAAGGCTCATGGGCCCTGGTGCAAGAGTTCAGCTTGGGCTCCCCCCCCCCATTCCCTCAGTGCTGGTGCACCTAGATTTTCTGCCGGCCAAGAACATACTACAGAACATACAGGGTAAGGCTACATTCACACGACAGTTGTTTTTGCGGCCTCCAATCTACATATTTTGCGGCTCAGATGCGAACCAATTCACTTAAATGAGCACTGTGTGCTGTCCGCATCTGTATGTCCATTCTTATTTTTGTCCGTTTTGCGGACAAGGATAGGCATCGTTACAGTGGATCTGCAAAAAAAAAACGGATGCCATACGGAACATAATCCTTTTTTTGCGGATCTGCAATTTGCAGTCTGTAAAACACAATGTTCGTGTGAATGTAGCCTAATACAGCGCCCCATACCTCGTACATCCAGTATAATACAGCGCCCCATACCTCTTACATCCAGTGACCTCTACTCTGATGTAGATCTTCTCTTTCCTCATCTTCTCCTTTCAGACCAGACTCCATTTTTCAGCCATTTCTCATCTCTGCAGTTTGACAGAAAAAAATATTAGTTTACTACTTTTCCATCATCCTCCCGTCTTCTGGACAAATCATCCTACCACCCCCAGTACTGTGCCACTAGTACCACACAGATAGTGCCCTTTAATAATTATTGGCACACAGTGTCCTAAAATAACTGCGCCCAGCAAATAGTGTCCCTGACAGTAATAGTGTAAACATAACGTCCCCCAGAAATAACTGCGCTGATACTGTGCCAGGGTGCCCCCCACAGTAATAGTGCTCCCCAAAGTCCCAACTAATAATTCTCTGCCAGAGTGCACTTGTTAGTAATAGTGCCCCCAACAGTACTAATGTCCCCACTGTGCCCCAGAAGTAATAATGCTTCCAATGTGCCAGTAAGAAGTGCCCCAATAATGTGCCAGTAAGAAGTGCTCCCACAGTGTCCCCCAATAATGTGCCAGTACGAAATGTCCCAATAATGTGCCAGATGTGCCCCCAAAATTTCACCCCAATAATGTGCCAGTAAGAAGTGCTCCCCACCCATAGATGCCCCCCAAATTATGTGCCAGTAAGAAACGTCCCAATAATGCACCAGAAGTTCCCCCCATTGATTCCCCCCCCAAAATCATGTGTCCCACCTCCATAGATGCCCCCCACATTATGTGCCAGTAAGAAATGCCCCACAAATTATGTGCCAGTAAGAAATGCCCCCAGTGCCCCTATGTGCCAGTAACAAATGTCCCAGTGCCCCCATGTGCCAGTAAGAAATGCCCCCAGTGTTCCCGTGCCAGTAAGAAATGCCCCCAAGTGCCAGTAAGAAATGCCCCCGAGTGCCCCCATGTGCCAGTAACAAATGCCCCCAGTGCCCCCATGTTCCAGTAACAAATGCCCCTAGTGCCCCCATGTGCCAGTAAAAATGCCCCCAGTGCCCCATGTGCCAGTAACAAATGCCCCCAGTGCCAGTAAAAATGCCTCCAGTGCCCCCATGTTCCAGTAATAAATGCCCCCAGTGCCCCCATGTGCCAGTAAGAAATGCCCCCAGTGCCAGTAAAAATGCCCCCAGTGCCCCCAATAGAGCTCTAGTCCGTAATTGCAACAATATAAAAAAATAAACACTTATACTTACCTCCATCAGCAATGCGATGCAGGCATCTTCCGGCCTGTGTCCCGCACTGTACGGCTCAGGCGGCGCAATGATGTCATTGCGCCGCCTGAGCCGGCTTCTGATAGGCTGCAGGCCTAGTGCCTGCAGCCTATCAGAGGAACGGGCAGAGGAGACGCCTCTCCCTCCCCTGCCCCACAGTACAGGCATCTGTATCGCTGTCCTGAGGACGGCGATACAGATGACTATGGAGATGAGCGCTTACACAATGGAAGCGCTCATCTCCCTCTGCCCCGCCGCCCCCAACTGTGCGCAGGGCCGCGCCACACCTGCCTAATTGGCGGTGCGGCCCTGCAAGTGGCAAGGGGGGCCCTCGGGGCCCCCCTGGCTTAGGGGCCCGGTCGCAACTGCGACCGCTGCGACCCCTATAGCTACGCCACTGTTCACATCTGATCCGAATTTTTTGCGGGTTGGATGAGGAGCCATTCACTTTAATGGGGCCACAAAAGATGAAGACAGCAGACTGTGTGCTGTCTGCATCCGTTTGTCCATTCCGTCGCATCCGCAAAAATATAGAACATGTCCTATTCCTGTCAATATTACAGAAAAGGATAGGACTGTTCTATTATGGGCCGGACGTTCCGTTATGCAAAATGCCATGTGCAAGAGCCCTAATGGAAAGATTTGTGTCTTTTCCACGTTCTGGACCCACTAATAGTGCTGGATCACAAATACAAATGAAAAACACTGAACAAATACTGTGAAAGTGGCCTAGAAAAGACACCAGAAGCGAGGGTAACGCCATAGTGACAGTTCATTTTTGCCTTGTGCGGATGCACAAATTGATTAGAAATGGTTGTACGTATTTTCTTAAAATTATTAGTATTTTTCTAAAATGTAAAGTTTTGTTTATCCAGAACAAAAAAGCCATAAGTCCATCAGGTTCAACCAAGGGATAGGGGGACGTGAATCCCAGAAAGGGAGTGAGACTCAGATTTCTACACATTTTCATAAGCATTAATGTCATTTACTTTTAAGAATTCATCTAAACCCTTTTTAAAACTGTCCACTGTTCCTGCTGTGACTATGTCCTGAGGAAGTCTATTCAACAGATTCACAGTTCTTACAGTAAAGAAGCTTTGACGATTCTGGAGACTGAATTTTTTCTTCTCCAGTTGGAGGCAGCGCCCCCTTGTCTTTTGAGAGCATTTTACATGGAACGTTTTTTCACCATATTTTTTGTATGGCATATTTATATATTTGCATAGGTTAATCATGTCCCCCCTTCGAATTTATCCCCAGCTAACCCTAGCCTAACAGCTAGTGAGATAGAGAGGAATGGGATGCCCTAAACTGGTTTATATAAGTAATATAGTGGCAAGTGGGGACCTATGTAGCAGATATATATCACTATGAGCAGTTGCTCAACATATGTACCACCAGAGGGTAATCAAGCAACCACTAGGATATGATAATCTCAAAAGGTTGAACCCAAACTAGATGGAAACCTATATGTAGAGGTGCTGTAATTTTGAGCAATATGTGGCCTACTAGGATTGTAATCAAACAAGCCCCAATAGCAATAATGTCACATAATTAGACCCAAGCCCTATTATTACATCAGAATCACAGCAATAATTATTCCATGAACTGAGCTGAGCAGGTTGATATATAATCTTATGGGAAAGATTGCATATAACTTCATTTATATCCCTACTCATTCTCTGCTTAGAAGTCCAGTGCGCGCTCTTCCTCAGTGAAAGCCAGCCATCTCTGTGTGCACATTTATAGGCTGTCAGTCCCTGCATTGGGCTGACCACAGGACTCCTAGATCTAGAAAGAGCAGATTAGCCGCCATGTTCAACATTCCCTTTAGTCATCTTCTGAATTTTCCTATAAAAAAAAAACATTGCTTCTACAACTGAATTGGGGTATTTGCAGCTGTTAACCCCTTCACCCCCGGAGGTTTTTTTGGTTATGCATTTTCGTTTTGCGCTCCCTGCCTTCAAACAGCCATAACTGTTTTATTTTTCTGTTCACATAGCTGTATGAGGGCTTGTTTTTTGCGGGACAAGTTGTACTTTCCAACGCCACCATTTAATATTACATATGGTGTAGTGGGAAGCGGGGAAAAAAATTCCAAATCGGGTGAAATTGCAAAAAAAACGCTATTCCTCTACAGTTCTACGGGTTTCTTATTTACAGCGTTCAATGTGCATTAAAACTGAACAGTTACTTTCATTCTACTGGTCAGTACGAATCCGGCAATACCTAATATGTATAGTTTTTCCTGCGTTTTGATAGTGATAAAATAATTAGAAAGTTGCCCTTTTTTTTTCCTTGTCATATCTTGACCCCTATAACTTTTTGGTATTTATGTGTACGGGGCTGTATGGGGGCTCATTTTTTGCGGGGCGATCTGAAGTTTTTATTGATACCATTCTGGGGTGTATATGACTTTTTGATCACTTTTTATTTATTTTTTTTTAGAAAAAAAAAGCGACAAAAAACGGCGAATCGCCATTTGGACGCTTTTTTCCGCCACACAATTCGCCGTATTGGAATTTTTTTTTATATTTTAAAAGTACAGGCGTTTTGGGTCACGGTGATACCCATGATGTCTATATTTATTGTTATTTAGGTATTGATTTTTTCATTATACGGAAAGGGGGGTGATTTGAACTTTTATATATTTTTTATTTTTTATATATTTTTTAACATTTTTTTTTAATTTTTTTCTGACTATTTTAAAGCTCAAATATGAGCTGATATATTGTGTTTCAGTGATCAGGGATTTACTAGACTGAGATAAATCCAAGAATTGCTCATTTCTTATCAGCGAGGATTACAGTTTTCATATGGTGTACAGACACCCCGATTGGCCACTGCGGTTCAGACGCATCCTGATGCCGTGATCACGTGTGATCACGGCATCAGAAGGCCCTAGTAGACGCCGCCGATGGCGGTAAGTAGCGGCAATGCCGCACCCGCGAGCGGGCGTCATGTCCCCGCACCAGCGCCGTACATGTACGGTGCTGGTTGGGAAGGGGTAGGGGTTATCCTGGAAAAAGATAATGATGACTTATCTTCAAGAAAGGTCACCATTATCACATCAGTGGGGGTCCAAGTGCCAGCATCCCCACCGATCAGCTGTTTGAGGGAGCCGCAATCACTGGAGCTCTTATGAGCAATGCAGGTCCCTGGCAGCTTTCCAAGCACAGTGCTGTACATCATATAGTGGCAGTGCTTGGTATTGCAGCTCAGCCCCATTGACTTGAATGGGGTTGAGCTGCAACTAGACCATGTGACTGATGTACAGTGATGTCACTGGCCTAGGAAGAGACTGCGGTAATCAACACCTCTTCTAACAGCTTATCATCGGGTCCCGGGTGTCAGACCCCCACAGGTGTAATATTGATGACCGATCCTGAGTATAAGTCATAAATATATTTTCAGGATAACCCCCTTTAATTAATGTGTGCAGAGATAGGGATCACAATGCTTACCCCTGCATCCAAAATATCTGATTGATTCTCTTGGCTTTTGAGCTACATTTTTAAAGCAATATAAATGTTATCGGCATACTAAACTGTATAGAGGCAAAAAAAGGGTAGGGCAAATGCTACACAGGGACATGTCCATACACTAGTGGACACCAGGGTCAGTAGAGCTGAATGAGCTCCTGCTCTGGGCCAAGCTATACCCACAATTCATTAGGGCCAACCTAATATGTGATGGTGGAGTTCCCCAGGGCACATGCTCGTGTTCCTCTCCCCCCTTCCCCAAGCTAAACACCTTGATGAGTATGTGGTGCATACTTTTGGGAAGAACAAAGAGAGACCCTACATAGATGTCAGTGATCAAAGAGGGACAGGGAACTGTGGTGCCTTCAATTCCCGGAAGGGCATGAGAGTTTAGTTGCAGCTTCAGGAGCCATATGCACCTTGCAGTTTGTCAGTAGGCACTGATTGGAGCTTGCACTACCTACACAACATTATATGGGTCTTCTTAACCTAGTCTTGGTTAAGAAGTGTGCTTCCGTGGTGTTTCTGGCCGTGCCTCTGCACTGAAAAAAAGTAGCGCATGCACTACTTTTTTGCAGTGCGGACTGTCGGATGCGGATCGCGGACCCCATTCAAGCGAATGGGTCCGCGATTTGAATGCTGCGGCCCCACAGTCAGTGCCCGTGCATTGTGGATCGCAAATTGCGGTCCACAGGAGAGGCACTGACAACACACGTTCGTGTGGATGAGACCTAAATGAATTGAAATAAATGCTCCCGCATACAGTGCGCAAAAAAAACAACCAAAAAAACAACAAAACATTAACAGACAGAAAGAAAATATGTTTTTGTGCACGAGCCTTTATTATCAGGATATATCTTCTATTACAGAAAGGAAATCTATGGGTGGGATAAGGCAGCAGAAGGGCACCCCAGTGCCAGTGTGAGGGCAGAACCTCCTGTAAGTAGTATCATTGGCACACACGGAATGTGCAGCATTTTGCCCCAGGGCTGTATCTCCATACAATGTACAATTCACACCAGGGATCATATGAGCTCAGCTGACCCGCAGCTTTCTGGGCGGTGGTCTACTACCTGAGGCAGCCCAGCTGGTAGTTGTAGTCCCTCCAGCCGCCCTGCAGTCACAGGCTGAAGACACAGTGACTGTCACATGACGGTGGCACCTACACAGCAGTACAGACTTCCTGGAGATTTCTTGAGCTGGGGATGTGCTGTGCTGAGGCTCACACTCTAGCGGGTCACACAGAGCAGGACTGCGGGTGACACTCAGGTGGTCCCTGTGGCTGGCGGGTGACGCCTCAGTGGGCTGGAGAGGTGTACCTGTCACTGTACACACAGCGCGTGTTTCCTGTGTGCGGAGTGACTGACTATGGATGAGCGGAGCCCGCTGGTCACCTACAAGCTCAGCCTGTCCACGGAGGAACGCGGCAGGAATGTCCCGTCCCGGGGCAGCGGGCAGCGCGCGGGCACCCGAAAACTCTCCACCTTCTTGGGGGTGGTGGTGCCCACCCTGCTGGCTATGTTCAGTGTGGTGCTCTTCCTCAGGATAGGTAAGTTATAGGCGCCGTGCCCCCATAACTGTACCCATGCTGATTGGGAAAGTGGTGTGTATGTTCAGGCATGTGGTGCATACATTATATATGGGTCTCCTCTGGTCACTTACCTCAGGCTATGTGCTGGGCATACATTACATATGGATCTCCTCTGGTCACCTACCTCAGGCATGTGGTGCATACATTACATATGGGTCCCCTCTGGTCACTTACCTCAGGCATGTGGGGGGCGCCAGAGTCCCCCTCGAGGCCGGCCAGTGGAAGTTTATACAGGGGAAGTTATACAGGGGAGGTAGATTTATCGGTCCCCATATGGCAGTTTTACACGCAGGAATTTTTTTAATTTTCACATTGTAAACACTATAGAAATAGACGTTTTTAAAAGCTGCAAACAGTTTTGCCACAAATCGCAGTACAGCACAGTCCTGAATCCCAGTGGCCTCAGTCCAGGAGATGTACGGGGGTTGGTTTTTGTTAGAGGAGGTGCAGTTCTCATTGGTACCATTTTTGGGTAAATATGATTTATTGATTGAAGGGGTTGTCTGAGCTAAAGATACTGATGACCAATCCTCAGGATAGGTAATGAGTATCAGATTGGTGGCGGGGGGCCTGACCCCTGGCACCCCCACAATCAGCTGTCAGGCAGCCGTGGCACCAGGATCTATACAGTGCAGATACAGAGCAGATAGCTCCGTGCACTGTGGAGTTTTGCTTCAATGGGTTTTCCGTTAATAATTATTATTTATCAAGTGCCCGCAGCATGTACCCTGAAATAGAAGATGCATACTTACCCGCTCCGGTCCTCCGTAAAGTCCCCGCTGTCGTGACATTCAGCCAGTGGCCACATCACTGCTGAAGTCATTAGCTGGAGAGGTGATTGTCCCCATGGCCATGGCCAGTCACTTGTGGACCAGAAGATGGAGACAGGGGGGCAGCACAGAGGACCAGAGAGGCATGGAGTAGGTAAGCATGAGTCTTCTGTTTTAGGGGGCATGCTGTGGGCTCTTGATATAAAATAATTACCGGAAAACCCCTTTAATGGGAGCTGAGCTGCAGTACCCTGACACGGCCACTACACAGTGTATGGAGCTGTCTGTATAGTTTTCATGGTTTGCTTGATACAGCTGATTGGTGGGATTGTGGAACCTGAGAAGAGGACAGGGTACAGTTACAGTATGTTTAGCAGAGCTGTGTCCTGTAATTTTGCCGTGAACCTGTATGTCCATTACATGACCTGGCTCAGCTTTTTCCGTCATCCCCATAGAAGTGAATGGAGCGGTGGTCGAGCTTGAGCAGTGCAACTCCCATACAAAACGGGGCCACTTTTAGTAATTTTTCCGGGGCCACTGTTCCCAGTCTGCCCCTGGGTGCATACATTACACCTGTACACCCCACAGTCTGTGGCTTGTATACAGGGGAGGTCAATTTATGGGTCAGTGGGACTTCAGAAAATAGCAGAGCATGTAACTAGGCTGTTTTTGGCGCTCCCATAGGAATGGAGGGCAACTGTGCATGCGTGGTGTTGCCCTTCCTGAACTTTGCCAGCTCTGTCCTCAGTATAAGTGTGGGTTCCAGAGGCTCGCACCTATCAGACATTGGGGGCATATCCTAGTGATTTTTTTCTGGGAAGGCGTTCTACAAGATTTTGGAGTGTGTCTGTGGGAATTTTTGCGCATTCATCCAGAAGAGTATTTGTGAGATCAGACGCTGATGTTGGATGAGAGCGCCTGGCTTGCAATCTTTGTTCTACAGTAGTTCATCTCAAAGGTGTTTGATAGGGTTGAGTTCAGGAGTCTGTGAGGACCAGTCAAGTTCTTCTACACTCAACTCATCCAGCCATGCCTTTATGGACCTTGCTTTGTGCACTGGGGCACAATCATGCTGGAACAGAAAAGGATCTTCCCCAACCTGATTACCACAAAGTTGGAAGCATACAATTATCTAAAATGTCTTGGTGTGCTGATGAATTAAGATTTCCCTTCCCTGGAACTAAGGGCCCTAGGCATTAACCCTCCTCCACCACACTTTACAGTTGGCACAATGCAGTCAGGCAGGTAATGTTCTCCTGTCATTTACCAAACCCAGGACCCAAACCTGTGTTCCATCATAAAAGACATGGCTCCTCCGACAGCTCAGGCACCCATCAGATGCTGCTCTTCCTGAACTAGAGCCATCATTTTTTTTTTAAATCATGTCACCTTATTGAGCGTGCAACCTGCTCTTAATCTCAGCATCTCCAGGGCTGTCTGGATTCCTTCTGAAATCCCAAAATTGTGCCATTAAAAATTAAAACTATCCTGCAACAATAATGAATGTGACAAGAATATGAAAGAAAAATGCTTGAGCCACAGTAGGCCTGGTTGTTAAGAGGTTAAAGAGCCTTAAAACATGAGTTCAGATATAAGCCAAACCAGATTCTTCTGCAAAAGGACATCAACCTGTAGACACTTGATACATTAGATAGACAATTTTCTTCCTTTTGGAGGAGAGGTGATTTATATTTTTCCAGGGGGCATTGCCTGTAAGGCTCCTTGTGCCAGGTGACATCTTTACAAGGAGAAACAGTACTTCTTGGGAGCTCTAGCAGCAGGTTGTGTTCTTTATAAGAAGGGGTCTTCTGTATGCTGACAGCCATCAGTGCGAGACCTTCAAGATGTTAACGGTGATTTTCTGCTACTCTTTTTGCAGGGTTTGTGGTGGGACAGTCTGGACTGTATGAGACTAATCCTCTCCTATTTCATCATCGGTATGACTGTGCTGTCAGTCTGTGCCATATCAACCAATGGAGGTCTGGACGCTGGTGGAGCCTACTGTATCCTTTGTGAGAAGGCAACTTCACAACTGCTGGTGATTGTAATTCAAGAATATAAATTGGTTTGAACTTTTTGAATTTCTTTATTCATCCTTCTGAAAGCCTAACCTCTACGACCTCATGCACATGGCCGTACATGCAGTAATAAGTTTATAACGATAGATGGGAGTTTGCATCATGGGTTTTATCAATGCATTGACGTTACTCACGATATTGTAGTGGTTGTTTGGAATTTCCCAGACTTGACAAACATGAGTTGGTATACAAGCTGTAGATCTTCTGTACTGGCATGATGGAAAATTATCAACTGATGATAGGTTTTCTGCTTACATTGCTGGGATCTGTTTTGATGATGGTTATTACTGGTAGCTACGACCTTGATGGGTTCCCCGCAGCACCAAGTTTAGACAACATCTTAATGGATACATTTGAAGGGAACCACGTCATGAGCAGTCATCAATTTTTGGATTGGATTTTTACTTGGAAGTAAGGAAGAAATTAAAGGGGTTCTCCAGGAATTAAGAGAATGAAAATTCTTAAATATTACTTTATTATAAATATATACCTAAATACCTCGTTTTGTCTGCAGAGCAATCATTAGAAGAAATAAAATGGGCTCCATCCTATTAGTACACATAAAACCCATCCTAATCACACAGCAGGACAAGATACTTCACAACACTGAGGTAAAGAGCTGTCTCATCTCCTCTCTGCTCTTCTTGTCAGGAATTATGATCCTGAATACAGCTGATAAGAACTTTAGCTGAATCTCTGTGGAAATGGAGTTCATGAGGAGACATGAAGTATGGACAGGACATCAGCTACATCCCCATCCTCCGCTCTGTACTTCATGCCTCCTCATGAACTCCATTCATATAGAGATTCAGCTGAAGATCATATTAAACTGTATTCAGGATCATAATCCCTGACGAGCAGAGAGGAGGATGTGGCAACTCTTTAGCTCAGTGTTGTGAAGTAACTTGTCTTGCTCTGTGATTAGGACAGGTTTTGTGTGTACTAATAGGTCAGAGGCATAATTTTTCTCATAATGATTGCTCCCCAGACAAAACAATATAACTAATAAAAAAAGATGTTTGGGAAATATTTATAACTAGCAGAAGGACCCCGCTTCGCCTGGGTATATTTCATCTATTTCATTTAATGTTTCTGTGTGTCGTTGCAGAGAGAAAGTCACCCTCCCTCCCACCCCTGCAGCTGACAGAAGTTGATTTCTACCTTTATTTTTTCAATCCCCATTGGCTGCGGAGTGTGAAGGGGCGTGACCTGACCGGGTCGGGTGCGTGGCTTAGCAAGACCTGGGGCGGGGGTTTTAAGTCCTTCTTTTGAGGGTGGCCTGAATTACAGGTTGATGCCATGGTAATTTATGAGGAAATACAGTGGGTAGCAGTGGAAGAAAACATATTTTATTACTACTGGACGATCTTAGTCTAAAATTAGTCTAAAACATAAGTTATATTTATGGTAACCGGAATACCCCTTTAACAGTGTCATCCACAGCGCTCTGCCCCTTTAAAGCAGTGAAGAGAAATGGCTGGGTTGTTATGGAAACCTGCAGTAAGCCTGTGTGTGTCTGTGGAGAGTATGGCAGTTGGGATTTGAAGAGAAAGGCTCCCAGGCTAATATTGGCTAATGCAGGTCATATTTTGGGAATATCTCAGGAACAGTACGTCCTAGAGAGCTAAGACCCGGTCTAAAACCTTCCCGGACACCTGATGTACCTGTATGCCGAGATTCTGTGAAAATCGGTCCAGTAGTTTGGTCGCATATAGACAGAAAACTCATTTTTATACTATAAGGAGATAAAGTAATATTTAAGGCTTTTCATTTTCTTGATTCTCAGAGAACCCCTTTATGGAACTTAAGGAATTTGTTGAGTACTTGAATGGATATCATGAGACCATAGAACTTGCTTTGGAGAAAGATAAGAATGTGATTCATTTTTTAGACGTACAGCTAGGAAGAAAAGGCCTTATGGCACCTTTCATGCTCCACATACTTTTAGGAGCGTCCCAAGAAGGAGCGCAAGTATAGAGGAGAAGAAGGAAAAGAATATACGATAAATAGAAAATACATTTGTTGATAGGGGTATCCTAGAAAAATGGTAGCAAGAGAAATGGGACAGTGAGGGGAAAGAAAGATGATGAAACTGAAGAGAAAAGGAGAGATCAGTTTGTTTTTTCCATGGTTTTCCAAGCATTCTTCACTGATTAAGAAAACCTGTCAAGGTGCGGTTCACTGTGACAGTTGTGGCCGGGAAGGCTGGCCGCATGCTCTCTCGTGTACTGGTTGCAGGCTGACTCCTGTGTATGCTGGTTGCTTGGGGCTGCGTGCTGGCTGTGATGTTCGTGTGTGAATTGTTGCCTGTGTTTGTGTCTCCCCACATCCATATCTCTGTGGTTTCTGTCATTGGTGCCGTGCAAGCTGGCTGCATGCACTTTGCATACTGCTGGCTGCGGCCTTGTGTGTGAACAGGGTCTGAGTGTGGATGCATTTGTGTTTGTATAACTGCTGTTCTGTCACTCCTTGTTGTTGTGTAGGCTTGCTGCCTGTAACCTTGTACTGGCTACCGTTATCCTGTGTATGCTGGTTGTCATTTGGGCATGCTGGCTGCAGCATTCTGTGATTGTGTGAACTGACACTTGTATAGTTTGTTCTGATCTTCTGGTTTCCCCTGGTTCTGGTGGGGTTAACATTCCCTGATCTGTTCCTGGGTGTAGCTTATCAGATGCTACTATAGCATCTATTTCTACCTGTGAGCTGTGGGGCCCCTTGCTGCTGACCCAGGGGGTTTTGCCATCTGCCCTTCTGTGTGGCGTTGCTTGGTAAAACATTGATGTCATAACCTGTCTGTTCCATGTTTTGCCTGGCAGTGTAACTGCTTCTGATCCTGTCTGTTCCATGTATGCTCACGTTCTGCATGGGGTCCAGGCATCTGCTTGTGTGCTGGTTCCGGTTTGTCTTGTCTGATCCTTGTCCTGAGTTTGTTTGGGCTTCAGTCCTTCTGTTCTTGTCTGTTCCACTGGTGCTTGCACCAGCGTGGTTCTCTGCAGGTAGCGGCCAAGTGTACCGGGACCATCCTGGAGGTGCGACCAGTGAGTCCTTGGCCAAATTCATCCCCACCACCTGGCTCTGTGAAGAACAGGGCTCACTGGCTCTCTGCCCTCTGGATTTGGCCTCCTGCCTTACCGGTGCACTTGGTTCAGTGGTAGTGCTACCACTATTACCTAATTCTTGTTTCTTGTTCATTGTGCAATAAAGTATTCTTTTGGTCCCTGGTCTGTAATCTACCTGTTTTGTCTTGTTTGCATGACATTTCGGAGGTCTGCCCGGTCCTCCAGAACATGACAAAACCGTATGCAAATACTAGGGAATCCTAGGACAGGATCCTATATTTCTCTAAAATCCCCTCAAAAGACAAGGGAGCACGGCCTCCATCTCCAGAGGTGACGAGGCTTCTTTACCAGAAGAACAATGAACCTTAGATTATTTCCTAGAACTAAAGAATATTAAAGAGGATATCCCATGACTGATGTAAAAAATGAAAATCTGATATCATATAGTACATGACAATCTCTTTCTAACAAAGCTAGAACCATTTCAAGCTGGCAGCGATGCAATTACAAAACTATTCAGATCCAGGTGCTGGTTTGAAAAATGTAGAATATTTTTTGTAGGACAACCGTTAACGCTTATATAAATATACAGAAGTCTGGTTCTCACTTCCCTTCTCCAGTTCCCATCCCTAACCATGCCTTTGTTGAACTTCATGGATTTCTGTCTTTTTTTCAACTGTACTAGCCATGATATTCTGATCAAAAGTGTCGTTAGGTAAAGGAAAAAGGACAAGGCACACGTTTCTGGCCTCCTGTGAGGGAAACCAGAACTGTAATGCAGTTATTAATGAAGAGAATATTTGTCATCCAATTCCAGTGCAGGTATTATACTGGTGTCACGAACGTTCCTGCATCAGGTTGCAGGCGTTCGGCTAGGCTTTCAAAAGTGACATAATTTGACATGTTTTCCTCTTGGTTTGGTTGCTGTTTACCAAACCAAGAGGAAATTCACTGAGGAAAATAAACTGTCAGATGAAATGCAGAATATAAAAGTGAATTCCCCTTTAAAAGTGGCCTGTCTGACCCAGGAAGAAGTACTGGGGCGTCTTAAAAAGATTAAAATAGACAAATCGCCAGGACCGGATGGCATACACCCACGTATCCTAAGAGAATTAAGTAATGTCATTGCCAGACCCTTATACTTGATATTTAAGGACTCTATACTGACAGGGAGTGTTCCACAGGATTGGCGCATAGCAAATGTGGTGCCAATATTCAAAAAGGGTCCAAAAACAGAGCCCGGGAACTATAGGCCGGTAAGTTTAACATCTGTAGTGGGTAAACTGTTTGAAGGTTTTCTAAGAGATGCTATCTTGGAGTACCTCAATGAAAATAAGCAAATAACTCCATATCAGCATGGCTTCATGAGGGATCGGTCATGTCAAACCAATTTAATCAGTTTCTATGATGAGGTAAGTTCTAGACTTGACCGCGGGGAATCAATGGATGTCGTATATCTGGACTTCTCCAAAGCATTTGACACGGTACCACATAAAAGGTTAGTATATAAAATGAGAATGCTTGGCCTTGGAGAAAATGTCTGTATGTGGGTAAGTAAATGGCTCAGTGATAGAAAACAGAGGGTGGTTATTAATGGTACATACTCAGATTGGGTCACTGTAACTAGTGGGGTACCACAGGGGTCAGTATTGGGCCCTATTCTCTTCAATATATTTATTAATGACCTTGTAGAAGGCTTGCACAGTAAAATATCAATTTTTGCAGATGACACTAAACTGTGTAAAGTAATTAACACAGAAGAGGACAGTACACTGCTACAGATGGATCTGGATAGACTGGAGGCTTGGGCAGAGAAGTGGCAGATGAGGTTTAACACTGACAAATGTAAGGTTATGCATATGGGAAGGAATAATGCAAGTCAC